>CM054062.1:309432870-309823030 GCA_028641055.1 Alopecurus myosuroides | reverse complement strand
CGGAATGCAACAATTACTACTACGGCAAAAGATCCAGCATGATCAAGATATGGATGCATGACAATTTAATTGATGCATAGAAATAAACTAGTTGACGAGATAAACAGATTTAAATGGACCCATATGCAATTTGAGTTACATATGAAAAGCCCATGCATTATGGTTAGATTATTTGTTTTCCAACTAATCAACAGGTGAAGGTGGATTAGCATGATGCATGGATGAGGAAAACAGCAAAATAACAACAATAGAATCAATTGAAATAAGGTTTAACAAGTTTGGAAATTATTGGTTAAGTGTGGAAAGTTTGGTTACTTAAACATGTCCCACAAGCAATTGTTGTTTTCATCAAGTTAAAGTGTTCAAAACAAATAACAAAGTTGATATTTGAAAAGAACATCAAATTTTAGTTGGATTACATGTTTCACATTTTGAAATTGGACTTTGGATTATTTAATTATGAATTAAACAATATTAAACAATTGTTAATTGAATTAAACCAGATTTAAATTGTTTAGGCAATTTAAATTATTCAAACCATGAAACAAAATTTATATTTGAAAAGGTTATTCAAAATGGTATGGAAAACATATTTTATTTGCCTTTATTGGATTAATAAATAATTAGTTATGGATTTTAGAATTTTGCATTTGAATTATTTGGATTCAAATTTAAATGGCATTTTGAAATTTCAAAACAGGAAACAAAATGCATATTTGAAAAGTACAGGAAATTTGGAGTGGGATTCATATAAAGTTTGTGTGATTTGGATTTAGGGTTTGAAAGTTGTGAGCATTTGAATTTTTGGGTTTTATTTGCAAAAGGCAGGGACTTGGATGTGATGAAAACAGAGAAAAGGAGGGCTTAGGTGCAAAAAGGAGAAAGGCAGGGGCCTAGTGGCAAACCGCCAGATCCAGATCTGGATCTGGGGTCGTTTCTCACCGGGAGGGGCCCCAGCCGCGGCCGCTGACGCGCGGGCCCGAGGGCCACGCGGCGCTGACGCTGCGCGGTGGCTGCTGACGTGGCCTCCGCGGTCACCGACCCGTGGGACCCGGCGCCACGCGGGGTAAAACGAGAAAAAAAAAGGTGGGAGGCTTCGCCTCGACCAGGATTCGATCCTGGGATCGATTGCTGCACGCCAAAGGGACGGAACCACTGCGGTAACACTGCTGTTTGGTTCAGATAGGAGCACGACTGAAGAAATAACGATACAGCGACGCGTTACTGAAACTTAAGCAGAACAAAGTGCAGAGTTTCTACGTCAGGCGCTGCGATCAGAACAGAAACAAAATACGGAGGGATCTAGGCTCGTGAGGAGACCGAGCCCACGGGTTCCTCGGCTTGTCCACGAAGTATCTTTCCACTATGCGGCCGCAAGGTTGCAGATGCACTTCGAGCCCAAAAGAACGGGTACTGCTGCTGCTCGATTCGGTTCTGAAGAACGAACACAACCGGGAACAGGGAGAACCGGCGATGAACAGAGGAAGAGGGCGACGAATCGGGGCAGTACCTGGTGATGGAGCCTTCAGAGATCTTGGTGAGGGATGTGTGCTGGTTCCATTCCCGGGGTCAGTCCTTCCTCGAGGTGACCGTGCCCACCGGTGGTGAGGGGAGAAGATGGTGGCCATAGTCTGTGGGTGGGTTGCAGAGTTCAGTCAACGAACCAACAGAGAGGATGGAGGTAGATGGCGGCGATGTGGGAAAGAGGAGGGTAGAAGTTAGGGTTTGGGAGGGGAGAGGGTGCTGGGTAGATAAGGGGGGAAAAGCAGGTGGGAGTGGTTGAGCTCGGTGGCTCTCCCCTGCTGTCGTACAGACATGACGTCAGGGAGGGGAGGAAGACGACAACCGAGCGAAAGGGTAGCGGGCCAGAAAATTTGGTGGGCTGGGGAGAAAAGAGGAAGAAAGGCTGGGCTGCGTTTTCTCCTTTGTATTATTTCTGTTTCATGTTTTTTTTTTGTAGCAAAATAGAAAAGGAAGCAAATAGAGGCTTTTAGGTTAGCAAAAATTCTAGGGAAAAATTAGGTTAGTTATTTAGGTTAGAAGAAAACAATTTTCAAGATGTGTTTTCTAAAGTTTGGAAAATAAACTGCTGTTTGGAGAATAAACCAAATGTAACACCTGGGGTGTTACCTGTTTGTTTGCTTGCATCATATGCATCACATTGCATTGCACCATGTTTGCATCACAACTGAAATTTTCAAAACAATTTAAACTTTCACCCTTGCTCAAAAATTTTGCAATTTCAAACTTGCAAACTAAACCACTCATTTGTTTTCAATAGTTTGGAAATTGTTTAAAACAAATTGCCTGCTAAATAAATTTGTCCCTGTTGTTAACAAACCCTAATGGCCACTTCCAAAATTTAAATCAAGTCATTCATTAACTTGTTGGGTTTAATCAAACAACTATTTTCCATTACTTAATTAAATCACCTTTATTTTCATTTTTCAAATCTATTATCAAAATCAGTACCTTTTTGAATCCCTAAAATTCACCACACTTTTGTATTCTCAAAATCACTTTAAAACTAGGGGTAACCCTATTTAAAAGCATGTTTGCATAATGGTTTTGAAACTTATTAAATGGAATCTATTTATTTCCAAAAATTCCCAAAAGCAACCTTATTTGAAAATTCACCCAACCACTTTAAAATTCCACCTAATAATTCCAATTTTGAGAATAATGCTAACATTGCTTCCATCTTGTTGTTTTGAAAGTAATAAAATTATTCAATGAAATAACCACCCCAAAACCCCCCAAATCCTTTCCCTCTCTCCCTCTTATTTCTTTTTACAAAAAATAATAAAAAATAAAAATAGCAAAGGAGAGGGCAGCCCAATTCTTTCTCTCTCTCTAGCCCATCTCTTTTCTTTCACCAGCCCAACCCTTTCTATCCTTCCCCAAGCCCACTTATTTACTGGCCCACCCACTTTCCCTGTCGTCTTCTACCTTCCGTACGACTGAACCAGGAGAGCCATCGATCGATTCCTTCCACCTCTGGATGAGCAGCCGTACTGGTTTCCCTCCCCCTTAAGTAAACCTACCCCCTACCCTCTTCTGCCAAACCCTAGCTAGCTCTCCAACCTATCGCCGCCACCTCCCCTCCCCTCTCTGCTGGTTCCTGAACCTCTGAATCAACTGAACCTGAAACCACCCGCAACCACAGAGCCCCACCACCTAGCTCCTCTAGCTCCGATCACCCTGGCCACCTCGAGGCGCCTCCGAGGCCGGGAATGGACCCGCGGAGATCCACTCCATCGCCTCGTCTCGTCGCCGTTCGCGGGGAACCGCTGTGGCGACCGCGCCGTCGCCGGGAAAAGGCAGCCGTTTTGCTGCTCCGTCGTCTGAACCTCTACCGCGAAGTACTCGAGGTGAGCCCTCTGCTCTTCGTTCCCTCTCCCTCCCGCTGCTCACTGCTATAGTACGTACATCCCTCGCGTATCCACTTCCCTCTGCTCGCCGAAGTCGTTGCCGTCGAGATCGCCGGGATCGTTTGCTGTCCGCTGCGTCGACTGCAAACATTCTTCCGTCAGTTTCGTCAGAGAACAAGTGCCTGGCCTTTTATCTGAAAACGAAACCCACCTGTATCTGAATCAAAGCACAGCAGCAGCCCATCTGGTCCGTTCCTTGCGCGCAGCGGGCAGATCGCGAGGTCGAATCCCCCTCGGTGCACCGCGCCCCCCCCCCCTTTTTTGCTGGTTTTTCTCCTCTGGCCACGCGGGCTGCCACGTGCGCTGCCACGCTGGCTTGGACCCGCTGGTCAGTGGCAGCGGGTAGAGGCCCTCCCGGTAACAAAAGAAAAACGCAAATCTGTTAATTTCTAAATTCTTTTAAATGGGCAGAATAAACACCTCATTTGCAAATTCAATAACTTTTAAAATATGAACCCAATAAATACAAACTTGATGTCTATTCTGATCCAAATTTCATAAACTTTCCAAATATTCCACTTGTGTTCTGTTTTGAAATTTCAAAATGCATTAAAACTCAAATTTGAATAATTCAAATGCAAATTGAAATAATTCATAAATAATTCATACTATTTCCAAATAATGCAAATAAAATATGTTTTCCATACCATTTCATCTCACCTTTTCAAATATAATTTTTGTTTTCTGTTTTGAATAATTAAAATTGCTTAAACAATTTGAATCTTGTTTAATTCAATTAAAAATTGTTTAATATTGCTTAATTCATAATTAAATAATCCTAAGTCCAATTTCAAATTGTGAAACATGTAATCCAACTAAAATTTGATAACCTTTCCAAATATCAACTTTGTTGTTTGGTTTGACCAACTTAACTTGATGATAACAACCCCTACTTGTTCAACCTCATTAAGTAACAATAATTTCCAAACTTGACAAATGTTTTCTAAACTTGTTAACCATCTTTCCACTTGCATTTAATATTGTTATCTTCTTGTTCTTCATCATGCATGCATCATTCTAACTCACTTACACATGATGCTCAGTGTTAGAACAATTAATTCAACTATAAGGCATGGGTTTGCCATATGCAATCTTTGCATATGGAATCCATTTAAACTTGTGTATCATATCCACTAGTTTACTTTGGTGCATCTATTAAACATGACATGCATCCATATCTTGATCATGCTGGATCTTTTGCCGTAGTAGTAATTGTTGCATCCGGTGTTTGTTCGAGGTTCGTTGCTTCTTCCCGGATAGGACGTTGAGATGATGTGAGCAACGACAAGCTCTGCTACCTTGCGGGATCTCAGGCAAGTATACTCACTTGCATGCCATATGGCTGCCTTTCATCACTTGTTACCGATTCTTTCCGTTGATTCTTTTCTGCTAGCCTTAGTAGTAGTTGTTTCTGTTACGAACCTATCACATGAATCCTTTAACCCTGATATTGCCTCACCTCCACTCCTATAACCTTTGCTTGAGCCTGTGTCTTACTATCATGCTTAGGTTGTTTTGCTCGAGTCTGTTATCCGTTACTTTCAGTTATTACTCCGTTATCTTCTGGGGGCTCGATGTTCAATCAATCAATCAATCAATCATGCCACTGTCATTGTTAAATAATAATTTGATGATAAGGCACCGGCAGGAGGCCCTTTGTGGTTTTGAGGCCTGCTAGTGTCGACCCTAATAGGAAAAGGGTCTTGTCTACTGATCCATGATGAGCGCACTACCCGCATTTGGGGAGTATGGGCTCCCCCTCAGTTTGACCCGATTCGCATCTCGTCCAAATCGCCTCATTTAGTTCGGGTTTTCCATTTGCTGCATGCATGATCTTGCGAGCCCTTGGTACCCGGGTGGAACTTTCGTAGTCGGCATATAGGGGGACACGTTCTTAGAGTGCTATGAGGGTCCATTTTCTTCTGGGCTCGATTAGCCGTGCGCCCAAGGTTCTTTGGGCTTGATGCGAAGAAGGGTTGGATTGTGTTGAGTGCCCCGCTTGGTGGAGTGGCCACTCCATCTGGCGGGATATTCATGAGTGTGGTTACTTTGGTGCACCCCTGCAGGGTAAATCTTCTCGAGAAGCCGTGTTTTCCGCGGTTATGGATTACTTGGTGAAAGTGCTGGCTAACAAGTACTCAGGACAACTTCAACATAATGATCAATCATGTTTCACCCAATGATTAATAACTGGACTAGTAATAGGTTATTCCCACAATAACTTGACTCATCTTTAATACCATGGTGTGAGTTATCCTCGGATTGCTTCTTCGGATAAGGGGCGAGATCTAGGATGGGTTTGTTTGAAGTTATCTTTCAGTTGGTTACTATCACTCGATCTTATCTCCTTTCTGATAGTTGGAAGCAATAGAATCTCTGTAGTTGGTTAGTGCAGCCTGCTGTCGCTTATTTGCCATAACCCCCTTCCTTTCCGTTGGTCCTAAAAGTATTTGTATCTTGTGATGACTGGCTACGCCGGTAACTTGTGAGTATGGGTTTTATCCACCTTGCCAGTACTTAACCGTACTGACCCACGAATCTCTTTCGTGGCTGCAAATTCCAACTTGCAGTCAACAGGTTTGAAGTCTGACGACGTTAGCTTGGGAATCCCTCCGGCTTGGCCTGGGCAGGGATTGGACGCCTTCGGTTATCTTCAGGACTCTTAGTCCAATTTGGATCTTGTCCGTAGACGGACGTTTGTTTCTTCCGCTGTTATTTGGATCTTTGTATTGTATCAGTTGTAATCCCTGGTTCGTTGAGTCATCTTGTATCTTTCTGATGCTGTTGTAATTGTGGATTATTCGTGAACTATTGTAATGTTATCATAAATGGCAACCTGGAATCGGTTATTATGCGGATTTGGCGGGAATGCTGAAATCTGCATAGTGCCCGATCTCGGGGCGTCACAAATGGTATCAGAGCCTTGGTTCCGATTCCCGATATTGTTTCGATACGAATGGTTATCGAAGCAACGGGTCCGCAAAGCCTGTAGGAAAACCTCGCTAACGGTCGTTGTTTCTAGAGTGTCGAAAACTATTTCTGCTAAACTATTTTGGAAAACCTCTCAATAGGATTCTTGTTTTTCTCCTTATCTCTATTCTACTTCCCCTCCCATCTTATTTGTTTTGGAGTCTACTCTCGTACTCAATCTTTCAAAGTGTTAGGATCCTACGTGGGTGGACGTTTTCTGAGCCTTTAACCTAATAGGTTCGATCATCGGAAGATTCCTGGTGGAAGAACATCGTCGTCACTCCGAGCAAGAATCCCTTGTTAGTGGTGTCGAGGAGATCAACTGGAAGCACGAAGAATCGATAGTCGAACTTCTTTCCCCTCCCGGGTTAGCAGGTGGATTGCGAGGGCGCAATCCCTTGTTAGTGGTGTCGAGGAGATCAACTGGAAGCACGAAGAATCGATAGTCGAACTTCTTTCCCCTCCCGGGTTAGCAGGTGGATTGCGAGGGCGCAATCCCTTGTTAGTGGTGTCGTCTGTAACACCTGGGGTGTTACCTGTTTGTTTGCTTGCATCATATGCATCACATTGCATTGCACCATGTTTGCATCACAACTGAAATTTTCAAAACAATTTAAACTTTCACCCTTGCTCAAAAATTTTGCAATTTCAAACTTGCAAACTAAACCACTCATTTGTTTTCAATAGTTTGGAAATTGTTTAAAACAAATTGCCTGCTAAATAAATTTGTCCCTGTTGTTAACAAACCCTAATGGCCACTTCCAAAATTCAAATCAAGTCATTCATTAACTTGTTGGGTTTAATCAAACAACTATTTTCCATTACTTAATTAAATCACCTTTATTTTCATTTTTCAAATCTATTATCAAAATCAGTACCTTTTTGAATCCCTAAAATTCACCACACTTTTGTATTCTCAAAATCACTTTAAAACTAGGGGTAACCCTATTTAAAAGCATGTTTGCATAATGGTTTTGAAACTTATTAAATGGAATCTATTTATTTCCAAAAATTCCCAAAAGCAACCTTATTTGAAAATTCACCCAACCACTTTAAAATTCCACCTAATAATTCCAATTTTGAGAATAATGCTAACATTGCTTCCATCTTGTTGTTTTGAAAGTAATAAAATTATTCAATGAAATAACCACCCCAAAACCCCCCAAATCCTTTCCCTCTCTCCCTCTTATTTCTTTTTACAAAAAATAATAAAAAATAAAAATAGCAAAGGAGAGGGCAGCCCAATTCTTTCTCTCTCTCTAGCCCATCTCTTTTCTTTCACCAGCCCAACCCTTTCTATCCTTCCCCAAGCCCACTTATTTACTGGCCCACCCACTTTCCCTGTCGTCTTCTACCTTCCGTACGACTGAACCAGGAGAGCCATCGATCGATTCCTTCCACCTCTGGATGAGCAGCCGTACTGGTTTCCCTCCCCCTTAAGTAAACCTACCCCCTACCCTCTTCTGCCAAACCCTAGCTAGCTCTCCAACCTATCGCCGCCACCTCCCCTCCCCTCTCTGCTGGTTCCTGAACCTCTGAATCAACTGAACCTGAAACCACCCGCAACCACAGAGCCCCACCACCTAGCTCCTCTAGCTCCGATCACCCTGGCCACCTCGAGGCGCCTCCGAGGCCGGGAATGGACCCGCGGAGATCCACTCCATCGCCTCGTCTCGTCGCCGTTCGCGGGGAACCGCTGTGGCGACCGCGCCGTCGCCGGGAAAAGGCAGCCGTTTTGCTGCTCCGTCGTCTGAACCTCTACCGCGAAGTACTCGAGGTGAGCCCTCTGCTCTTCGTTCCCTCTCCCTCCCGCTGCTCACTGCTATAGTACGTACATCCCTCGCGTATCCACTTCCCTCTGCTCGCCGAAGTCGTTGCCGTCGAGATCGCCGGGATCGTTTGCTGTCCGCTGCGTCGACTGCAAACATTCTTCCGTCAGTTTCGTCAGAGAACAAGTGCCTGGCCTTTTATCTGAAAACGAAACCCACCTGTATCTGAATCAAAGCACAGCAGCAGCCCATCTGGTCCGTTCCTTGCGCGCAGCGGGCAGATCGCGAGGTGGAATCCCCCTCGGTGCACCGCGCCCCCCCCCCCCCCTTTTTTGCTGGTTTTTCTCCTCTGGCCACGCGGGCTGCCACGTGCGCTGCCACGCTGGCTTGGACCCGCTGGTCAGTGGCAGCGGGTAGAGGCCCTCCCGGTAACAAAAGAAAAACGCAAATCTGTTAATTTCTAAATTCTTTTAAATGGGCAGAATAAACACCTCATTTGCAAATTCAATAACTTTTAAAATATGAACCCAATAAATACAAACTTGATGTCTATTCTGATCCAAATTTCATAAACTTTCCAAATATTCCACTTGTGTTCTGTTTTGAAATTTCAAAATGCATTAAAACACAAATTTGAATAATTCAAATGCAAATTGAAATAATTCATAAATAATTCATACTATTTCCAAATAATGCAAATAAAATATGTTTTCCATACCATTTCATCTCACCTTTTCAAATATAATTTTTGTTTTCTGTTTTGAATAATTAAAATTGCTTAAACAATTTGAATCTTGTTTAATTCAATTAAAAATTGTTTAATATTGCTTAATTCATAATTAAATAATCCTAAGTCCAATTTCAAATTGTGAAACATGTAATCCAACTAAAATTTGATAACCTTTCCAAATATCAACTTTGTTGTTTGGTTTGACCAACTTAACTTGATGATAACAACCCCTACTTGTTCAACCTCATTAAGTAACAATAATTTCCAAACTTGACAAATGTTTTCTAAACTTGTTAACCATCTTTCCACTTGCATTTAATATTGTTATCTTCTTGTTCTTCATCATGCATGCATCATTCTAACTCACTTACACATGATGCTCAGTGTTAGAACAATTAATTCAACTATAAGGCATGGGTTTGCCATATGCAATCTTTGCATATGGAATCCATTTAAACTTGTGTATCATATCCACTAGTTTACTTTGGTGCATCTATTAAACATGACATGCATCCATATCTTGATCATGCTGGATCTTTTGCCGTAGTAGTAATTGTTGCATCCGGTGTTTGTTCGAGGTTCGTTGCTTCTTCCCGGATAGGACGTTGAGATGATGTGAGCAACGACAAGCTCTGCTACCTTGCGGGATCTCAGGCAAGTATACTCACTTGCATGCCATATGGCTGCCTTTCATCACTTGTTACCGATTCTTTCCGTTGATTCTTTTCTGCTATCCTTAGTAGTAGTTGTTTCTGTTACGAACCTATCACATGAATCCTTTAACCCTGATATTGCCTCACCTCCACTCCTATAACCTTTGCTTGAGCCTGTGTCTTACTATCATGCTTAGGTTGTTTTGCTCGAGTCTGTTATCCGTTACTTTCAGTTATTACTCCGTTATCTTCTGGGGGCTCGATGTTCAATCAATCAATCAATCAATCATGCCACTGTCATTGTTAAATAATAATTTGATGATAAGGCACCGGCAGGAGGCCCTTTGTGGTTTTGAGGCCTGCTAGTGTCGACCCTAATAGGAAAAGGGTCTTGTCTACTGATCCATGATGAGCGCACTACCCGCATTTGGGGAGTATGGGCTCCCCCTCAGTTTGACCCGATTCGCATCTCGTCCAAATCGCCTCATTTAGTTCGGGTTTTCCATTTGCTGCATGCATGATCTTGCGAGCCCTTGGTACCCGGGTGGAACTTTCGTAGTCGGCATATAGGGGGACACGTTCTTAGAGTGCTATGAGGGTCCATTTTCTTCTGGGCTCGATTAGCCGTGCGCCCAAGGTTCTTTGGGCTTGATGCGAAGAAGGGTTGGATTGTGTTGAGTGCCCCGCTTGGTGGAGTGGCCACTCCATCTGGCGGGATATTCATGAGTGTGGTTACTTTGGTGCACCCCTGCAGGGTAAATCTTCTCGAGAAGCCGTGTTTTCCGCGGTTATGGATTACTTGGTGAAAGTGCTGGCTAACAAGTACTCAGGACAACTTCAACATAATGATCAATCATGTTTCACCCAATGATTAATAACTGGACTAGTAATAGGTTATTCCCACAATAACTTGACTCATCTTTAATACCATGGTGTGAGTTATCCTCGGATTGCTTCTTCGGATAAGGGGCGAGATCCAGGATGGGTTTGTTTGAAGTTATCTTTCAGTTGGTTACTATCACTCGATCTTATCTCCTTTATGATAGTTGGAAGCAATAGAATCTCTGTAGTTGGTTAGTGCAGCCTGCTGTCGCTTATTTGCCATAACCCCCTTCCTTTCCGTTGGTCCTAAAAGTATTTGTATCTTGTGATGACTGGCTACGCCGGTAACTTGTGAGTATGGGTTTTATCCCCCTTGCCAGTACTTAACCGTACTGACCCACGAATCTCTTTCGTGGCTGCAAATTCCAACTTGCAGTCAACAGGTTTGAAGTCTGACGACGTTAGCTTGGGAATCCCTCCGGCTTGGCCTGGGCAGGGATTGGACGCCTTCGGTTATCTTCAGGACTCTTAGTCCAATTTGGATCTTGTCCGTAGACGGACGTTTGTTTCTTCCGCTGTTATTTGGATCTTTGTATTGTATCAGTTGTAATCCCTGGTTCGTTGAGTCATCTTGTATCTTTCTGATGCTGTTGTAATTGTGGATTATTCGTGAACTATTGTAATGTTATCATAAATGGCAACCTGGAATCGGTTATTATGCGGATTTGGCGGGAATGCTGAAATCTGCATAGTGCCCGATCTCGGGGCGTCACACCAAATGTGAGTGATTTTTGGATATTAAAAAGGGATTATCAAAACCAACAATTTCATAAGGTGACCCAAAAGACTTAAATGGGAACAAGGAAAGAAAGAATATTTTGGTTGTTATTTTTCTTATAGTTTAAAATTGATTTTTGTTTGAAAACATGTGATTTGAATTTGAAGGTGATTTAATTAATTGATTGAATTAATGGTTTGATTAAAACCAACAATTTAAATGAGTGATTTGATTTGAATTTGTTGTTTGCATTTACCATTAGGGTTTTGAACAATTTAAATTGTTTTGAAGTTTTGAGTGGTTTGGAAAACATGATGCAATGCTTATGGGATGCAGATGATGCAAGCAAAAAAAGAAAACAAACAGGTAACACCCCAGGTGTTACAGTTGGGTAGCTCTCAGAGTGATCTTTCCAATAAAATTGGTTTCATCTCAATCGGTGTTTTCCTTCGAAAGTTATCACAGTTCAGGAGGTCATATCTCAGGGAACGTGCAAGTCATGTATAATGGTCTTGTTAGCAAACTCTATCCTCCAATCTAGAAGGACAAAATTATTTCCCGTGTATTACAAATAATGCCCATCCTAGTGTAAACATTGTATGTCTAACTGTTATTACAACATGACGCGCTGTGATAAGGCTGTGATATGGTTGTGGTATGGATGTGATATGGAAAATGATACTGGTTCATGTTTGAGAAAGGTTCCACACCTCTCCATGCATGGTATTTTCTATATTCCTCATTCCAAGATATCCAGTGGAGGTTGGGTAGCTCTCAGAGTGATCTTTCCAATAAAATTGGTTTCATCTCAATCGATGTTTTCCTTCGAAAGTTATCACAGTTCAGGAGGTCATATCTCAGGGAACGTGCAAGTCATGTATAATGGTATTGTTAGCAAACTCTATCCTCCAATCTAGAAGGACAAAATTCTTTCCCGTGTATTACAAATAATGCCCATCCTAGTGTAAACATTGTATGTCTAACAGTTATTACAACATGACGCGCTGTGATAAGGCTGTGATATGGTTGTGATATGGTTGTGATATGGATATGATATGGAAAATGATACTGGTTCATGTTTGAGAAAGGTTCCACACCTCTCCATGCATGGTATTTTCTATATTCCTCATTCTAAGATATCCAGTGGAGGTTGGGTAGCTCTCAGAGTGATCTTTCCAATAAAATTGGTTTCATCTCAATCGGTGTTTTCCTTCGAAAGTTATCACAGTTCAGGAGGTCATATCTCAGGGAACGTGCAAGTCATTTATAATGGTATTGCTAGCAAACTCTATCCTCCAATCTAGAAGGACAAAATTCTTTCCCGTGTATTACAAATAATGCCCATCCTAGTGTAAACATTGTATGTCTAACAGTTATTACAACATGACGCGCTGTGATAAGGCTGTGATATGGTTGTGATATGGATATGATATGGAAAATGATACTGGTTCATGTTTGAGAAAGGTTCCACACCTCTCCATGCATGGTATTTTATATATTCCTCATTCCAAGATATCCAGTGGAGGTTGGGTAGCTCTCAGAGTGATCTTTCCAATAAAATTGGTTTCATCTCAATCGGTGTTTTCCTTCGAAAGTTATCACAGTTCAGGAGGTCATATCTCAGGGAACGTGCAAGTCATGTATAATGGTATTGCTAGCAAACTCTATCCTCCAATCTAGAAGGACAAAATTCTTTCCCGTGTATTACAAATAATGCCCATCATAGTGTAAACATTGTATGTCTAACTGTTATTACAACATGACGCGCTGTGATAAGGCTGTGATATGGTTGTGATATGGTTGTGATATGGATGTGGTATGGAAAATGATACTGGTTCATGTTTGAGAAAGGTTCCACACCTCTCCATGCATGGAATTTTCTATATTCCTCATTCCAACATATCCAGTGGAGGTTGCGTAGCTCTCAGAGTGATCTTTCCAATAAAATTGGTTTCATCTCAATCGGTGTTTTCCTTCGAAAGTTATCACAGTTTAGGAGGTCATATCTCAGGGAACGTGCAAGTCATGTATAATGGTCTTGTTAGCAAACTCTATCCTTCAATCTAGAAGGGCAAAATTATTTCCCGTGTATTACAAATAATTCCCATCCTAGTGTAAACATTGTATGTCTAACTGTTATTACAACATGACGCGCTGTGATAAGGCTGTGATATGGTTGTGATATGGTTGTGGTATGGATGTGATATGGAAAATGATACTGGTTCATGTTTGAGAAAGGTTCCACACCTCTCCATGCATGGTATTTTCTATATTCCTCATTCCAAGATATCCAGTGGAGGTTGGGTAGCTCTCAGAGTGATCTTTCCAATAAAATTGGTGTCATCTCAATCGATGTTTTCCTTCGAAAGTTATCACAGTTCAGGAGGTCATATCTCAGGTAACGTGCAAGTCATGTATAATGGTATTGTTAGCAAACTCTATCCTCCAATCTAGAAGGACAAAATTCTTTCCCGTGTATTACAAATAATGCCCATCCTAGTGTAAACATTATATGTCTAACAGTTATTACAACATGACGCGCTGTGATAAGGCTGTGATATGGTTGTGATATGGTTGTGATATGGATATGATATGGAAAATGATACTGGTTCATGTTTGAGAAAGGTTCCACACCTCTCCATGCATGGTATTTTCTATATTCCTCATTCCAAGATATCCAGTGGAGGTTGGGTAGCTCTCAGAGTGATCTTTCCGATAAAATTGGTTTCATCTCAATCGGTGTTTTCCTTCGAAAGTTATCACAGTTCAGGAGGTCATATCTCAGGGAACGTGCAAGTCATGTATAATGGTATTGTTAGCAAACTCTATCCTCCAATCTAGAAGGACAAAATTATTTCCCGTGTATTAGAAATAATGCCCATCCTAGTGTAAACATTGTATGTCTAACAGTTATTACAACATGACGCGCTGTGATAAGGCTGTGATATGGTTGTGATATGGTTGTGATATGGATATGATATGGAAAATGATACTGGTTCATGTTTGATAAAGGTTCCACACCTCTCCATGCATGGTATTTTCTATATTCTTCATTCCAAGATATCCAGTGGAGGTTGGGTAGCTCTCAGAGTGATCTTTCCAATAAAATGGGTTTCATCTCAATCGGTGTTTTCTTTCGAAAGTTATCACAGTTCAGGAGGTCATATCTCAGGGAACGTGCAAGTCATGTATAATAGTCTTGTTAGCAAACTCTATCCTCCAATCTAGAAGGACAAAATTATTTCCCGTGTATTACAAATAATGCCCATCATAGTGTAAACATTGTATGTCTAACTGTTATTACAACATGACGCGCTGTGATAAGGCTGTGATATGGTTGTGATATGGTTGTGATATGGATGTGATATGGAAAATGATACTGGTTCATGTTTGAGAAATGTTCCACACCTCTCCATGCATGGTATTTTCTATATTCCTCATTCCAAGATATCTAGTGGAGGTTGGGTAGCTCTCAGAGTGATCTTTCCAATAAAATTGGTTTCATCTCAATCGATGTTTTCCTTCGAAAGTTATCACCGTTCAGGAGGTCATATCTCAGGGAACGTGCAAGTCATGTATAATGGTATTGTTAGCAAACTCTATCGTCCAATCTAGAAGGACAAAATTCTTTCCCGTGTATTACAAATAATGCCCATCCTAGTGTAAACATTGTATGTCTAACAGTTATTACAACATGACGCGCTGTGATAAGGCTGTGATATGGTTCTGATATGGTTGTGATATGGATATGATATGGAAAATGATACTGGTTCATGTTTGAGAAAGGTTCCACACCTCTCCATGCATGGTATTTTCTATATTCCTCATTCCAAGATATCCAGTGGAGGTTGGGTAGCTCTCAGAGTGATCTTTCCAATAAAATTGGTTTCATCTCAATCGGTGTTTTCCTTCGAAAGTTATCACAGTTCAGGAGGTCATATCTCAGGGAACGTGCAAGTCATGTATAATGGTCTTGTCAGCAAACTCTATCCTCCAATCTAGAAGGACAAAATTATTTCCCGTGTATTACAAATAATGCCCATCCTAGTGTAAACATTGTATGTCTAACTGTTATTACAACATGACGCGCTGTGATAAGGCTGTGATATGGTTGTGGTATGGATGTGATATGGAAAATGATACTGGTTCATGTTTGAGAAAGGTTCCACACCTCTCCATGCATGGTATTTTCTATATTCCTCATTCCAAGATATCCAGTGGAGGTTGGGTAGCTCTCAGAGTGATCTTTCCAATAAAATTGGTTTCATCTCAATCGATGTTTTCCTTCGAAAGTTATCACAGTTCAGGAGGTCATATCTCAGGGAACGTGCAAGTCATGTATAATGGTATTGTTAGCAAACTCTATCCTCCAATCTAGAAGGACAAAATTCTTTCCTGTGTATTACAAATAATGCCCATCCTAGTGTAAACATTGTATGTCTAACAGTTATTACAACATGACGCGCTGTGATAAGGCTGTGATATGGTTGTGATATGGTTGTGATATGGATATGATATGGAAAATGATACTGTTTCATGTTTGAGAAAGGTTCCACACCTCTCCATGCATGGTATTTTCTATATTCCTCATTCCAAGATATCCAGTGGAGGTTGGGTAGCTCTCAGAGTGATCTTTCCAATAAAATTGGTTTCATCTCAATCGGTGTTTTCCTTCGAAAGTTATCACAGTTCAGGAGGTCATATCTCAGGGAACGTGCAAGTCATTTATAATGGTATTGCTAGCAAACTCTATCCTCCAATCTAGAAGGACAAAATTCTTTCCCGTGTATTACAAATAATGCCCATCCTAGTGTAAACATTGTATGTCTAACAGTTATTACAACATGACGCGCTGTGATAAGGCTGTGATATGGTTGTGATATGGATATGATATGGAAAATGATACTGGTTCATGTTTGAGAAAGGTTCCACACCTCTCCATGCATGGTATTTTCTATATTCCTCATTCCAAGATATCCAGTGGAGGTTGGGTAGCTCTCAGAGTGATCTTTCCAATAAAATTGGTTTCATCTCAATCGGTGTTTTCCTTCGAAAGTTATCACAGTTCAGGAGGTCATATCTCAGGGAACGTGCAAGTCATGTATAATGGTCTTGTCAGCAAACTCTATCCTCCAATCTAGAAGGAAAAAATTATTTCCCGTGTATTACAAATAATGCCCATCCTAGTGTAAACATTGTATGTCTAACTGTTATTACCACATGACGCGCTGTGATAAGGCTGTGATATGGTTGTGGTATGGATGTGATATGGAAAATGATAGTGGTTCATGTTTGAGAAAGGTTCCACACCTCTCCATGCATGGTATTTTCTATATTCCTCATTCCAAGATATCCAGTGGAGGTTGGGTAGCTCTCAGAGTGATCTTTCCAATAAAATTGGTTTCATCTCAATCGATGTTTTCCTTCGAAAGTTATCACAGTTCAGGAGGTCATATATCAGGGAACGTGCAAGTCATGTATAATGGTATTGTTAGCAAACTCTATCCTCCAATCTAGAAGGACAAAATTCTTTCCCGTGTATTACAAATAATGCCCATCCTAGTGTAAACATTGTATGTCTAACAGTTATTACAACATGACGCGCTGTGATAAGGCTGTGATATGGTTCTGATATGGTTGTGATATGGATATGAAATGGAAAATGATACTGGTTCATGTTTGAGAAAGGTTCCACACCTCTCCATGCATGGTATTTTCTATATTCCTCATTCCAAGATATCCAGTGTAGGTTGGGTAGCTCTCAGAGTGATCTTTCCAATAAAATTGGTTTCATCTCAATCGGTGTTTTCCTTCGAAAGTTATCACAGTTCAGGAGGTCATATCTCAGGGAACATGCAAGTCATGTATAATGGTCTTGTCAGCAAACTCTATCCTCCAATCTAGAAGGACAAAATTATTTCCCGTGTATTACAAATAATGCCCATCCTAGTGTAAACATTGTATGTCTAACTGTTATTACCACATGACGCGCTGTGATAAGGCTGTGATATGGTTGTGGTATGGATGTGATATGGAAAATGATACTGGTTCATGTTTGAGAAAGGTTCCACACCTCTCCATGCATGGTATTTTCTATATTCCTCATTCCAAGATATCCAGTGGAGGTTGGGTAGCTCTCAGAGTGATCTTTCCAATAAAATTGGTTTCATCTCAATAGATGTTTTCCTTCGAAAGTTATCACAGTTCAGGAGGTCATATCTCAGGGAACGTGCAAGTCATGTAAAATGGTATTGTTAGCAAACTCTATCCTCCAATCTAGAAGGACAAAATTCTTTCCTGTGTATTACAAATAATGCCCATCCTAGTGTAAACATTGTATGTCTAACAGTTATTACAACATGACGCGCTGTGATAAGGCTGTGATATGGTTGTGATATGGTTGTGATATGGATATGATATGGAAAATGATACTGGTTCATGTTTGAGAAAGGTTCCACACCTCTCCATGCATGGTATTTTCTATATTCCTCATTCCAAGATATCAAGTGGAGGTTGGGTAGCTCTCAGAGTGATCTTTCCAATAAAATTGGTTTCATCTCAATCGATGTTTTCCTTCGAAAGTTATCACAGTTCAGGAGGTCATATCTCAGGGAACGTGCAAGTCATTTATAATGGTATTGCTAGCAAACTCTATCCTCCAATCTAGAAGGACAAAATTCTTTCCCGTGTATTACAAATAATGCCCATCCTAGTGTAAACATTGTATGTCTAACAGTTATTACAACATGACGCGCTGTGATAAGGCTGTGATATGGTTGTGATATGGATATGATATGGAAAATGATACTGGTTCATGTTTGAGAAAGGTTCCACACCTCTCCATGCATGGTATTTTCTATATTCCTCATTCCAAGATATCAAGTGGAGGTTGGGTAGCTCTCAGAGTGATCTTTCCAATAAAATTGGTTTCATCTCAATCGATGTTTTACTTCGAAAGTTATCACAGTTCAGGAGGTCATATCTCAGGGAACGTGCAACTCATGTATAATGGTATTGTTAGCAAACTCTATCCTCCAATCTAGAAGGACAAAATTCTTTCCTGTGTATTACAAATAATGCCCATCCTAGTGTAAACATTGTATGTCTAACAGTTATTACAACATGACGCGCTGTGATAAGGCTGTGATATGGTTGTGATATGGTTGTGATATGGATATGATATGGAAAATGATACTGGTTCATGTTTGAGAAAGGTTCCACACCTCTCCATGCATGGTATTTTCTATATTCCTCATTCCAAGATATCAAGTGGAGGTTGGGTAGCTCTCAGAGTGATCTTTCCAATAAAATTGGTTTCATCTCAATCGGTGTTTTCCTTCGAAAGTTATCACAGTTCAGGAGGTCATATCTCAGGGAACGTGCAAGTCATTTATAATGGTATTGCTAGCAAACTCTATCCTCCAATCTAGAAGGACAAAATTCTTTCCCGTGTATTACAAATAATGCCCATTCTAGTGTAAACATTGTATGTCTAACAGTTATTACAACATGACGCGCTGTGATAAGGCTGTGATATGGTTGTGATATGGATATGATATGGAAAATGATACTGGTTCATGTTTGAGAAAGGTTCCACACCTCTCCATGCATGGTATTTTCTATATTCCTCATTCCAAGATATCAAGTGGAGGTTGGGTAGCTCTCAGAGTGATCTTTCCAATAAAATTGGTTTCATCTCAATCGGTGTTTTCCTTCGAAAGTTATCACAGTTCAGGAGGTCATATCTCAGGGAACGTGCAAGTCATGTATAATGGTATTGCTAGCAAACTCTATCCTCCAATCTAGAAGGACAAAATTCTTTCCCGTGTATTACAAATAATGCCATCATAGTGTAAACATTGTATGTCTAACTGTTATTACAACATGACGCGCTGTGATAAGGCTGTGATAAGGCTGTGATATGGTTGTGATATGGATATGATATGGAAAATGATAATGGTTCATGTTTGAGAAAGGTTCCACACCTCTCCATGCATGGTATTTTCTATATTCCTCATTCCAAGATATCAAGTGGAGGTTGGGTAGCTCTCAGAGTGATCTTTCCAATAAAATTGGTTTCATCTCAATCGGTGTTTTCCTTCGAAAGTTATCACAGTTCAGGAGGTCATATCTCAGGGAACGTGCAAGTCATGTATAATGGTATAGCTAGCAAACTCTATCCTCCAATCTAGAAGGACAAAATTCTTTCCCGTGTATTACAAATAATGCCCATCATAGTGTAAACATTGTATGTCTAACTGTTATTACAACATGACGCGCTGTGATAAGGCTGTGATATGGTTGTGATATGGTTGTGATATGGATATGATATGGAAAATGATAATGGTTCATGTTTGAGAAAGGTTCCACACCTCTCCATGCATGGTATTTTCTATATTCCTCATTCCAAGATATCAAGTGGAGGTTGGGTAGCTCTCAAAGTGATCTTTCCAATAAAATTGGTTTCATCTCAATCGGTGTTTTCCTTCGAAAGTTATCACAGTTCAGGAGGTCATATCTCAGGGAACGTGCAAGTCATGTATAATGGTCTTGTTAGCAAACTCTATCCTCCAATCTAGAAGGACAAAATTATTTCCCGTGTATTACAAATAATGCCCATCATAGTGTAAACATTGTATGTCTAACTGTTATTACAACATGACGCGCTGTGATAAGGTTGTGATATGGTTGTGATATGGTTGTGGTATGGATGTGATATGGAAAATGATACTGGTTCATGTTTGAGAAATGTTCCACACCTCTCCATGCATGGTATTTTCTATATTCCTCATTCCAAGATATCCAGTGGAGGTTGGGTAGCTCTCAGAGTGATCTTTCCAATAAAATTGGTTTCATCTCAATCGGTGTTTTCCTTCGAAAGTTATCACAGTTCAGGAGGTCATATCTCAGGGAACGTGCAAGTCATGTATAATGGTCTTGTTAGCAAACTCTATCCTCCAATCTAGAAGGACAAAATTCTTTCCCGTGTATTACAAATAATGCCCATCATAGTGTAAACATTGTATGTCTAACTGTTATTACAACATGACGCGCTGTGATAAGGCTGTGATATGGTTGTGATATGGTTGTGATATGGATGTGATATGGAAAATGATACTGGTTCATGTTTGAGAAAGGTTCCACACCTCTCCATGCATGGTATTTTCTATATTCCTCATTCCAAGATATCCAGTGGAGGTTGGGTAGCTCTCAGAGTGATCTTTCCAATAAAGTTGGTTTCATCTCAATCGGTGTTTTCCTTCGAAAGTTATCACAGTTCAGGAGGTCATATCTCAGGGAACGTGCAAGTCATGTATAATGGTATTGCTAGCAAACTCTATCCTCCAATCTAGAAGGACAAAATTCTTTCCCGTGTATTACAAATAATGCCCATCACAGTGTAAACATTGTATGTCTAACTGTTATTACAACATGACGCGCTGTGATAAGGCTGTGATATGGTTGTGATATGGTTGTGATATGGATATGATATGTAAAATGATACTGGTTCATGTTTGAGAAAGGTTCCACACCTCTCCATGCATGGTATTTTCTATATTCCTCATTCCAAGATATCAAGTGGAGGTTGGGTAGCTCTCAGAGTGATCTTTCCAATAAAATTGGTTTCATCTCAATCGGTGTTTTCCTTCGAAAGTTATCACAGTTCAGGAGGTCATATCTCAGGGAACGTGCAAGTCATGTATAATGGTCTTGTTAGCAAACTCTATCCTCCAATCTAGAAGGACAAAATTATTTCCCGTGTATTACAAATAATGCCCATCATAGTGTAAACATTGTATGTCTAACTGTTATTACAACATGACGCGCTGTGATAAGGTTGTGATATGGTTGTGATATGGTTGTGGTATGGATGTGATATGGAAAATGATACTGGTTCATGTTTGAGAAATGTTCCACACCTCTCCATGCATGGTATTTTCTATATTCCTCATTCCAAGATATCCAGTGGAGGTTGGGTAGCTCTCAGAGTGATCTTTCCAATAAAATTGGTTTCATCTCAATCGATGTTTTCCTTCGAAAGTTATCACAGTTCAGGAGGTCATATCTCAGGGAACGTGCAAGTCATGTATAATGGTATTGTTAGCAAACTCTATCCACCAATCTAGAAGGACAAAATTCTTTCCCGTGTATTACAAATAATGCCCATCCTAGTGTAAACATTGTATGTCTAACAGTTATTACAACATGACGCGCTGTGATAAGGCTATGATATGGTTGTGATATGGTTGTGATATGGATATGATATGGAAAATGATACTGGTTCATGTTTGAGAAAGTTTCCACACCTCTCCATGCATGGTATTTTCTCTATTCCTCATTCCAAGATATCCAGTGGAGGTTGGGTAGCTCTCAGAGTGATCTTTCCAATAAAGTTGGTTTCATCTCAATCGGTGTTTTCCTTCGAAAGTTATCACAGTTCAGGAGGTCATATCTCAGGGAACGTGCAAGTCATGTATAATGGTATTGCTAGCAAACTCTATCCTCCAATCTAGAAGGACAAAATTCTTTCCCGTGTATTACAAATAATGCCCATCACAGTGTAAACATTGTATGTCTAACTGTTATTACAACATGACGCGCTGTGATAAGGCTGTGATATGGTTGTGATATGGTTGTGATATGGATATGATATGTAAAATGATACTGGTTCATGTTTGAGAAAGGTTCCACACCTCTCCATGCATGGTATTTTCTATATTCCTCATTCCAAGATATCAAGTGGAGGTTGGGTAGCTCTCAGAGTGATCTTTCCAATAAAATTGGTTTCATCTCAATCGGTGTTTTCCTTCGAAAGTTATCACAGTTCAGGAGGTCATATCTCAGGGAACGTGCAAGTCATGTATAATGGTCTTGTTAGCAAACTCTATCCTCCAATCTAGAAGGACAAAATTATTTCCCGTGTATTACAAATAATGCCCATCATAGTGTAAACATTGTATGTCTAACTGTTATTACAACATGACGCGCTGTGATAAGGTTGTGATATGGTTGTGATATGGTTGTGGTATGGATGTGATATGGAAAATGATACTGGTTCATGTTTGAGAAATGTTCCACACCTCTCCATGCATGGTATTTTCTATATTCCTCATTCCAAGATATCCAGTGGAGGTTGGGTAGCTCTCAGAGTGATCTTTCCAATAAAATTGGTTTCATCTCAATCGATGTTTTCCTTCGAAAGTTATCACAGTTCAGGAGGTCATATCTCAGGGAACGTGCAAGTCATGTATAATGGTATTGTTAGCAAACTCTATCCACCAATCTAGAAGGACAAAATTCTTTCCCGTGTATTACAAATAATGCCCATCCTAGTGTAAACATTGTATGTCTAACAGTTATTACAACATGACGCGCTGTGATAAGGCTATGATATGGTTGTGATATGGTTGTGATATGGATATGATATGGAAAATGATACTGGTTCATGTTTGAGAAAGGTTCCACACCTCTCCATGCATGGTATTTTCTACATTCCTCATTCCAAGATATCCAGTGGAGGTTGGGTAGCTCTCAGAGTGATCTTTCCAATAAAATTGGTTTCATCTCAATCGGTGTTTTCCTTCGAAAGTTATCACAGTTCAGGAGGTCATATCTCAGGGAACGTGCAAGTCATGTATAATGGTCTTGGTAGCAAACTCTATCCTCCAATCTAGAAGGACAAAATTATTTCCCGTGTATTACAAATAATGCCCATCATAGTGTAAACATTGTATGTCTAACTGTTATTACAACATGACGCGCTGTGATAAGGTTGTGATATGGTTGTGATATGGTTGTGGTATGGATGTGATATGGAAAATGATACTGGTTCATGTTTGAGAAATGTTCCACACCTCTCCATGCATGGTATTTTCTATATTCCTCATTCCAAGATATCCAGTGGAGGTTGGGTAGCTCTCAGAGTGATCTTTCCAATAAAATTGGTTTCATCTCAATCGATGTTTTCCTTCGAAAGTTATCACAGTTCAGGAGGTCATATCTCAGGGAACGTGCAAGTCATGTATAATGGTATTGTTAGCAAACTCTATCCACCAATCTAGAAGGACAAAATTCTTTCCCGTGTATTACAAATAATGCCCATCCTAGTGTAAACATTGTATGTCTAACAGTTATTACAACATGACGCGCTGTGATAAGGCTATGATATGGTTGTGATATGGTTGTGATATGGATATGATATGGAAAATGATACTGGTTCATGTTTGAGAAAGGTTCCACACCTCTCCATGCATGGTATTTTCTATATTCCTCATTCCAAGATATCCAGTGGAGGTTGGGTAGCTCTCAGAGTGATCTTTCCAATAAAATTGGTTTCATCTCAATCGGTGTTTTCCTTCGAAATTTATCACAGTTCAGGAGGTCATATCTCAGGGAACGTGCAAGTCATGTATAATGGTATTGCTAGCAAACTCTATCCTCCAATCTAGAAGGACAAAATTCTTTCCCGTGTATTACAAATAATGCCCATCATAGTGTAAACATTGTATGTCTAACTGTTATTACAACATGACGCGCTGTGATAAGGCTGTGATATGGTTGTGATATGGTTGTGATATGGATATGATATGTAAAATGATACTGGTTCATGTTTGAGAAAGGTTCCACACCTCTCCATGCATGGTATTTTCTATATTCCTCATTCCAAGATATCAAGTGGAGGTTGGGTAGCTCTCAGAGTGATCTTTCCAATAAAATTGGTTTCATCTCAATCGGTGTTTTCCTTCGAAAGTTATCACAGTTGAGGAGGTCATATCTCAGGGAACGTGCAAGTCATGTATAATGGTCTTGTTAGCAAACTCTATCCTCCAATCTAGAAGGACAAAATTATTTCACGTGTATTACAAATAATGCCCATCATAGTGTAAACATTGTATGTCTAACTGTTATTACAACATGACGCGCTGTGATAAGGTTGTGATATGGTTGTGATATGGTTGTGGTATGGATGTGATATGGAAAATGATACTGGTTCATGTTTGAGAAATGTTCCACACCTCTCCATGCATGGTATTTTCTATATTCCTCATTCCAAGATATCCAGTGGAGGTTGGGTAGCTCTCAGAGTGATCTTTCCAATAAAATTGGTTTCATCTCAATCGATGTTTTCCTTCGAAAGTTATCACAGTTCAGGAGGTCATATCTCAGGGAACGTGCAAGTCATGTATAATGGTATTGTTAGCAAACTCTATCCACCAATCTAGAAGGACAAAATTCTTTCCCGTGTATTACAAATAATGCCCATCCTAGTGTAATTATTGTATGTCTAACAGTTATTACAACATGACGCGCTGTGATAAGGCTATGATATGGTTGTGATATGGTTGTGATATGGATATGATATGGAAAATGATACTGGTTCATGTTTGAGAAAGGTTCCACACCTCTCCATGCATGGTATTTTCTATATTCCTCATTCCAAGATATCCAGTGGAGGTTGGGTAGCTCTCAGAGTGATCTTTCCAATAAAATTGGTTTCATCTCAATCGATGTTTTCCTTCGAAAGTTATCACAGTTCAGGAGGTCATATCTCAGGGGACGTGCAAGTCATGTATAATGGTATTGTTAGCAAACTCTATCCACCAATCTAGAAGGACAAAATTCTTTCCCGTGTATTACAAATAATGCCCATCCTAGTGTAAACATTGTATGTCTAACAGTTATTACAACATGACGCGCTGTGATAAGGCTGTGATATGGTTGTGATATGGTTGTGATATGGATATGATATGGAAAATGATACTGGTTCATGTTTGAGAAAGGTTCCACACCTCTCCATGCATGGTATTTTCTACATTCCTCATTCCAAGATATCCAGTGGAGGTTGGGTAGCTCTCAGAGTGATCTTTCCAATAAAATTGGTTTCATCTCAATCGGTGTTTTCCTTCGAAAGTTATCACAGTTCAGGAGGTCATATCTCAGGGAACGTGCAAGTCATGTATAATGGTCTTGGTAGCAAACTCTATCCTCCAATCTAGAAGGACAAAATTATTTCCCGTGTATTACAAATAATGCCCATCATAGTGTAAACATTGTATGTCTAACTGTTATTACAACATGACGCGCTGTGATAAGGTTGTGATATGGTTGTGATATGGTTGTGGTATGGATGTGATATGGAAAATGATACTGGTTCATGTTTGAGAAATGTTCCACACCTCTCCATGCATGGTATTTTCTATATTCCTCATTCCAAGATATCCAGTGGAGGTTGGGTAGCTCTCAGAGTGATCTTTCCAATAAAATTGGTTTCATCTCAATCGATGTTTTCCTTCGAAAGTTATCACAGTTCAGGAGGTCATATCTCAGGGAACGTGCAAGTCATGTATAATGGTATTGTTAGCAAACTCTATCCACCAATCTAGAAGGACAAAATTCTTTCCCGTGTATTACAAATAATGCCCATCCTAGTGTAAACATTGTATGTCTAACAGTTATTACAACATGACGCGCTGTGATAAGGCTATGATATGGTTGTGATATGGTTGTGATATGGATATGATATGGAAAATGATACTGGTTCATGTTTGAGAAAGGTTCCACACCTCTCCATGCATGGTATTTTCTATATTCCTCATTCCAAGATATCCAGTGGAGGTTGGGTAGCTCTCAGAGTGATCTTTCCAATAAAATTGGTTTCATCTCAATCGGTGTTTTCCTTCGAAATTTATCACAGTTCAGGAGGTCATATCTCAGGGAACGTGCAAGTCATGTATAATGGTATTGCTAGCAAACTCTATCCTCCAATCTAGAAGGACAAAATTCTTTCCCGTGTATTACAAATAATGCCCATCATAGTGTAAACATTGTATGTCTAACTGTTATTACAACATGACGCGCTGTGATAAGGCTGTGATATGGTTGTGATATGGTTGTGATATGGATATGATATGTAAAATGATACTGGTTCATGTTTGAGAAAGGTTCCACACCTCTCCATGCATGGTATTTTCTATATTCCTCATTCCAAGATATCAAGTGGAGGTTGGGTAGCTCTCAGAGTGATCTTTCCAATAAAATTGGTTTCATCTCAATCGGTGTTTTCCTTCGAAAGTTATCACAGTTGAGGAGGTCATATCTCAGGGAACGTGCAAGTCATGTATAATGGTCTTGTTAGCAAACTCTATCCTCCAATCTAGAAGGACAAAATTATTTCACGTGTATTACAAATAATGCCCATCATAGTGTAAACATTGTATGTCTAACTGTTATTACAACATGACGCGCTGTGATAAGGTTGTGATATGGTTGTGATATGGTTGTGGTATGAATGTGATATGGAAAATGATACTGGTTCATGTTTGAGAAATGTTCCACACCTCTCCATGCATGGTATTTTCTATATTCCTCATTCCAAGATATCCAGTGGAGGTTGGGTAGCTCTCAGAGTGATCTTTCCAATAAAATTGGTTTCATCTCAATCGATGTTTTCCTTCGAAAGTTATCACAGTTCAGGAGGTCATATCTCAGGGAACGTGCAAGTCATGTATAATGGTATTGTTAGCAAACTCTATCCACCAATCTAGAAGGACAAAATTCTTTCCCGTGTATTACAAATAATGCCCATCCTAGTGTAATTATTGTATGTCTAACAGTTATTACAACATGACGCGCTGTGATAAGGCTATGATATGGTTGTGATATGGTTGTGATATGGATATGATATGGAAAATGATACTGGTTCATGTTTGAGAAAGGTTCCACACCTCTCCATGCATGGTATTTTCTATATTCCTCATTCCAAGATATCCAGTGGAGGTTGGGTAGCTCTCAGAGTGATCTTTCCAATAAAATTGGTTTCATCTCAATCGATGTTTTCCTTCGAAAGTTATCACAGTTCAGGAGGTCATATCTCAGGGGACGTGCAAGTCATGTATAATGGTATTGTTAGCAAACTCTATCCACCAATCTAGAAGGACAAAATTCTTTCCCGTGTATTACAAATAATGCCCATCCTAGTGTAAACATTGTATGTCTAACAGTTATTACAACATGACGCGCTGTGATAAGGCTGTGATATGGTTGTGATATGGTTGTGATATGGATATGATATGGAAAATGATACTGGTTCATGTTTGAGAAAGGTTCCACACCTCTCCATGCATGGTATTTTCTACATTCCTCATTCCAAGATATCCAGTGGAGGTTGGGTAGCTCTCAGAGTGATCTTTCCAATAAAATTGGTTTCATCTCAATCGGTGTTTTCCTTCGAAAGTTATCACAGTTCAGGAGGTCATATCTCAGGGAACGTGCAAGTCATGTATAATGGTCTTGGTAGCAAACTCTATCCTCCAATCTAGAAGGACAAAATTATTTCCCGTGTATTACAAATAATGCCCATCATAGTGTAAACATTGTATGTCTAACTGTTATTACAACATGACGCGCTGTGATAAGGTTGTGATATGGTTGTGATATGGTTGTGGTATGGATGTGATATGGAAAATGATACTGGTTCATGTTTGAGAAATGTTCCACACCTCTCCATGCATGGTATTTTCTATATTCCTCATTCCAAGATATCCAGTGGAGGTTGGGTAGCTCTCAGAGTGATCTTTCCAATAAAATTGGTTTCATCTCAATCGATGTTTTCCTTCGAAAGTTATCACAGTTCAGGAGGTCATATCTCAGGGAACGTGCAAGTCATGTATAATGGTATTGTTAGCAAACTCTATCCACCAATCTAGAAGGACAAAATTCTTTCCCGTGTATTACAAATAATGCCCATCCTAGTGTAAACATTGTATGTCTAACAGTTATTACAACATGACGCGCTGTGATAAGGCTATGATATGGTTGTGATATGGTTGTGATATGGATATGATATGGAAAATGATACTGGTTCATGTTTGAGAAAGGTTCCACACCTCTCCATGCATGGTATTTTCTATATTCCTCATTCCAAGATATCCAGTGGAGGTTGGGTAGCTCTCAGAGTGATCTTTCCAATAAAATTGGTTTCATCTCAATCGGTGTTTTCCTTCGAAAGTTATCACAGTTCAGGAGGTCATATCTCAGGGAACGTGCAAGTCATGTATAATGGTATTGTTAGCAAACTCTATCCACCAATCTAGAAGGACAAAATTCTTTCCCGTGTATTACAAATAATGCCCATCCTAGTGTAAACATTGTATGTCTAACAGTTATTACAACATGACGCGCTGTGATAAGGCTATGATATGGTTGTGATATGGTTGTGATATGGATATGATATGGAAAATGATACTGGTTCATGTTTGAGAAAGGTTCCACACCTCTCCATGCATGGTATTTTCTATATTCCTCATTCCAAGATATCCAGTGGAGGTTGGGTAGCTCTCAGAGTGATCTTTCCAATAAAATTGGTTTCATCTCAATCGGTGTTTTCCTTCGAAATTTATCACAGTTCAGGAGGTCATATCTCAGGGAACGTGCAAGTCATGTATAATGGTATTGCTAGCAAACTCTATCCTCCAATCTAGAAGGACAAAATTCTTTCCCGTGTATTACAAATAATGCCCATCATAGTGTAAACATTGTATGTCTAACTGTTATTACAACATGACGCGCTGTGATAAGGCTGTGATATGGTTGTGATATGGTTGTGATATGGATATGATATGTAAAATGATACTGGTTCATGTTTGAGAAAGGTTCCACACCTCTCCATGCATGGTATTTTCTATATTCCTCATTCCAAGATATCAAGTGGAGGTTGGGTAGCTCTCAGAGTGATCTTTCCAATAAAATTGGTTTCATCTCAATCGGTGTTTTCCTTCGAAAGTTATCACAGTTGAGGAGGTCATATCTCAGGGAACGTGCAAGTCATGTATAATGGTCTTGTTAGCAAACTCTATCCTCCAATCTAGAAGGACAAAATTATTTCACGTGTATTACAAATAATGCCCATCATAGTGTAAACATTGTATGTCTAACTGTTATTACAACATGACGCGCTGTGATAAGGTTGTGATATGGTTGTGATATGGTTGTGGTATGGATGTGATATGGAAAATGATACTGGTTCATGTTTGAGAAATGTTCCACACCTCTCCATGCATGGTATTTTCTATATTCCTCATTCCAAGATATCCAGTGGAGGTTGGGTAGCTCTCAGAGTGATCTTTCCAATAAAATTGGTTTCATCTCAATCGATGTTTTCCTTCGAAAGTTATCACAGTTCAGGAGGTCATATCTCAGGGAACGTGCAAGTCATGTATAATGGTATTGTTAGCAAACTCTATCCACCAATCTAGAAGGACAAAATTCTTTCCCGTGTATTACAAATAATGCCCATCCTAGTGTAATTATTGTATGTCTAACAGTTATTACAACATGACGCGCTGTGATAAGGCTATGATATGGTTGTGATATGGTTGTGATATGGATATGATATGGAAAATGATACTGGT
The DNA here is from genome assembly GCA_028641055.1 of Alopecurus myosuroides. NCBI lineage: Eukaryota > Viridiplantae > Streptophyta > Magnoliopsida > Poales > Poaceae > Alopecurus > Alopecurus myosuroides. The sequence continues at coordinate 309,793,467 of CM054062.1, read as the reverse complement.
TCATGTTTGAGAAAGGTTCCACACCTCTCCATGCATGGTATTTTCTATATTCCTCATTCCAAGATATCCAGTGGAGGTTGGGTAGCTCTCAGAGTGATCTTTCCAATAAAATTGGTTTCATCTCAATCGATGTTTTCCTTCGAAAGTTATCACAGTTCAGGAGGTCATATCTCAGGGGACGTGCAAGTCATGTATAATGGTATTGTTAGCAAACTCTATCCACCAATCTAGAAGGACAAAATTCTTTCCCGTGTATTACAAATAATGCCCATCCTAGTGTAAACATTGTATGTCTAACAGTTATTACAACATGACGCGCTGTGATAAGGCTGTGATATGGTTGTGATATGGTTGTGATATGGATATGATATGGAAAATGATACTGGTTCATGTTTGAGAAAGGTTCCACACCTCTCCATGCATGGTATTTTCTACATTCCTCATTCCAAGATATCCAGTGGAGGTTGGGTAGCTCTCAGAGTGATCTTTCCAATAAAATTGGTTTCATCTCAATCGGTGTTTTCCTTCGAAAGTTATCACAGTTCAGGAGGTCATATCTCAGGGAACGTGCAAGTCATGTATAATGGTCTTGGTAGCAAACTCTATCCTCCAATCTAGAAGGACAAAATTATTTCCCGTGTATTACAAATAATGCCCATCATAGTGTAAACATTGTATGTCTAACTGTTATTACAACATGACGCGCTGTGATAAGGTTGTGATATGGTTGTGATATGGTTGTGGTATGGATGTGATATGGAAAATGATACTGGTTCATGTTTGAGAAATGTTCCACACCTCTCCATGCATGGTATTTTCTATATTCCTCATTCCAAGATATCCAGTGGAGGTTGGGTAGCTCTCAGAGTGATCTTTCCAATAAAATTGGTTTCATCTCAATCGATGTTTTCCTTCGAAAGTTATCACAGTTCAGGAGGTCATATCTCAGGGAACGTGCAAGTCATGTATAATGGTATTGTTAGCAAACTCTATCCACCAATCTAGAAGGACAAAATTCTTTCCCGTGTATTACAAATAATGCCCATCCTAGTGTAAACATTGTATGTCTAACAGTTATTACAACATGACGCGCTGTGATAAGGCTATGATATGGTTGTGATATGGTTGTGATATGGATATGATATGGAAAATGATACTGGTTCATGTTTGAGAAAGGTTCCACACCTCTCCATGCATGGTATTTTCTATATTCCTCATTCTAAGATATCCAGTGGAGGTTGGGTAGCTCTCAGAGTGATCTTTCCAATAAAATTGGTTTCATCTCAATCGGTGTTTTCCTTCGAAATTTATCACAGTTCAGGAGGTCATATCTCAGGGAACGTGCAAGTCATGTATAATGGTATTGCTAGCAAACTCTATCCTCCAATCTAGAAGGACAAAATTCTTTCCCGTGTATTACAAATAATGCCCATCATAGTGTAAACATTGTATGTCTAACTGTTATTACAACATGACGCGCTGTGATAAGGCTGTGATATGGTTGTGATATGGTTGTGATATGGATATGATATGTAAAATGATACTGGTTCATGTTTGAGAAAGGTTCCACACCTCTCCATGCATGGTATTTTCTATATTCCTCATTCCAAGATATCAAGTGGAGGTTGGGTAGCTCTCAGAGTGATCTTTCCAATAAAATTGGTTTCATCTCAATCGGTGTTTTCCTTCGAAAGTTATCACAGTTGAGGAGGTCATATCTCAGGGAACGTGCAAGTCATGTATAATGGTCTTGTTAGCAAACTCTATCCTCCAATCTAGAAGGACAAAATTATTTCACGTGTATTACAAATAATGCCCATCATAGTGTAAACATTGTATGTCTAACTGTTATTACAACATGACGCGCTGTGATAAGGTTGTGATATGGTTGTGATATGGTTGTGGTATGGATGTGATATGGAAAATGATACTGGTTCATGTTTGAGAAATGTTCCACACCTCTCCATGCATGGTATTTTCTATATTCCTCATTCCAAGATATCCAGTGGAGGTTGGGTAGCTCTCAGAGTGATCTTTCCAATAAAATTGGTTTCATCTCAATCGATGTTTTCCTTCGAAAGTTATCACAGTTCAGGAGGTCATATCTCAGGGAACGTGCAAGTCATGTATAATGGTATTGTTAGCAAACTCTATCCACCAATCTAGAAGGACAAAATTCTTTCCCGTGTATTACAAATAATGCCCATCCTAGTGTAATTATTGTATGTCTAACAGTTATTACAACATGACGCGCTGTGATAAGGCTATGATATGGTTGTGATATGGTTGTGATATGGATATGATATGGAAAATGATACTGGTTCATGTTTGAGAAAGGTTCCACACCTCTCCATGCATGGTATTTTCTATATTCCTCATTCCAATATATCCAGTGGAGGTTGGGTAGCTCTCAGAGTGATCTTTCCAATAAAATTGGTTTCATCTCAATCGATGTTTTCCTTCGAAAGTTATCACAGTTCAGGAGGTCATATCTCAGGGGACGTGCAAGTCATGTATAATGGTATTGTTAGCAAACTCTATCCACCAATCTAGAAGGACAAAATTCTTTCCCGTGTATTACAAATAATGCCCATCCTAGTGTAAACATTGTATGTCTAACAGTTATTACAACATGACGCGCTGTGATAAGGCTGTGATATGGTTGTGATATGGTTGTGATATGGATATGATATGGAAAATGATACTGGTTCATGTTTGAGAAAGGTTCCACACCTCTCCATGCATGGTATTTTCTATATTCCTCATTCCAAGATATCCAGTGGAGGTTGGGTAGCTCTCTGTCGCACCCGGACTTCTAGAGGATACTCGCCGTTCCGTTGAACAGTAGTAGATTGGATTACGGGGCTTACCGGCACCCGCGTCCTCTTACGAGTAGGCCAACACACGTATGTGTGACAACCAACCCCTATCTGTTCAGCGTCGACGTAAACTATCCCATAGAAATCAGGATACTTCCATTGACGTACTTCAAAACATGCACACATGGTACATCAACGGCCTTGGAACAAGTGATATCACAACGGATCTCTAAGACACAAAAGATTGAAATAAGGTGCAAATAGCTCTCACTAGAGCAGAGATAGCAGATACAATCATCCAGGGGACACATGTTCCAACATATCATCATTACATCACAGCGGAAGCATTCAACATGTCTGAGTACAGACAAGATCCAAATAGGCCTAAGAGGCCGGAAACGAAAAGACGGAGCCCATCCACGAAGTCTCGGATCCTGCCCGGGTCCGCTATCTACTCGTCAGCAGTCTCGTCATACTCCACGTAGTAGCCACCATGGGGATCCTCGGAAACGTAGTCTGCGAAAACCACAGCCCCAAAGGCATCAGTACATAAACGTACTGGCAAGCAAGACTCACAGTTCACCAAAGTGTAGCCCATCAACACCAAGCACAGATGCTTTGGGTTCAACGGAAGGAAGGGGATATAAAAGATGCTGCAACTGGCTGCTCTAACCAACTACAGAGTTACTACCACTTCCGGATAACAGAAAGGAGATAAGATCGCGTATCGTAACCAACCTACCAACTAACTCCAAACAAACCCATCCTGGATCTCGCCCCTTATCCAAAGAAGCAATCCGAGGATAACTCACACAGTTGAATTAATGATGGTTCAGATTATTGTGTCAATAAGCCTATTACTAGTCAAGTTGTTAATCATTGGGTGTAAGGTTGTTAATCATTAGGTTTAAGTTGTCCTGAGTACTTGTTAGCCAGTACTTTCACCAAGTAATCCATAACCGCGGAAAACACGGCTTCTCGAGAAGATTTATCCCTGCAGGGTTGCACCAATTTGGCCGTACACGCAAGAATAACCCGCCAGATGGGATGCCTCCCACCAAGCGGGGCACTCTACACAACTCAACTCTTCTTCGCATCAAGCCCAAAGCACCTTGGGCGCACGGCTAATCGAGCCCCGAAGAAAGGGGACCCTCATAGCACTCTAAGAACGTGTCCCCCTATATGCCGACTACAAAAGTTCCACCCTGGCCTGGGCTCGCAAAAACATGCATGCGGCAAATGGAACACACGAACTAAATGAGGCGATTTGGACGAGATGCGAATCGAATCAAATGGAGGGGGCGCCCATACTCGCTTCCCACATGCGGTTAGTGCGCTCATCATGGATCAGTAGACAAGACCCTTTTCCTATTAGGGTCGACACTAGCAGGCCTCAAAACCACGCAGGGCCTCCTGCCGGTGCCTTATCGTCAAATTATTATTAACAATAACATTAGCATGATTCATTGTTTAACATCGAGCCCCCAGAACATAATAGAAATAGTAACAGAAAGTAACGGGTAACAGACTCGAGCAAAACAACCCTAAGCATGCTAGTAAGACGCGGGCAACAAGCAATGGTTATAGGTGTGGAGGTGAGGCAATATCAGGGTTCAGGGTATCATGGGATAGGTTCGTAACAGAAGCAACTAATCATATGGCTAGCAGAAATAGACAACGGAAAGTATCGGTAACCAATGTTGAAAGGAACACGATGGTTCATGTGAGTGATAACTTGCCTGCAAACCCAGTAGCCTGGTACTGAGCTAACTCCTTAGAAGGGGTGTCGTAAGTATCGACGGTCTCAACGTCGTCGTTTATCCGAGAAGAAGCAAACAAACAACGCAGAGAACAAACAATCAATAACATGGCATAGTGCACAAACATGGGATGATGCATGACCATTTAATTGATGCATAGAAATAAACTAGTTGACAAGATAGAAACAGGATTAAATGGACCCATATGCAATTGGATTGCATATGAAAAGCCCATGAATTATGGTTGAATTAATTGTTTTACAACTAATCATCATGTGAAATTGGATTAGCATGATGCATGGATGAGGAAAACAGCAAAATAACAACAATAGAAGCAATTGGAAATAAGGTTTACCAAGTTTAGAAATTCATTTATTAAGTTTTGGAATTTTGGTTACTTAAAGGTGTCACACAAGCATTTGTTGTTTTCACCAATTTTATTTGTTCAAAATAGATAACAAAGTTTATATTTGAAAAGAACACCAAATTCTAGGTGGATTACATGTTTCACTTGTTGAAAAAGGATTTCAAATAAATTATTTATGAATTAAACAAGTTTAAGCAAGAATTTAATGAATTTAATTCAAACATGCACTTATTTGAATTTTTATTTGTTCAAAACATTAAGTGAGATTCATATTTGAAAAGCTTATACTTTTGTGGTTTGAAAACATATTTTATATGTCCCAAAAGAAATTAATTTGACCAAGTTATGATTTTAACAATATTAAATGATTTAAACAAGGTTTTAATCATTTAACCAATTTTAATTATTCAAAACATGAAACAAATTTTATATTTGAAAAGGTGCTTTAATTTTGCATGGAAAACATATTTCATTTGTTGAAATTGGATTTAAAATGAGCAAGTTATTATTTTTGGCAATTTTAAATGCATTAAACAAGAAAAAGTTGTTTTCAGCAATTTAAATTATTCAAAACAGCAAACAAAATTTATATTTGTAAAGTACATGAAAAGTTGATTGGAAAACATATTTAGTTTGTGGAATTTGGAATTTTTATGCTCAAGTTATGAATTTTGCAAGTTTAAGTGAATTTAACAAGTTTTCAAATATTGCACCAATTTAAAATATTCAAAATCGTGAACAACTTTTATATTTGGATAGATCATTTAATTTGGTACAGAAAACATATTAAAAATGTTGAATTTGGAGTTGGGATGAATTACTTATGCATTTTACAAGTTAAGGTGCAAATCTGCCATTTTTTATGAACCAGGGACTTGGAAATAATTTTACAGGGGCTAGAATTAATCAACAGGGACCTATTGGTGATTCTGTGAAGTTGCTGTGACCAAATCAATGGAAAATAAAAAGATTTGGTTAATTGAGGGAGGGGGGACTCGAACCCCTCACCTCCTGCTTCTTGCGCACAAGGGAAACCAGATGGGCTGCTGCTGCTCTGTTGACAGATAAGGGGTTCGAAGGGGATTATGGTTCAGGAGTTGCACTGAATCCACTTTGGAAAAATAAACAGGAAAAAGGTGGGGCTGGGGATTCGAACCCACGAGCGCTTGGGAGCGCGCTGCGGTCACTGCCACTGCGGTGGGCTTGATTTGGTGATAGGAGAGGGGCAGACGGGAGGATATGGTTCAGAAACGGGGTGCTATTTTCTGAAACTGAAACTGTCACCGATCGCTCGCTGACAGGGAACGGAAATAGAGATTCCGGTGGTCACCTGCGCTGATGCGCTCGCGGGGCGCCGGGGTGCTGCGGCTCGTGCGTGTGCTTGGCGTGTGGGCTTCGAGAGGAGGAGGGAGGCGTGAGGAAGGGGACCGAGGAGGTGGGGCGCTCACATTGGGGCGGACAGCAGGAGGCGGGATTCAAAACAGCATACACAAAATTTATATTTGTAAAGTACATGAAAAGTGATTGGAAAACATATTTAGTTTGTGGAATTTGGAATTTTTATGCTCAAGTTATAATTTTGCAAGTTTAAGTGAATTTAACAAGTTTTCAAATATTGCACCAATTTAAAATATTCAAAATCGTGAACAACTTTTATATTTGGATAGATCATTAATTTGGTACAGAAAACATATTAAAAATGTTGAATTTGGAGTTTGGGATGATTACTTATGCATTTTAACAAGTTAAGGGTCAAATCTGCCTTTTTTATGAACCAGGGACTTGGAAATAATTTTACAGGGGCTAGAATTAATCAACAGGGACCTATTGGTGATTCTGTGAAGTTGCTGTGACCAAATCAATGGAAAATAAAAAGATTTGGTTAATTGAGGGAGGGGGGACTCGAACCCCTCACCTCCTGCTTCTTGCGCACAAGGGAAACCAGATGGGCTGCTGCTGCTCTGTTGACAGATAAGGGGTTCGAAGGGGATTATGGTTCAGGAGTTGCACTGAATCCACTTTGGAAAAATAAACAGGAAAAAGGTGGGGCTGGGGATTCGAACCCACGAGCGCTTGGGAGCGCGCTGCGGTCACTGCCACTGCGGTGGGCTTGATTTGGTGATAGGAGAGGGGCAGACGGGAGGATATGGTTCAGAAACGGGGTGCTATTTTCTGAAACTGAAACTGTCACCGATCGCTCGCTGACAGGGAACGGAAATAGAGATTCCGGTGGTCACCTGCGCTGATGCGCTCGCGGGGCGCCGGGGTGCTGCGGCTCGTGCGTGTGCTTGGCGTGTGGGCTTCGAGAGGAGGAGGGAGGCGTGAGGAAGGGGACCGAGGAGGTGGGGCGCTCACATTGGGGCGGACAGCAGGAGGCGGAGGAGACAGTGCAGCGGCCGGCGATCTTGGAGCGGACGGCGGCGGCGGCTCGAAGCTCCTCGGCCCAAGCCGAGGGGGTGGAGAGGGAGCCCGTGCCACGGCGTTTCCATTCCCGCCCGCAGCTTGGCCGGAGGTCGACGCCAACGCCGGCGATCGCCGGGGCAAAAGGAGGTAATTTTTGGATGGAGCTGGGTTCAGACAAAACAGAGAGCAGAGAGGTAAGGGAGGAAGAAGGAAGAAGAGATGGAGGCGGGGGGAGGAAGAGGAGGAGGGAGAAGAAAAGATGGAGGAAACCCTAGGGCACCGGGATGGGTTCTTAAGGAGGGGGGAGAGGAGGTGATCACCGTTGCCTGTTTCTCTGAACCACGTGGGGGTGCTGGATGGTGATCGTACAAGGAGGAAGACGACAGGGGGGAAAAGGTACCGGGCCAATAGAGGAGGTTTGGGTGGTGATGGGCTGAGGGGAGAATTTGGGCCTGCTGCCTCTCTCCCTTTGCTCTTTTAATATTTTGTTCTATTTTTTTTTTGCTGCATTGGGAAAGGAAGAAAAAGAGAGGGTTTAGGGTTAGAAATTTTAGGGCAAAAAATTGATAATGCTTATTTTAAGTAGCAGCAACAACTTGCAAGTTTTGTTTGACCAAAAGATTAGAATTTAAGTGTTGCTTGCAACTTATTTGAAATTTGAAGGGAATTTAATATTAATTGATTAACTTAACTTAAGCAATTAAGTTTTTTAAATTCAAGTTTAATTGGAAACAAGTGAAAGAATTGTTTGGTAATTTTCATACTTTGAAATTGGGTGCTGTTTGTGATTTGATTTGAATTCAAATGATTTTGAGATTAACTGATTATTGCAAACCAATTTTAAATGGGGTGATCAAATAATTTTGATTGGAAGCATATGATTATTAATTGTGTTGTAATTTTTATAAGATCAACATGGTTGCTGTTTTGGACAATGGGATTTGAATTTGAATGTGAATTGATTCAAATGAGTTATTAAATAGAAATAACAAGTTAATGGTTCTATTTAAATAGAAACAACTAGTTGTTTTAATTGAAACTTTTATTTGGAAAATGTAACATAACAAGTATGAACAATTATTTGGATGTTGGTTTGGAGTTTCAAATGGAAAACAAATTGAATTTGAAAAGGGTTTGGTTATTGGATGCATTTTTATAGAAACAAAACAACAGTTTTGAAATCACACCTTAATGGAAACAGTTGATTGATTTGATTTGAAATATTCATTTGGAAATTGTAACATCACAAGGATGAAACAAAAGGTTTGAATTTTGGTTTGAAATTCAAATAGAAAACAAAGGAAAACAAATGAAAACAGTTGGAAAACAAATGAAAACAGAGGAAAACAATTGCAATCAACATGATGCCATGATGCAAAACATAAAATAACAGAGAGCAAACATTCTAAAGGCTATTTTTCATACTTGGGATGTTACAAAACGCCCCCCCTTGAAGGAATCGCGCCCCGAGATTCCTACTGAGAAAAGAAAAGGTCCGGAAACTTCTTGGGAAGATCCTCTTGAGCTGTGACACGTGAAACACATCGTGCACCTTGGATAGTTTTTCTGGAAGTTCAAGTTGATAGGCATTCCTGGCAACTCTTCTGGAAAGACGTCAGGGAATTTGCAAACCACTGGAATATTTTCAAGTAAAGGTAGAGGTTTTGTATTGAGGGTGTATAGCTGAATAGAACTTGATTCATTTGGAGAATAGACTATCTGGAATTTGGTGCTTCAGTAGGTGGGAGGCATACTAAAATCAACAACAACAACAACAACAACCTTTCTGGCCAGATAGACTTGATATTTGGGAAGTTTTGATTAGACGCCGGTAGCAGAATTGAAGTGGAAAACAACAACAAGATTTCAACGGACGAAAAGGATGTTGAGAAGAACAGGATATCAACATCGGGGAAAACGAGAACAAAACTCCTGAGGTACTACGGAAAACCCATCCGGGCTTCTAAAGGATCAATATCTACTGCTTAAGGAATAGAGGATCTGCTTCCGGGGCTTACACACCTCCGTTCTCAATCGTGAGTAGGCAACATGATAAATCATGTCACAAACACCTCCATTCCTATGGTCTAGTAGATATAACCATCCTAGAGAAACCAGAATTCGTGAAATCCTAACTTGAAAGTTTAGATAAGAAGGGAAAACAATGTTGCACTTCCTTACCAGAAAAGGGAGGGTGGGTGGGGAAAGAAGAAAAAAAGAACAGAATTCCTACTCTCACGTTTCATTTTTCCTATATAGCTACAAAATAGTTTCTAGACTCATCTGCGACCAGTAAAAAGGGATCCTACAGGCAGACAGGCTCTGATACCATTTGTCGCACCCGGACTTCTAGAGGATACTCGCCGTTCCGTTGAACAGTAGTAGATTGGATTACGGGGCTTACCGGCACCCGCGTCCTCTTACGAGTAGGCCAACACATGTATGTGTGACAACCAACCCCTATCTGTTCAGCGTCGACGTAAACTATCCCATAGAAATCAGGATACTTCCATTGACGTACTTCAAAACATACACACATGGTACGTCAACGGCCTTGGAACAAGTGATATCACAACAGATCTCTAAGACACAAAAGATTGAAATAAGTTGCAAATAGCTCTCACTAGAGCAGAGATAGCAGATACAATCATCCAGGGGACACATGTCCCAACATATCATCATTACATCACAGCGGAAGCATTCAACATGTCTGAGTACAGACAAGATCCAAATAGGCCTAACAGGCCGGAAACGAAAAGACGGAGCCCATCCACGAAGTCTCGGATCCTGCCCGGGTCCGCTATCTACTCGTCAGCAGTCTCGTCATACTCCACGTAGTAGCCACCATGGGGATCCTCGGAAACGTAGTCTGCGGAAACCACAGCCCCAAAGGGGTCAGTACATAAACGTACTGGCAAGCAAGACTCACAGTTCACCAAAGTGTAGCCCGTCAACACCAAGCACAGATGCTTTGGGATGAACGGAAGGAAGGGGATATAAAAGATGCTGCAACTGGCTGCTCTAACCAACTACAGAGTTACTACCACTTCCGGATAACAGAAAGGAGATAAGATCGCGTATCGTAACCAACCTACCAACTAACTCCAAACAAACCCATCCTGGATCTCGCCCCTTATCCAAAGAAGCAATCCGAGGATAACTCACACAGTTGAATTAATGATGGTTCAGATTATTGTGTCAATAAGCCTATTACTAGTCAAGTTGTTAATCATTGGGTGTAAGGTTGTTAATCATTAGGTTTAAGTTGTCCTGAGTACTTGTTAGCCAGTACTTTCACCAAGTAATCCAGAACCGCGGAAAACACGGCTTCTCGAGAAGATTTATCCCTGCAGGGTTGCACCAATTTGGCCGTACACGCAAGAATACCCCGCCAGATGGGATGCCTCCCACCAAGCGGGGCACTCTACACAACTCAACTCTTCTTCGCATCAAGCCCAAAGCACCTTGGGCGCACGGCTAATCGAGCCCCGAAGAAAGGGGACCCTCATAGCACTCTAAGAACGTGTCCCCCTATATGCCGACTACAAAAGTTCCACCCTGGCCTGGGCTCGCAAAAACATGCATGCGGCAAATGGAACACACGAACTAAATGAGGCGATTTGGACGAGATGCGAATCGAATCAAATGGAGGGGGCGCCCATACTCGCTTCCCACATGCGGTTAGTGCGCTCATCATGGATCAGTAGACAAGACCCTTTTCCTATTAGGGTCGACACTAGCAGGCCTCAAAACCACGCAGGGCCTCCTGCCGGTGCCTTATCGTCAAATTATTATTAACAATAACATTAGCATGATTCATTGTTTAACATCGAGCCCCCAGAACATAATAGAAATAGTAACAGAAAGTAACGGGTAACAGACTCGAGCAAAACAACCCTAAGCATGCTAGTAAGACGCGGGCAACAAGCAATGGTTATAGGTGTGGAGGTGAGGCAATATCAGGGTTCAGGGTATCATGGGATAGGTTCGTAACAGAAGCAACTAATCATATGGCTAGCAGAAATAGACAACGGAAAGTATCGGTAACCAATGTTGAAAGGAACACGATGGTTCATGTGAGTGATAACTTGCCTGCAAACCCAGTAGCCTGGTACTGAGCTAACTCCTTAGAAGGGGTGTCGTAAGTATCGTCGGTCTCAACGTCGTCGTTTATCCGAGAAGAAGCAAACAAACAACGCAGAGAACAAACAATCAATAACATGGCATAGTGCACAAACATGGGATGATGCATGACCATTTAATTGATGCATAGAAATAAACTAGTTGACAAGATAGAAACAGGATTAAATGGACCCATATGCAATTGGATTGCATATGAAAAGCCCATGAATTATGGTTGAATTAATTGTTTTACAACTAATAATCATGTGAAATTGTATTAGCATGATGCATGGATGAGGAAAACAGCAAAATAACAACAATAGAAGCAATTGGAAATAAGGTTTACCAAGTTTAGAAATTCATTTATTAAGTTTTGGAATTTTGGTTACTTAAAGGTGTCACACAAGCATTTGTTGTTTTCACCAATTTTATTTGTTCAAAATAGATAACAAAGTTTATATTTGAGATAACACCAAATTCTAGGTGGATTACATGTTTCACTTGTTGAAAAAGGATTTCAAATAAATTATTTATGAATTAAACAAGTTTAAGCAAGAATTAAATGAATTTAATTCAAACATGCACTTATTTGAATTTTTATTTGTTCAAAACATTAAGTGAGATTCATATTTGAAAAGCTTATACTTTTGTGGTTTGAAAACATATTTTATATGTCCCAAAAGAAATTAATTTGACCAAGTTATGATTTTAACAATATTAAATGATTTAAACAAGGTTTTAATCATTTAACCAATTTTAATTATTCAAAACATGAAACAAATTTTATATTTGAAAAGGTGCTTTAATTTTGCATGGAAAACATATTTCATTTGTTGAAATTGGATTTAAAATGAGCAAGTTATTATTTTTGGCAATTTTAAATGCATTAAACAAGAAACAGTTGTTTTCAGCAATTTAAATTATTCAAAACAGCAAACAAGAAACAGTTGTTTTCAGCAATTTATATTTGGAAAGTACATGAAAAGTTGATTGGAAAACATATTTAGTTTGTGGAATTTGGAATTTTTATGCTCAAGTTATGAATTTTGCAAGTTTAAGTGAATTTAACAAGTTTTCAAATATTGCACCAATTTAAAATATTCAAAACAGTGAACAAATTTTATATTTGGATAGATCATTTAATTTGGTACAGAAAACATATTAAAAATGTTGAATTTGGAGTTGGGATGAATTACTCATGCATTTTACAAGTTAAGGTGCAAATCTGCCATTTTTTATGAACAAGGGACTTGGAAATAATTTTACAGGGGCTAGAATTAATCAACAGGGACCTATTGGTGATTCTGTGAAGTTGCTGTGACCAAATCAATGGAAAATAAAAAGATTTGGTTAATTGAGGGAGGGGGGACTCGAACCCCTCACCTCCTGCTTCCTGCGCACAAGGGAAACCAGATGGGCTGCTGCTGCTCTGTTGACAGATAAGGGGTTCGAAGGGGATTATGGTTCAGGAGTTGCACTGAATCCACTTCGGAAAAATAAACAGGAAAAAGGTGGGGCTGGGGATTCGAACCCACGAGCGCTTGGGAGCGCGCTGCGGTCACTGCCACTGCGGTGGGCTTGATTTGGTGATAGGAGAGGGGCAGACGGGAGGATATGGTTCAGAAACGGGGTGCTATTTTCTGAAACTGAAACTGTCACCGATCGCTCGCTGACAGGGAACGGAAACAGCGATTCCGGTGGTCACCTGCGCTGATGCGCTCGCGGGGCGCCGGGGTGCTGCGGCTCGTGCGTGTACTTGGCGTGTGGGCTGGGAGAGGAGGAGGGAGGCGTGAGGAAGGGGACCGAGGAGGTGGGGCGCTCACCTTGGGGCGGACAGCAGGAGGCGGAGGAGACAGTGCAGCGGCCGGCGATCTTGGAGCGGACGGCGGCAGCGGCTCGAAGCTCCTCGGCCCAAGCCGAGGGGGTGGAGAGGGAGCCCGTGCCACGGCGTTTCCATTCCCGCCCGCAGCTTGGCCGGAGGGCGACGCCAACGCCGGCGATCGCCGGGGCAAAAGGAGGTAATTTTCGGATGGAGCTGGGTTCAGACAAAACAGAGAGCAGAGAGGGAAGGGAGGAAGAAGGAAGAAGAGATGGAGGCGGGGGGAGGAAGAGGAGGAGGGAGAAGAAAAGATGGAGGAAACCCTAGGGCACCGGGATGGGTTCTTAAGGAGGGGGGAGAGGAGGTGATCACCGTTGCCTGTTTCTCTGAACCACGTGGGGGTGCTGGATGGTGATCGTACAAGGAGGAAGACGACAGGGGGGAAAAGGTACCAGGCCAAAAGAGGAGGTTTGGGTGGTGATGGGCTGAGGGGAGAATTTGGGCCTGCTGCCTCTCTCCCTTTGCTCTTTTAATATTTTGTTCTATTTTTTTTTGCTGCATTGGGAAAGGAAGAAAAAGAGAGGGTTTAGGGATAGAAATTTTAGGGCAAAAATTTTATAATGCTTATTTTAAGTAGCAGCAACAACTTGCAAGTTTTGTTTGACCAAAAGATTAGAATTTAAGTGTTGCTTGCAACTTATTTGAAATTTGAAGGGAATTTAATATTAATTGATTAACTTAACTTAAGCAATTAAGTTTTTTAAATTCAAGTTTAATTGGAAACAAGTGAAAGAATTGTTTGGTAATTTTCATACTTTGAAATTGGGTGCTGTTTGTGATTTGATTTGAATTCAAATAATTTTGAGATTAACTGATTATTGCAAACCAATTTTAAATGGGGTGATCAAATAATTTTGATTGGAAGCATATGATTATTAATTGTGTTGCAATTTTTATAAGATCAACATGGTTGCTGTTTTGGACAATGGGATTTGAATTTGAATGTGAATTGATTCAAATGAGTTATTAAATAGAAATAACAAGTTAATGGTTCTATTTAAATAGAAACAACTAGTTGTTTTAATTGAAACTTTTATTTGGAAAATGTAACATAACAAGTATGAACAATTATTTGGATGTTGGTTTGGAGTTTCAAATGGAAAACAAATTGAATTTGAAAAGGGTTTGGTTATTGGATGCATTTTTATAGAAACAAAACAACAGTTTTGAAATCACACCTTAATGGAAACAATTGATTGATTTGATTTGAAATATTCATTTGGAAATTGTAACATCACAAGGATGAAACAAAAGGTTTGAATTTTGGTTTGAAATTCAAATAGAAAACAAAGGAAAACAAATGAAAACAGTTGGAAAACAAATGAAAACAGAGGAAAACAATTGCAATCAACATGATGCCATGATGCAAAACATAAAATAACAGAGAGCAAACATTCTAAAGGCTATTTTTCATACTTGGGATGTTACACTCTCAGAGTGATCTTTCCAATAAAATTGGTTTCATCTCAATCGGTGTTTTCCTTCGAAAGTTATCACAGTTCAGGAGGTCATATCTCAGGGAACGTGCAAGTCATGTATAATGGTATTGCTAGCAAACTCTATCCTCCAATCTAGAAGGACAAAATTCTTTCCCGTGTATTACAAATAATGCCCATCCTAGTGTAAACATTGTATGTCTAACAGTTATTACAACATGACGCGCTGTGATAAGGCTGTGATATGGTTGTGATATGGTTGTGATATGGATATGATATGGAAAATGATACTGGTTCATGTTTGAGAAAGGTTCCACACCTCTCCATGCATGGTATTTTCTGTATTCCTCATTCCAAGATATCCAGTGGAGGTTGGGTAGCTCTCAGAGTGATCTTTCTAATAAAATTGGTTTCATCTCAATCGGTGTTTTCCTTCGAAAGTTATCACAGTTCAGGAGGTCATATCTCAGGGAACGTGCAAGTCATGTATAATGGTATTGCTAGCAAACTCTATCCTCCAATCTAGAAGGAAAAAATTCTTTCCCGTGTATTACAAATAATGCCCATCCTAGTGTAAACCTTGTATGTCTAACAGTTATTACAACATGACGCGCTGTGATAAGGCTGTGATATGGTTGTGATATGGTTGTGATATCGATATGATATGGAAAATGATACTGGTTCATGTTTGAGAAACGTACCACACCTCTCCATGCATGGCATTTTCTATATTCCTCATTCCAACATATCCAGTGGAGGTTGGGTAGCTCTCAGAGTGATCTTTCCAATAAAATGGGTTTCATCTCAATCGGTGTTTTCTTTCGAAAGTTATCACAGTTCAGGAGGTCATATCTCAGGGAA
Organism: Alopecurus myosuroides; assembly: GCA_028641055.1. NCBI lineage: Eukaryota > Viridiplantae > Streptophyta > Magnoliopsida > Poales > Poaceae > Alopecurus > Alopecurus myosuroides. The sequence goes on along the minus strand of CM054062.1, from coordinate 309,777,820 downwards.
CGTGCAAGTCATGTATAATGGTCTTGTTAGCAAACTCTATCCTCCAATCTAGAGGACAAAATTATTTCCCGTATATTACAAATAATGCCCATCATAGTGTAAACATTGTATGTCTAACTGTTATTACAACATGACGCGCTGTGATAAGGCTGTGATATGGTTGTGATATGGATGTGATATGGAAAATGATACTGGTTCATGTTTGAGAAATGTTCCACACCTCTCCATGCATGGTATTTTCTATATTCCTCATTCCAAGATATCCAGTGGAGGTTGGGTAGCTCTCAGAGTGATCTTTCCAATAAAATCGGTTTCATCTCAATCGATGTTTTCCTTCGGAAGTTATCACAGTTCAGGAGGTCATATCTCAGGGAACGTGCAAGTCATGTATAATGGTATTGTTAGCAAACTCTATCCTCCAATCTAGAAGGACAAAATTCTTTCCCGTGTATTACAAATAATGCCCATCCTAGTGTAAACATTGTATGTCTAACAGTTATTACAACATGACGCGCTGTGATAAGGCTGTGATATGGTTGTGATATGGTTGTGATATGGATATGATATGGAAAATGATACTGGTTCATGTTTGAGAAAGGTTCCACACCTCTCCATGCATGGTATTTTCTATATTCCTCATTCCAAGATATCCAGTGGAGGTTGGGTAGCTCTGAGAGTGATCTTTCCAATAAAATTGGTTTCATCTCAATCGGTGTTTTCCTTCGAAAGTTATCACAGTTCAGGAGGTTATATCTCAGGGAACGTGCAAGTCATGTATAATGGTCTTGTTAGCAAACTCTATCCTCCAATCTAGAAGGACAAAATTATTTCCCGTGTATTACAAATAATGCCCATCATAGTGTAAACATTGTATGTCTAACTGTTATTACAACATGACGCGCTGTGATAAGGCTGTGATATGGTTGTGATATGGTTGTGGTATGGATGTGATATGGAAAATGATACTGGTTCATGTTTGACAAATGTTCCACACCTCTCCATGCATGGTATTTTCTATATTCCTCATTCCAAGATATCCAGTGGAGGTTGGGTAGCTCTCAGAGTGATCTTTCCAATAAAATTGGTTTCATCTCAATCGATGTTTTCCTTCGAAAGTTATCACAGTTCAGGACAAAATTCTTTCCCGTGTATTACAAATAATGCCCATCCTAGTGTAAACATTGTATGTCTAACAGTTATTACAACATGACGCGCTGTGATAAGGCTGTGATATGGTTGTGATATGGTTGTGATATCTATATGATATGGAAAATGATACCGGTTCATGTTTCAGAAATGTTCCACACCTCTCCATGCATGGTATTTTCTATATTCCTCATTCCAAGATATCCAATGGAGGTTGGGTAGCTCTCAGAGTGATCTTTCCAATAAAATTGGTTTCATCTCAATCGATGTTTTCCTTCGAGAGTTATCACAGTTCAGGAGGTCATATCTCAGGGAACGTGCAAGTCATGTATAATGGTATTGTTAGCAAACTCTATCCTCCAATCTAGAAGGACAAAATTATTTCTCGTGTATTACAAATAATGCCCATCCTAGTGTAAACATTGTATGTCTAACAGTTATTACAACATGACGCGCTGTGATAAGGCTGTGATATGGTTGTGGTATGGTTGTGATATGGATATGATATGGAAAATGATACTGGTTCATGTTTGAGAAAGGTTCCACACCTCTCCATGCATGGTATTTTCTATATTCCTCATTCCAAGATATCCAGTGGAGGTTGGGTAGCTCTCAGAGTGATCTTTCCAATAAAATTGGTTTCATCTCAATCGGTGTTTTCCTTCGAAAGTTATGACAGTTCAGGAGGTCATATCTCAGGGAACGTGCAAGTCATGTATAATGGTCTTGTTAGCAAACTCTACCTCCAATCTAGAAGGACAAAATTCTTTCCCGTGTATTACAAATAATGCCCATCCTAGTGTTAACATTGTATGTCTAACAGTCATTGCAACATGGCGCGCGGTGATAAGGCTGTGATATGGTTGTGATATGGATGTGATGTGCAAAATGATACTAGTTCATGTTTGAGAAAGGTTCCACACCTCTCCATGTGTGACGCCCCGGGATCGGGCACTATGCAGATTTCAGCATTCCCGCCAAATTCCACATAATAACCGATTCCAGGTTGACACTTGTGATAACATTACAATAGTTCACGAATAATCCACAATTACAACAGAAACAGATAGATACAAGATGACTCAAACGAGCCAGGGTTACAACTGATACAATACAAAGATCCAAATAACAGCGGAAGAAACCACATATCGTCCGTCTACGGACAAGATACAAATTGGACTAAGAGTCCTGAAGATAACCGAGAGCGTCCAATCCCTGCCCAGGCCAAGCCGGAGGGATTCCCAAGCTAACGTCGTCAGACTTCAAACCTGTTGACTGCAATTTGGAATTTGCAGCCACGAAAGAGATTCGTGGGTCAGTACGGTTAAGTACTGGCAAGGGGGATAAAACCCATACTCACAAGATACCGGCGTAGCCAGTCATCACAAGATACAAATACTTTAGGATCAACGGAAAGGAAGGGGTTATTGCAAATAAGCGACAGCAGGCTGCACTAACCAACTACAGAGAGATACTACAACTTCCGGCTAACAGAAAGAGGATAAGATCGAGTATTGTAACCAACTGAAAGATAACTTCAAACAAACCCATCCTGGATCTCGCCCCTTATCCGAAGAAGCAATCCGAGGATAACTCACACAGTTGCATTAGATGTGAATCAAGTTATTCGTGTGAATAAACTATTACTAGTCAAGTTGTTAATCATTGGGTGTAACATGGTTGATCATTATGTTTAAGTTGTCCTGAGTACTTGTTAGCCAGTACTTTCACCAAGTAATCCATAACCGCGGAAAACACGGCTTCTCGAGAAGATTATCCCTGCAGGGTTGCACCAATTTGGCCGTACACGCAAGAATATCCCGCCAGATGGAAATGCACTTCCACCAAGCGAGGTACTCTACACAACCAACCCTTCTTCGCATCAAGCCCAAAGCACCGCGTGCTGTGCGTGCGCGGCTAATCGAGCCCCCCGAAGAAAAGGAGGACCCTCATAGCACTGGAAGACCACGCCGCCCTAAATGCCGACTACGAAAGTTCCACCCTGGCGCCAAGGGTTCGTACCTGCATATGATGCAGCAAATGGAACACCCGAACTAGTACGGCGATTTGGACGAGATGCGAATCGAGTCAGTTGAGGGGGGCGCCCATACTCGCTTCCCACATGTGGTTAGTGCGCTCATCATGGATCAGTAGACAAGACCCTTTTCCTATTAGGGTCGACACTAGCAGGCCTCAAAACCACAAAGGGCCTCCTGCCGGTGCCTTATCATCAAATTTATTATTAAACAATAACAGTAGCATGATTGATTGATTGATTAAACATCGAGCCCCCAGAACATAAAGGAGTAGTAACAGAAAGTAACGGGTAACAGACTCGAGCAAAACAACCCTAAGCATGCTATTAAGACACGGGCAACAAGCAATGGTTATAGGTGTGGAGGTGAGGCAAATAACAGGGTTAAAGGATTCATGTGATAGGTTCGTAACAGAAACAACTACCACTAGGGCTAGCAGAAAAGAACAACGGAAAGAATCGGTAACAGGTGATGAAAGGCAGCCATATGACAGCAAGTGAGTATACTTGCCTGAGATCCCGCAAGGTAGCAGAACTTGTCGTTGCTCACATCATCTCAACGTCCTATCCGGGAAGAAGCAATGAACCTCGAACAAACACCGGATGCAACAATTACTACTACGGCAAAAGATCCAGCATGATCAAGACATGGATGCATGACAATTTAATTGATGCATAGAAATAAACTAGTTGACAAGATAAACAGATTTAAAGGGACCCATATGCAATTTGAGTTGCATATGAAAAGCCCATGAATTATGGTTAAATTATTTGTTTTCCAACTAATCAACAGGTGCTAGTGATTTAGTATGATGCATGCAAAAGGGAAACAGCAAAATAACAACATTAGAATCAATTTAAGATAGGGTGTAGCAATTTAGAATTTTATTATTAATTTAGGGAATTTTTGGGTGCCTTAAAGGGAACACACAAGTATTTGTTGTTTTCAACCATTTAAAATGTTCAAAACAAATAACAAAGTTGATATTTGAAAAGAACATCAAATTTTAGTTGGATTACATGTTTCAAATATTGAAATTGGACTTAGGATTATTTAATTATGAATTAAACAATATTAAACAAGTTTTAATTGAATTAAACAAGATTTAAATTGTTTAGGCAATTTTAATTATTCAAAACAGAAAACAAAATTTATATTTGAATAGGTTATTTAAAATGGTATGAAAAACATATTTTATTTGCATTATTTGGACTTAGTATGAATTATTTATGATTTGTTGCAAATTACAATTGAATTATTTGAATTCAAATTTGAATTGCATTTTGAAAGTTCAAAACAGGAAACAATTGGTACCATTAGATAGAGAATTAAATTTGGACCAGTGCACATATTTTACTTTTAATTTTTGGAGTTATAAAACAATTTTTATTGGCATTTTGGTTCTAGGGGCCAATCTGCAATTTTTAAAGGACCTTGATTAAAATAAACGTGCAGGAAAAGTTTTTGTTACCGCGGGTTAACCTACCCGCAGCCACTGCCCGTGGGCCAATGGCCAGCGTGGCGGGTGCGCGATGAGGTGGCAAACTGGGCCACCGACTGGTGGGCCTCCTGCCCCTTCGCGCGGAAGAAAAACGGAAAAAGGGTTGCGCCCTCGGGGGTTCGACCCCTGGTCGCTGCGCTGCGCGCCGGGGGGTGCTACCAGTGCGCCTGCTCGAGTTTGTTTGTTGGGTTCAGAAACGCAGGGGGGTTATTACTACAAGGCTCGTAAACTGAACAAAAGGATGGCGTCGTTCCCTGACGGCGAACAGCAAGGAGAAGACAGGGACCTGCGGCGAGCAACGGCTGGCTGGCTCGCGATGGATGCGTGGTGCGGGCGTGTGTGTGGACATGCGACAGGAGAGGGGAAGGGAAGAGCGCATCACCTCGGGTGCGTCGCGGAAGCGAGGCTGCTGTCGATTGACAGCAGCGTAGGGCGGCGACGGAGGAAGAGTCCCGGCACGGCGTGGCCTCCATGGTTTCTCCCGACGGACGGCGAGGAGGCGGGGAGGACCGGGAGGGCGCCGCGTTTCCATTCCCGGGGAGAGGAGCCCCTCGAGGTGCCCACGGCGGATCGGAGCTGAGGGAGGAGGTGGTGTTCGGCGCTGTGGTGGTGATCGGGTGGTTTCAGTCAGGTTCAGGCAAAAAAAGATAACAGAGAGGAGGGGGACCTAGAGAGGACGGCGGCGATGGAAGGATGGGAGGAGGAGTAGGGTTTCTGCGAGGCTAGGGCAGAGGGTGAGGGTAGCTATATGGGGGGAGCAGCTACTGTACGGCAGCGCATCCAGGGGGTGGAGGAGGAGATCTTACGGTGTTGCTGCAGTTAGGTACAGAGACGACAGCGACAGGTAGAGGATGACCCAGGTCAAAGGGGTATCGGGCCAAAGGAAGTTGGGTTGAGGGAAAGAACTTGGGCTGGAAAGAAAAAGAAAGGGAAGGCCTGCCTCCTTTGGGGTTTTGCATTTTCTTTTCTTCTCTTTTTTTTTTCTTCCAATCCTTTTTGTGAATGATGAAAGGAAGAGAGAGCTAGAAAAAAAGGGATAAGAATTTGAGTTTATTTTTCAGGAATAATTTTTTAGTACTTTGCAAAACAGTAATTAAAATCAATTTACCACTAACTTCAAAATTTGGAATATTAGTTTGATTTCTTTTTAAATTGGTTAGTTGAATTCCAAACAAGGTTTGATTTGGGAATTTTTTGGGAAATAACAAATTATTTAAATAGGTTCAAGCAATTATGAAAACATTATTAGCTTTAATTTATTTGCAAGATTTTAATTTTTTAAACTCCCATTTGAAAATTTGCCAAGTAGGATTTGATTTGATTTGAATGTGTTGTTTGAATTTACCACTAGGGTTTTGAACAATTTAAATTGTTTTGAAGTTTTGAGTGGTTTGGAAAACATGATGCAATGCTTATGGGATGCAGATGATGCAAGCAAAAAAAAGAAAACAAACAGGTAACACCCCAGGTGTTACAGACGACACCACTAACAAGGGATTGCGCCCTCGCAATCCACCTGCTAACCCGGGAGGGGAAAGAAGTTCGACTTATCGATTCTTCATGCTTCCAGCTGATCTCCTCGACACCACTAACAAGGGTTTCTTGCTCGGAGTGACGACGAACCTTCCGATGATCGAACCTATTAGGTTAAAGGCTCAGAAAACGTCCACCCACGTAGGATCCTAACACTTTGAAAGATAGACAAGGGGGAGACTCCAAAACAAATAAGATGGGAGGGGAAATAGAATAGGGATAAGGAGAAAACAAGAATCCTATTGAGATGTTTTTCCAAAATAGTTTAGCGGAAATAGTTTTTGACACTCTAGAAACAACGACCGTTAGCGAGGTTATCCTACAGGCTTTGCGGACCCGTTGCTTCGATAACCATTCGTATCGAAACAATCTCGGGAATCGGAACCAAGGCTCTGATACCATTTGTGACGCCCCGGGATCGGGCACTATGCAGATTTCAGCATTCCCGCCAAATTCCACATAATAACCGATTCCAGGTTGACACTTGTGATAACATTACAATAGTTCACGAATAATCCACAATTACAACAGAAACAGATAGATACAAGATGACTCAAACGAGCCAGGGTTACAACTGATACAATACAAAGATCCAAATAACAGCGGAAGAAACCACATATCGTCCATCTACGGACAAGATACAAATTGGACTAAGAGTCCTGAAGATAACCGAGAGCGTCCAATCCCTGCCCAGGCCAAGCCGGAGGGATTCCCAAGCTAACGTCGTCAGACTTCAAACCTGTTGACTGTAATTTGGAATTTGCAGCCACGAAAGAGATTCGTGGGTTAGTACGGTTAAGTACTGGCAAGGGGGATAAAACCCATACTCACAAGATACCGGCGTAGCCAGTCATCACAAGATACAAATACTTTAGGATCAACGGAAAGGAAGGGGTTATTGCAAATAAGCGACAGCAGGCTGCACTAACCAACTACAGAGAGATACTACAACTTCCGGCTAACAGAAAGAGGATAAGATCGAGTATTGTAACCAACTGAAAGATAACTTCAAACAAACCCATCCTGGATCTCGCCCCTTATCCGAAGAAGCAATCCGAGGATAACTCACACAGTTGCATTAGATGTGAATCAAGTTATTTGTGTGAATAAACTATTACTAGTCAAGTTGTTAATCATTGGGTGTAACATGGTTGATCATTATGTTTAAGTTGTCCTGAGTACTTGTTAGCCAGTACTTTCACCAAGTAATCCATAACCGCGGAAAACACGGCTTCTCGAGAAGATTATCCCTGCAGGGTTGCACCAATTTGGCCGTACACGCAAGAATATCCCGCTAGATGGAAATGCACTTCCACCAAGCGAGGTACTCTACACAACCAACCCTTCTTCGCATCAAGCCCAAAGCACCGCGTGCTGTGCGTGCGCGGCTAATCGAGCCCCCCGAAGAAAAGGAGGACCCTCATAGCACTGGAAGACCACGCCGCCCTAAATGCCGACTACGAAAGTTCCACCCTGGCGCCAAGGGTTCGTACCTGCATATGATGCAGCAAATGGAACACCCGAACTAGTACGGCGATTTGGACGAGATGCGAATCGAGTCAGTTGAGGGGGGCGCCCATACTCGCTTCCCACATGCGGTTAGTGCGCTCATCATGGATCAGTAGACAAGACCCTTTTCCTATTAGGGTCGACACTAGCAGGCCTCAAAACCACAAAGGGCCTCCTGCCGGTGCCTTATCATCAAATTTATTATTAAACAATAACAGTAGCATGATTGATTGATTGATTAAACATCGAGCCCCCAGAACATAAAGGAGTAGTAACAGAAAGTAACGGGTAACAGACTCGAGCAAAACAACCCTAAGCATGCTATTAAGACACGGGCAACAAGCAATGGTTATAGGTGTGGAGGTGAGGCAAATAACAGGGTTAAAGGATTCATGTGATAGGTTCGTAGCAGAAACAACTACCACTAGGGCTAGCAGAAAAGAACAACGGAAAGAATCGGTAACAGGTGATGAAAGGCAGCCATATGACAACAAGTGAGTATACTTGCCTGAGATCCCGCAAGGTAGCAGAACTTGTCGTTGCTCACATCATCTCAACGTCCTATCCGGGAAGAAGCAATGAACCTCGAACAAACACCGGATGCAACAATTACTACTACGGCAAAAGATCCAGCATGATCAAGACATGGATGCATGACAATTTAATTGATGCATAGAAATAAACTAGTTGACAAGATAAACAGATTTAAAGGGACCCATATGCAATTTGAGTTGCATATGAAAAGCCCATGAATTATGGTTAAATTATTTGTTTTCCAACTAATCAACAGGTGCTAGTGGTTTAGTATGATGCATGCCAAAGGGAAACAGCAAAATAACAACATTAGAATCAATTTAAGATAGGGTGTAGCAATTTAGAATTTTATTATTAATTTAGGGAATTTTTGGGTGCCTTAAAGGGAACACACAAGTATTTGTTGTTTTCAACCATTTAAAATGTTCAAAACAAATAACAAAGTTGATATTTGAAAAGAACATCAAATTTTAGTTGGATTACATGTTTCAAATATTGAAATTGGACTTACGATTATTTAATTATGAATTAAACAATATTAAACAAGTTTTAATTGAATTAAACAAGATTTAAATTGTTTAGGCAATTTTAATTATTCAAAACAGAAAACAAAATTTATATTTGAATAGGTTATTTAAAATGGTATGAAAAACATATTTTTTTTTTGCATTATTTGGACTTAGTATGAATTATTTATGATTTGTTGCAAATTACAATTGAATTATTTGAATTCAAATTTGAATTGCATTTTGAAAGTTCAAAACAGGAAACAATTGGTACCATTAGATAGAGAATTAAATTTGGACCAGTGCACATATTTTACTTTTAATTTTTGGAGTTATAAAACAATTTTTATTGGCATTTTGGTTCTAGGGGCCAATCTGCAATTTTTAAAGGACCTTGATTAAAATAAACGTGCAGGAAAAGTTTTTGTTACCGCGGGTTAACCTACCCGCAGCCACTGCCCGTGGGCCAATGGCCAGCGTGGCGGGTGCGCGATGAGGTGGCAAACTGGGCCACCGACTGGTGGGCCTCCTGCCCCTTCGCGCGGAAGAAAAACGGAAAAAAGGTTGCGCCCTCGGGGGTTCGACCCCTGGTCGCTGCGCTGCGCGCCGGGGGGTGCTACCAGTGCGCCTGCTCGAGTTTGTTTGTTGGGTTCAGAAACGTAGGGGGTTATTACTACAAGGCTCGTAAACTGAACAAAAGGATGGCGTCGTTCCCTGACGGCGAACATCAAGGAGCAGACAGGGACCTGCGGCGAGCAACAGCTGGCTGGCTCGCGATGGATGCGTGGTGCGGGCGTGTGTGTGGACATGCGACAGGAGAGGGGAAGGGAAGAGCGCATCACCTCGGGTGCGTCGCGGAAGCGAGGCTGCTGTCGATTGACAGCAGCGTAGGGCGGCGACGGAGGAAGAGTCCCGGCACGGCGTGGCCTCCATGGTTGCTCCCGGCGGACGGCGAGGAGACGGGGAGGACCGGGAGGGCGCCGCGTTTCCATTCCCGGGGAGAGGAGCCCCTCGAGGTGCCCACGGCGGATCGGAGCTGAGGGAGGAGGTGGTGTTCGGCGCTGTGGTGGTGATCGGGTGGTTTCAGTCAGGTTCAGGCAACGAAAGATAACAGAGAGGAGGGGGACCTAGAGAGGACGGCGGCGATGGAAGGATGGGAGGAGGAGTAGGGTTTCTGCGAGGCTAGGGCAGAGGGTGAGGGTAGCTATATGGGGGGAGCAGCTACTGTACGGCAGCGCATCCAGGGGGTGGAGGAGGAGATCGCACGGTGTTGCTGCAGTTAGGTACAGAGACGACAGCGACAGGTAGAGGATGACCCAGGTCGAAGGGGTATCGGGCCAAAGGAAGTTGGGCTTGAGGGAAAGAACTTGGGATGGAAAGAAAAAGAAAGGGAAGGCCTGCCTCCTTTGGGGTTTTGCTTTTTCTTTTCCTTCTCTTTTTTTTTTCTTCCAATCCTTTTTGTGAATGATGAAAGGAAGAGAGAGCTAGAAAAAAAGGGATAAGAATTTGAGTTTATTTTTCAGGAATAATTTTTTAGTACTTTGCAAAACAGTAATTAAAATCAATTTACCACTAACTTCAAAATTTGGAATATTAGTTTGATTTCTTTTTAAATTGGTTAGTTGAATTCCAAACAAGGTTTGATTTGGGAATTTTTTGGGAAATAAAAAATTATTTAAATAGGTTCAAGCAATTATGAAAACATTATTAACTTTAATTTATTTGCAAGATTTTAATTATTTAAACTCCCATTTGAAAATTTGCCAAGTAGGATTTGATTTGATTTGAATGTGTTGTTTGAATTTACCACTAGGGTTTTGAACAATTTAAATTGTTTTGAAGTTTTGAGTGGTTTGGAAAACATGATGCAATGCTTATGGGATGCAGATGATGCAAGCAAAAAAAAAGAAAACAAACAGGTAACACCCCAGGTGTTACACCATGCATAGTATTTTCTATATTCCTCATTCCAAGATATCCAGTGGAGGTTGGGTAGCTCTCAGAGTGATCTTTCCAATAAAATTGGTTTCATCTCAATCGGTGTTTCCTTCGAAAGTTATCACAGTTCAGGAGGTCATATCTCAGGGAACGTGCAAGTCCTGTATAATGGTATTGCTAGCAAACTCTATCCTCCAATCTAGAAGGACAAAATTATTTCCCGTGTATTACAAATAATGCCCATCCTAGTGTAAACAGTGTATGTCTAACAGTTATTACAACATGACGCGCTGTGATAAGGCTGTGATATGGTTGTGATATGGTTCTGATATCGATATGATATGGAAAATGATACTGGTTCATGTTTGAGAAAGGTTCCACACCTCTCCATGCATGGCATTTTCTATATTCCTCATTCCAACATATCCAGTGGAGGTTGGGTAGCTCTCAGAGTGATCTTTCCAATAAAATGGGTTTCATCTCAATCGGTGTTTTCTTTCGAAAGTTATCACAGTTCAGGAGGTCATATCTCAGGGAACGTGCAAGTCATGTATAATGGTCTTGTTAGCAAACTCTATCCTCCAATCTAGAAGGACAAAATTATTTCCCGTGTATTACAAATAATGCCCATCATAGTGTAAACATTGTATGTCTAACTGTTATTACAACATGACGCGCTGTGATAAGGCTGTGATATGGTTGTGATATGGTTGTGATATGGATGTGATATGGAAAATGATACTGGTTCATGTTTGAGAAATGTTCCACACCTCTCCATGCATGGTATTTTCTATATTCCTCATTCCAAGATATCCAGTGGAGGTTGGGTAGCTCTCAGAGTGATCTTTCCAATAAAATTGGTTTCATCTCAATCGATGATTTCCTTCGAAAGTTATCACAGTTCAGGAGGTCATATCTCAGGGAACGTGCAAGTCATGTATAATGGTATTGTTAGCAAACTCTATCCTCCAATCTAGAAGGACAAAATTCTTTCCCGTGTAATGCCCATCCTAGTGTAAACATTGTATGTCTAACAGTTATTACAACATGACGCGCTGTGATAAGGCTGTGATATGGTTGTGGTATGGTTGTGATATGGATATGATATGGAAAATGATACTGGTTCATGTTTGAGAAAGGTTCCACACCTCTCCATGCATGGTATTTTCTATATTCCTCATTCCAAGATATCCAGTGGAGGTTGGGTAGCTCTCAGAGTGATCTTTCCAATAAAATGGGTTTCATCTCAATCGGTGTTTTCTTTCGAAAGTTATCACAGTTCAGGAGGTCATATCTCAGGGAACGTGCAAGTCATGTATAATGGTCTTGTTAGCAAACTCTATCCTCCAATCTAGAAGGACAAAATTATTTCCCGTGTATTACAAATAATGCCCATCATAGTGTAAACATTGTATGTCTAACTGTTATTACAACATGACGCGCTGTGATAAGGCTGTGATATGGTTGTGATATGGTTGTGATATGGATGTGATATGGAAAATGATACTGGTTCATGTTTGAGAAATGTTCCACACCTCTCCATGCATGGTATTTTCTATATTCCTCATTCCAAGATATCCAGTGGAGGTTGGGTAGCTCTCAGAGTGATCTTTCCAATAAAATTGGTTTCATCTCAATCGATGATTTCCTTCGAAAGTTATCACAGTTCAGGAGGTCATATCTCAGGGAACGTGCAAGTCATGTATAATGGTATTGTTAGCAAACTCTATCCTCCAATCTAGAAGGACAAAATTCTTTCCCGTGTAATGCCCATCCTAGTGTAAACATTGTATGTCTAACAGTTATTACAACATGACGCGCTGTGATAAGGCTGTGATATGGTTGTGGTATGGTTGTGATATGGATATGATATGGAAAATGATACTGGTTCATGTTTGAGAAAGGTTCCACACCTCTCCATGCATGGTATTTTCTATATTCCTCATTCCAAGATATCCAGTGGAGGTTGGGTAGCTCTCAGAGTGATCTTTCCAATAAAATGGGTTTCATCTCAATCGGTGTTTTCTTTCGAAAGTTATCACAGTTCAGGAGGTCATATCTCAGGGAACGTGCAAGTCATGTATAATGGTCTTGTTAGCAAACTCTATCCTCCAATCTAGAAGGACAAAATTATTTCCCGTGTATTACAAATAATGCCCATCATAGTGTAAACATTGTATGTCTAACTGTTATTACAACATGACGCGCTGTGATAAGGCTGTGATATGGTTGTGATATGGTTGTGATATGGATGTGATATGGAAAATGATACTGGTTCATGTTTGAGAAATGTTCCACACCTCTCCATGCATGGTATTTTCTATATTCCTCATTCCAAGATATCCAGTGGAGGTTGGGTAGCTCTCAGAGTGATCTTTCCAATAAAATTGGTTTCATCTCAATCGATGATTTCCTTCGAAAGTTATCACAGTTCAGGAGGTCATATCTCAGGGAAAGTGCAAGTCATGTATAATGGTATTGTTAGCAAACTCTATCCTCCAATCTAGAAGGACAAAATTCTTTCCCGTGTAATGCCCATCCTAGTGTAAACATTGTTTGTCTAACAGTTATTACAACATGACGCGCTGTGATAAGGCTGTGATATGGTTGTGGTATGGTTGTGATATGGATATGATATGGAAAATGATACTGGTTCATGTTTGAGAAAGGTTCCACACCTCTCCATGCATGGTATTTTCTATATTCCTCATTCCAAGATATCCAGTGGAGGTTGGGTATCTCTCAGAGTGATCTTTCTAATAAAATTGGTTTCATCTCAATCGGTGTTTTCCTTCGAAAGTTATCACAGTTCAGGAGGTCATATCTCAGGGAACGTGCAAGTCTTGTATAATGGTCTTGTTAGCAAACTCTATCCTCCAATCTAGAAGGACAAAATTATTTCCCGTGTATTACAAATAATGCCCATCATAGTGTAAACATTGTATGTCTAACTGTTATTACAACATGACGCGCTGTGATAAGGCTGTGATATGGTTGTGATATGGTTGTGATATGGAAAATGATACTGGTTCATGTTTGAGAAATGTTCCACACCTCTCCATGCATGGTATTTTCTATATTCCTCATTCCAAGATATCCAGTGGAGGTTGGGTAGCTCTCAGAGTGATCTTTCCAATAAAATTGGTTTCATCTCAATCGATGATTTCCTTCGAAAGTTATCACAGTTCAGGAGGTCATATCTCAGGGAACGTGCAAGTCATGTATAATGGTATTGTTAGCAAACTCTATCCTCCAATCTAGAAGGACAAAATTCTTTCCCGTGTAATGCCCATCCTAGTGTAAACATTGTATGTCTAACAGTTATTACAACATGACGCGCTGTGATAAGGCTGTGATATGGTTGTGGTATGGTTGTGATATGGATATGATATGGAAAATGATACTGGTTCATGTTTGAGAAAGGTTCCACACCTCTCCATGCATGGTATTTTCTATATTCCTCATTCCAAGATATCCAGTGGAGGTTGGGTATCTCTCAGAGTGATCTTTCTAATAAAATTGGTTTCATCTCAATCGGTGTTTTCCTTCGAAAGTTATCACAGTTCAGGAGGTCATATCTCAGGGAACGTGCAAGTCTTGTATAATGGTCTTGTTAGCAAACTCTATCCTCCAATCTAGAAGGACAAAATTATTTCCCGTGTATTACAAATAATGCCCATCATAGTGTAAACATTGTATGTCTAACTGTTATTACAACATGACGCGCTGTGATAAGGCTGTGATATGGTTGTGATATGGTTGTGATATGGAAAATGATACTGGTTCATGTTTGAGAAATGTTCCACACCTCTCCATGCATGGTATTTTCTATATTCCTCATTCCAAGATATCCAGTGGAGGTTGGGTAGCTCTCAGAGTGATCTTTCCAATAAAATTGGTTTCATCTCAATCGATGATTTCCTTCGAAAGTTATCACAGTTCAGGAGGTCATATCTCAGGGAACGTGCAAGTCATGTATAATGGTATTGTTAGCAAACTCTATCCTCCAATCTAGAAGGACAAAATTCTTTCCCGTGTAATGCCCATCCTAGTGTAAACATTGTATGTCTAACAGTTATTACAACATGACGCGCTGTGATAAGGCTGTGATATGGTTGTGGTATGGTTGTGATATGGATATGATATGGAAAATGATACTGGTTCATGTTTGAGAAAGGTTCCACACCTCTCCATGCATGGTATTTTCTATATTCCTCATTCCAAGATATCCAGTGGAGGTTGGGTATCTCTCAGAGTGATCTTTCTAATAAAATTGGTTTCATCTCAATCGGTGTTTTCCTTCGAAAGTTATCACAGTTCAGGAGGTCATATCTCAGGGAACGTGCAAGTCTTGTATAATGGTCTTGTTAGCAAACTCTATCCTCCAATCTAGAAGGACAAAATTATTTCCCGTGTATTACAAATAATGCCCATCATAGTGTAAACATTGTATGTCTAACTGTTATTACAACATGACGCGCTGTGATAAGGCTGTGATATGGTTGTGATATGGAAAATGATACTGGTTCATGTTTGAGAAATGTTCCACACCTCTCCATGCATGGTATTTTCTATATTCCTCATTCCAAGATATCCAGTGGAGGTTGGGTAGCTCTCAGAGTGATCTTTCCAATAAAATTGGTTTCATCTCAATCGATGATTTCCTTCGAAAGTTATCACAGTTCAGGAGGTCATATCTCAGGGAACGTGCAAGTCATGTATAATGGTATTGTTAGCAAACTCTATCCTCCAATCTAGAAGGACAAAATTCTTTCCCGTGTAATGCCCATCCTAGTGTAAACATTGTATGTCTAACAGTTATTACAACATGACGCGCTGTGATAAGGCTGTGATATGGTTGTGGTATGGTTGTGATATGGATATGATATGGAAAATGATACTGGTTCATGTTTGAGAAAGGTTCCACACCTCTCCATGCATGGTATTTTCTATATTCCTCATTCCAAGATATCCAGTGGAGGTTGGGTAGCTCTCAGAGTGATCTTTCCAATAAAATGGGTTTCATCTCAATCGGTGTTTTCTTTCGAAAGTTATCACAGTTCAGGAGGTCATATCTCAGGGAACGTGCAAGTCATGTATAATGGTCTTGTTAGCAAACTCTATCCTCCAATCTAGAAGGACAAAATTATTTCCCGTGTATTACAAATAATGCCCATCATAGTGTAAACATTGTATGTCTAACTGTTATTACAACATGACGCGCTGTGATAAGGCTGTGATATGGTTGTGATATGGTTGTGATATGGATGTGATATGGAAAATGATACTGGTTCATGTTTGAGAAATGTTCCACACCTCTCCATGCATGGTATTTTCTATATTCCTCATTCCAAGATATCCAGTGGAGGTTGGGTAGCTCTCAGAGTGATCTTTCCAATAAAATTGGTTTCATCTCAATCGATGATTTCCTTCGAAAGTTATCACAGTTCAGGAGGTCATATCTCAGGGAACGTGCAAGTCATGTATAATGGTATTGTTAGCAAACTCTATCCTCCAATCTAGAAGGACAAAATTCTTTCCCGTGTAATGCCCATCCTAGTGTAAACATTGTTTGTCTAACAGTTATTACAACATGACGCGCTGTGATAAGGCTGTGATATGGTTGTGGTATGGTTGTGATATGGATATGATATGGAAAATGATACTGGTTCATGTTTGAGAAAGGTTCCACACCTCTCCATGCATGGTATTTTCTATATTCCTCATTCCAAGATATCCAGTGGAGGTTGGGTATCTCTCAGAGTGATCTTTCTAATAAAATTGGTTTCATCTCAATCGGTGTTTTCCTTCGAAAGTTATCACAGTTCAGGAGGTCATATCTCAGGGAACGTGCAAGTCTTGTATAATGGTCTTGTTAGCAAACTCTATCCTCCAATCTAGAAGGACAAAATTATTTCCCGTGTATTACAAATAATGCCCATCATAGTGTAAACATTGTATGTCTAACTGTTATTACAACATGACGCGCTGTGATAAGGCTGTGATATGGTTGTGATATGGTTGTGATATGGAAAATGATACTGGTTCATGTTTGAGAAATGTTCCACACCTCTCCATGCATGGTATTTTCTATATTCCTCATTCCAAGATATCCAGTGGAGGTTGGGTAGCTCTCAGAGTGATCTTTCCAATAAAATTGGTTTCATCTCAATCGATGATTTCCTTCGAAAGTTATCACAGTTCAGGAGGTCATATCTCAGGGAACGTGCAAGTCATGTATAATGGTATTGTTAGCAAACTCTATCCTCCAATCTAGAAGGACAAAATTCTTTCCCGTGTAATGCCCATCCTAGTGTAAACATTGTATGTCTAACAGTTATTACAACATGACGCGCTGTGATAAGGCTGTGATATGGTTGTGGTATGGTTGTGATATGGATATGATATGGAAAATGATACTGGTTCATGTTTGAGAAAGGTTCCACACCTCTCCATGCATGGTATTTTCTATATTCCTCATTCCAAGATATCCAGTGGAGGTTGGGTAGCTCTCAGAGTGATCTTTCCAATAAAATGGGTTTCATCTCAATCGGTGTTTTCTTTCGAAAGTTATCACAGTTCAGGAGGTCATATCTCAGGGAACGTGCAAGTCATGTATAATGGTCTTGTTAGCAAACTCTATCCTCCAATCTAGAAGGACAAAATTATTTCCCGTGTATTACAAATAATGCCCATCATAGTGTAAACATTGTATGTATAACTGTTATTACAACATGACGCGCTGTGATAAGGCTGTGATATGGTTGTGATATGGTTGTGATATGGATGTGATATGGAAAATGATACTGGTTCATGTTTGAGAAATGTTCCACACCTCTCCATGCATGGTATTTTCTATATTCCTCATTCCAAGATATCCAGTGGAGGTTGGGTAGCTCTCAGAGTGATCTTTCCAATAAAATTGGTTTCATCTCAATCGATGATTTCCTTCGAAAGTTATCACAGTTCAGGAGGTCATATCTCAGGGAACGTGCAAGTCATGTATAATGGTATTGTTAGCAAACTCTATCCTCCAATCTAGAAGGACAAAATTCTTTCCCGTGTAATGCCCATCCTAGTGTAAACATTGTATGTCTAACAGTTATTACAACATGACGCGCTGTGATAAGGCTGTGATATGGTTGTGGTATGGTTGTGATATGGATATGATATGGAAAATGATACTGGTTCATGTTTGAGAAAGGTTCCACACCTCTCCATGCATGGTATTTTCTATATTCCTCATTCCAAGATATCCAGTGGAGGTTGGGTAGCTCTCAGAGTGATCTTTCCAATAAAATGGGTTTCATCTCAATCGGTGTTTTCTTTCGAAAGTTATCACAGTTCAGGAGGTCATATCTCAGGGAACGTGCAAGTCATGTATAATGGTCTTGTTAGCAAACTCTATCCTCCAATCTAGAAGGACAAAATTATTTCCCGTGTATTACAAATAATGCCCATCATAGTGTAAACATTGTATGTCTAACTGTTATTACAACATGACGCGCTGTGATAAGGCTGTGATATGGTTGTGATATGGTTGTGATATGGAAAATGATACTGGTTCATGTTTGAGAAATGTTCCACACCTCTCCATGCATGGTATTTTCTATATTCCTCATTCCAAGATATCCAGTGGAGGTTGGGTAGCTCTCAGAGTGATCTTTCCAATAAAATTGGTTTCATCTCAATCGATGATTTCCTTCGAAAGTTATCACAGTTCAGGAGGTCATATCTCAGGGAACGTGCAAGTCATGTATAATGGTATTGTTAGCAAACTCTATCCTCCAATCTAGAAGGACAAAATTCTTTCCCGTGTAATGCCCATCCTAGTGTAAACATTGTATGTCTAACAGTTATTACAACATGACGCGCTGTGATAAGGCTGTGATATGGTTGTGGTATGGTTGTGATATGGATATGATATGGAAAATGATACTGGTTCATGTTTGAGAAAGGTTCCACACCTCTCCATGCATGGTATTTTCTATATTCCTCATTCCAAGATATCCAGTGGAGGTTGGGTAGCTCTCAGAGTGATCTTTCCAATAAAATGGGTTTCATCTCAATCGGTGTTTTCTTTCGAAAGTTATCACAGTTCAGGAGGTCATATCTCAGGGAACGTGCAAGTCATGTATAATGGTCTTGTTAGCAAACTCTATCCTCCAATCTAGAAGGACAAAATTATTTCCCGTGTATTACAAATAATGCCCATCATAGTGTAAACATTGTATGTCTAACTGTTATTACAACATGACGCGCTGTGATAAGGCTGTGATATGGTTGTGATATGGTTGTGATATGGATGTGATATGGAAAATGATACTGGTTCATGTTTGAGAAATGTTCCACACCTCTCCATGCATGGTATTTTCTATATTCCTCATTCCAAGATATCCAGTGGAGGTTGGGTAGCTCTCAGAGTGATCTTTCCAATAAAATTGGTTTCATCTCAATCGATGATTTCCTTCGAAAGTTATCACAGTTCAGGAGGTCATATCTCAGGGAACGTGCAAGTCATGTATAATGGTATTGTTAGCAAACTCTATCCTCCAATCTAGAAGGACAAAATTCTTTCCCGTGTAATGCCCATCCTAGTGTAAACATTGTTTGTCTAACAGTTATTACAACATGACGCGCTGTGATAAGGCTGTGATATGGTTGTGGTATGGTTGTGATATGGATATGATATGGAAAATGATACTGGTTCATGTTTGAGAAAGGTTCCACACCTCTCCATGCATGGTATTTTCTATATTCCTCATTCCAAGATATCCAGTGGAGGTTGGGTATCTCTCAGAGTGATCTTTCTAATAAAATTGGTTTCATCTCAATCGGTGTTTTCCTTCGAAAGTTATCACAGTTCAGGAGGTCATATCTCAGGGAACGTGCAAGTCATGTATAATGGTCTTGTTAGCAAACTCTATCCTCCAATCTAGAAGGACAAAATTATTTCCCGTGTATTACAAATAATGCCCATCATAGTGTAAACATTGTATGTCTAACTGTTATTACAACATGACGCGCTGTGATAAGGCTGTGATATGGTTGTGATATGGTTGTGATATGGAAAATGATACTGGTTCATGTTTGAGAAATGTTCCACACCTCTCCATGCATGGTATTTTCTATATTCCTCATTCCAAGATATCCAGTGGAGGTTGGGTAGCTCTCAGAGTGATCTTTCCAATAAAATTGGTTTCATCTCAATCGATGATTTCCTTCGAAAGTTATCACAGTTCAGGAGGTCATATCTCAGGGAACGTGCAAGTCATGTATAATGGTATTGTTAGCAAACTCTATCCTCCAATCTAGAAGGACAAAATTCTTTCCCGTGTAATGCCCATCCTAGTGTAAACATTGTATGTCTAACAGTTATTACAACATGACGCGTTGTGATAAGGCTGTGATATGGTTGTGGTATGGTTGTGATATGGATATGATATGGAAAATGATACTGGTTCATGTTTGAGAAAGGTTCCACACCTCTCCATGTATGGTATTTTCTATATTCCTCATTCCAAGATATCCAGTGGAGGTTGGGTAGCTCTCAGAGTGATCTTTCCAATAAAATTGGTTTCATCTCAATCGGTGTTTTCCTTCGAAAGTTATCACAGTTCAGGAGGTCATATCTCAGGGAACGTGCAAGTCATGTATAATGGTCTTGTTAGCAAACTCTAACCTCCAATCTAGAAGGACAGAATTATTTCCCGTGTATTACAAATAATGCCCATCATAGTGTAAACATTGTATGTCTAACTGTTATTACAACATGACGCGCTGTGATAAGGCTGTGATATGGTTGTGATATGGTTGTGATATGGATGTGATATGGAAAATGATACTGGTTCATGTTTGAGAAATGTTCCACACCTCTCCATGCATGGTATTTTCTATATTCCTCATTCCAAGATATCCAGTGGAGGTTGGGTAGCTCTCAGAGTGATCTTTCCAATAAAATTGGTTTCATCTCAATCGATGATTTCCTTCGAAAGTTATCACAGTTCAGGAGGTCATATCTCAGGGAACGTGCAAGTCATGTATAATGGTATTGTTAGCAAACTCTATCCTCCAATCTAGAAGGACAAAATTCTTTCCCGTGTAATGCCCATCCTAGTGTAAACATTGTATGTCTAACAGTTATTACAACATGACGCGTTGTGATAAGGCTGTGATATGGTTGTGGTATGGTTGTGATATGGATATGATATGGAAAATGATACTGGTTCATGTTTGAGAAAGGTTCCACACCTCTCCATGTATGGTATTTTCTATATTCCTCATTCCAAGATATCCAGTGGAGGTTGGGTAGCTCTCAGAGTGATCTTTCCAATAAAATTGGTTTCATCTCAATCGGTGTTTTCCTTCGAAAGTTATCACAGTTCAGGAGGTCATATCTCAGGGAACGTGCAAGTCATGTATAATGGTCTTGTTAGCAAACTCTAACCTCCAATCTAGAAGGACAGAATTATTTCCCGTGTATTACAAATAATGCCCATCATAGTGTAAACATTGTATGTCTAACTGTTATTACAACATGACGCGCTGTGATAAGGCTGTGATATGGTTGTGATATGGTTGTGATATGGATGTGATATGGAAAATGATACTGGTTCATGTTTGAGAAATGTTCCACACCTCTCCATGCATGGTATTTTCTATATTCCTCATTCCAAGATATCCAGTGGAGGTTGGGTAGCTCTCAGAGTGATCTTTCCAATAAAATTGGTTTCATCTCAATCGGTGTTTTCCTTCGAAAGTTATCACAGTTCAGGAGGTCATATCTCAGGGAACGTGCAAGTCATGTATAATGGTCTTGTTAGCAAACTCTATCCTCCAATCTAGAAGGACAAAATTATTTCCCGTGTATTACAAATAATGCCCATCATAGTGTAAACATTATATGTCTAACTGTTATTACAACATGACGCGCTGTGATAAGGCTGTGATATGGTTGTGATATGGTTGTGATATGGAAAATGATACTGGTTCATGTTTGAGAAATGTTCCACACCTCTCCATGCATGGTATTTTCTATATTCCTCATTCCAAGATATCCAGTGGAGGTTGGGTAGCTCTCAGAGTGATCTTTCCAATAAAATTGGTTTCATCTCAATCGATGATTTCCTTCGAAAGTTATCACAGTTCAGGAGGTCATATCTCAGGGAACGTGCAAGTCATGTATAATGGTATTGTTAGCAAACTCTATCCTCCAATCTAGAAGGACAAAATTCTTTCCCGTGTAATGCCCATCCTAGTGTAAACATTGTATGTCTAATAGTTATTACAACATGACGCGCTGTGATAAGGCTGTGATATGGTTGTGGTATGGTTGTGATATGGATATGATATGGAAAATGATACTGGTTCATGTTTGAGAAAGGTTCCACACCTCTCCATGTATGGTATTTTCTATATTCCTCATTCCAAGATATCCAGTGGAGGTTGGGTAGCTCTCAGAGCGATCTTTCCAATAAAATTGGTTTCATCTCAATCGGTGTTTTCCTTCGAAAGTTATCACAGTTCAGGAGGTCATATCTCAGGGAACGTGCAAGTCATGTATAATGGTCTTGTTAGCAAACTCTAACCTCCAATCTAGAAGGACAAAATTCTTTCCCGTGTATTACAAATAATGCCCATCCTAGTGTTAACATTGTATGTCTAACAGTCATTGCAACATGACGCGCGGTGATAAGGCTGTGATATGGTTGTGATATGGATGTGATGTGCAAAATGATACTAGTTCATGTTTGAGAAAGGTTCCACACCTCTCCATGCATAGTATTTTCTATATTCCTCATTCCAAGATATCCAGTGGAGGTTGGGTAGCTCTCAGAGTGATCTTTCCAATAAAATTGGTTTCATCTCAATCGGTGTTTCCTTCGAAAGTTATCACAGTTCAGGAGGTCATATCTCAGGGAACGTGCAAGTCATGTATAATGGTATTGCTAGCAAACTCTATCCTCCAATCTATAAGGACAAAATTATTTCCCGTGTATTACAAATAATGCCCATCCTAGTGTAAACATTGTATGTCTAACAGTTATTACAACATGACGCGCTGTGATAAGGCTGTGATATGGTTGTGATATGGTTGTGATATCGATATGATATGGAAAATGATACTGGTTCATGTTTGAGAAAGGTTCCACACCTCTCCATGCATGGCATTTTCTATATTCCTCATTCCAACATATCCAGTGGAGGTTGGGTAGCTCTCAGAGTGATCTTTCCAATAAAATGGGTTTCATCTCAATCGGTGTTTTCTTTCGAAAGTTATCACAGTTCAGGAGGTCATATCTCAGGGAACGTGCAAGTTATGTATAATGGTCTTGTTAGCAAACTCTATCCTCCAATCTAGAAGGACAAAATTATTTCCCGTGTATTACAAATAATGCCCATCATAGTGTAAACATTGTATGTCTAACTGTTATTACAACATGACGCGCTGTGATAAGGCTGTGATATGGTTGTGATATGGTTGTGATATGGATGTGATATGGAAAATGATACTGGTTCATGTTTGAGAAATGTTCCACACCTCTCCATGCATGGTATTTTCTATATTCCTCATTCCAAGATATCCAGTGGAGGTTGGGTAGCTCTCAGAGTGATCTTTCCAATAAAATTGGTTTCATCTCAATCGGTGTTTTCCTTCGAAAGTTATCACAGTTCAGGAGGTCATATCTCAGGGAACGTGCAAGTCATGTATAATGGTCTTGTTAGCAAACTCTAACCTCCAATCTAGAAGGACAAAATTCTTTCCCGTGTATTACAAATAATGCCCATCCTAGTGTTAACATTGTATGTCTAGCAGTCATTGCAACATGACGCGCGGTGATAAGGCTGTGATATGGTTGTGATATGGATGTGATGTGCAAAATGATACTAGTTCATGTTTGAGAAAGGTTCCACACCTCTCCATGCATAGTATTTTCTATATTCCCCATTCCAAGATATCCAGTGGAGGTTGGGTAGCTCTCAGAGTGATCTTTCCAATAAAATTGGTTTCATCTCAATCGGTGTTTTCCTTCGAAAGTTATCACAGTTCAGGAGGTCATATCTCAGGGAACGTGCAAGTCATGTATAATGGTCTTGTTAGCAAAGTCTATCCTCCAATCTAGAAGGACACAATTCTTTCCCGTGTATTACAAATAATGCCCATCCTAGTGTAAACATTGTATGTCTAACAGTTATTGCAACATTACGCGCTGTGATAAGGCTGTGATATGGTTGTGATATGGATGTGATATGGAAAATGATACTGGTTCATGTTTGAGAAATGTTCCACACCTCTCCATGCATGGTATTTTCTATATTCCTCATTCCAAGATATCCAGTGGAGGTTGGGTAGCTCTCAGAGTGATCTTTCCAATAAAATTGGTTTCATCTCAATCGGTGTTTTCCTTCGAAAGTTATCACAGTTCAGGAGGTCATATCTCAGGGAACGTGCAAGTCATGTATAATGGTATTGCTAGCAAACTCTATCCTCCAATATAGAAGGACGAAATTCTTTCCCGTGTATTACAAATAATGCCCATCCTAGTGTAAACATTGTATGTCTAACAGTAATTACAACATGACGCGTTGTGATAAGGCTGTGATATGGTTGTGATATGGTTGTGATATCGATATGATATGGAAAATGATACTGTTTCATGTTTGAGAAAGGTTCCACACCTCTCCATGCATGGCATTTTCTATATTCCTCATTCCAAGATATCCAGTGGAGGTTGGGTAGCTCTCAGAGTGATCTTTCCAATAAAATGGGTTTCATCTCAATTGGTGTTTTCTTTCAAAAGTTATCACAGTTCAGGAGGTCATATCTCAGGGAACGTGCAAGTCATGTATAATGGTCTTGTTACCAACTCTATCCTCCAATCTAGAAGGACAAAATTATTTCCCGTGTATTACAAATAATGCCCATCATAGTGTAAACATTGTATGTCTAACTGTTATTACAACATGACGCGCTGTGATAAGGCTGTGATATGGTTGTGATATGGTTGTAATATGGATGTGATATGGAAAATGATACTGGTTCATGTTTGAGAAAGGTTCCACACCTCTCCATGCATGGTATTTTCTATATTCCTCATTCCAAGATATCCAGTGGAGGTTGGGTAGCTCTCAGAGTGATCTTTCCAATAAAATTGGTTTCATCTCAATCGATGTTTTCCTTCGAAAGTTATCACAGTTCAGGAGGTCATATCTCTGGGAACGTGCAAGTCATGTATAATGGTCATGTTAGCAAACTGTATCCTCCAATCTAGACGGACAAAATTATTTCCCGTGTATTACAAATAATGCCCATCATAGTGTAAACAATGTATGTCTAACTGTTATTACAACATGACGCGCTGTGATAAGGCTGTGATATGGTTGTGATATGGTTGTGATATGGATGTGATATGGAAAATGATACTGGTTCATGTTTGAGAAAGGTTCCACACCTCTCCATGCATGGTATTTTCTATATTCCTCATTCCAAGATATCCAGTAGAGGTTGGGTAGCTCTCAGAGTGATCTTTCCAATAAAATTGGTTTCATCTCAATCGATGTTTTCCTTCGAAAGTTATCACAGTTCAGGAGGTCATATCTCTGGGAACGTTTAAGTCATGTATAATGGTCATGTTAGCAAACTGTATCCTCCAATCTAGAAGGACAAAATTCTTTCCCGTGTATTACAAATAATGCCCATCCTAGTGTAAACATTGTATGTCTAACAGTTATTACAACATGACGCGCTGTGATAAGGCTGTGATATGGTCGTGATATGGTTGTGATATGGATGTGATATGGAAAATGATACTGGTTCATGTTTGAGAAAGGTTCCGCACCTCTCCATGCATGGTATTTTCTATATTCCTTGTTCCAAGATATCCATTGGAGGTTGGGTAGCTCTCAGAGTGATCTTTCCAATAAAATTGGTTTCATCTCCATCGGTGTTTTCCTGCGAAAGTTATCACAGTTCAGGAGGTCATATCTCAGGGAACATGCAAGTCATGTATAATGGTCTTGTTAGCAAACTCTATCCTCCAATCTAGAAGGAGACAATTCTTTCCCGTGTATTACAAATAATGCCCATCCTAGTGTAAACATTGTATGTCTAACAGTTATTACAACATTACGCGCTGTGATAAGGCTATGATATGGTTGTGATATGGATGTGATATGGAAAATGATACTGGTTCATGTTTGAGAAAGATTCCACACCTCTCCATGCATGGTATTTTCTATATTCCTCATTCCAAGATATCCAGTGGAGGTTGGGTAGCTCTCAGAGTGATCTTTCCAATAAAATTGGTTTCATCTCAATCGGTGTTTTCCTTCGAAAGTTATCACAGTTCAGGAGGTCATATCTCAGGGAACGTGCAAGTCATGTATAATGGTATTGTTAGCAAACTCTATCCTCCAATCTAAAAGGACAAAATTCTTTCCCGTGTATTACAAATAATGCCCATCCTAGTGTAAACATTGTATGTCTAACAGTCATTACAACATGACGCGCGGTGATAAGGCTGTGATATGGTTGTGATATCGATATGATATGGAAAATGATACTGGTTCATGTTTGAGAAAGGCTCCACACCTCTCCATGCATGGCATTTTCTATATTCCTCATTCCAAGATATCCAGTGGAGGTTGGGTAGCTCTCAGAGTGATCTTTCCAATAAAATGGGTTTCATCTCAATCGGTGTTTTCTTTCAAAAGTTATCACAGTTCAGGAGGTCATATCTCAGGGAACGTGCAAGTCATGTATAATGGTCTTGTTAGAAAACTCTATCCTCCAATCTAGAAGGACAAAATTATTTCCCGTGTATTACAAATAATGCCCATCATAGTGTAAACATTGTATGTCTAACTGTTATTACAACATGACGCGCTGTGATAAGGCTGTGATATGGTTGTGATATGGTTGTGATATGGATGTGATATGGAAA
The DNA here is from genome assembly GCA_028641055.1 of Alopecurus myosuroides. Taxonomy (NCBI): domain Eukaryota; kingdom Viridiplantae; phylum Streptophyta; class Magnoliopsida; order Poales; family Poaceae; genus Alopecurus; species Alopecurus myosuroides. The sequence continues at coordinate 309,751,173 of CM054062.1, read as the reverse complement.
ATGATACTTGTTCATGTTTGAGAAAGGTTCCACACCTTTCCATGCATGGTATTTTCTATATTGCTCATTCCAAGATATCCAGTGGAGGTTGGGTAGCTCTCAGAGTGATCTTTCCAATAAAATTGGTTTCATCTCAATCGGTGTTTTCCTTCGAAAGTTATCACAGTTCAGGAGGTCACATCTCAGGGAACGTGCAAGTCATGTATAATGGTCATGTTAGCAAACTGTATCCTCCAATCTAGAAGGACAAAATTCTTTCCCGTGTATTACAAATAATGCCCATCCTAGTGTAAACATTGTATGTCTAACAGTTATTACATCATGACGCGCTGTGATAAGGCTGTGATATGGTTGTGATATGGATGTGATATGGAAAATGATACTGGTTCATGTTTGAGAAAGGTTCCGCACCTCTCCATGCATGATATTTTCTATATTCCTCGTTGTCGCACCCGGACTTCTAGAGGATACTCGCAGTTCCGTTGAACAGTAGTTGATTGGATTACGGGGCTTACCGGCACCCGCATCTCTTACGAGTAGGCCAACACACGTATGTGTGACAACCAACCCCTACTGTTCATCGTCTACGTAAACCATCCCATAGAAATCAGGATACTACCATTGACGTACTTCATACCATACACACATGGTACGTCAACGGCGTTTAACAGAATGATAGCACAACATATCTGTAAGACACAAATAAATAGAAATAAGTTGGAAATAGCTCTCACTAGAGCAGAGATAGCAAATACAATCATCCAGAGGACACATGTCCCAACAATTTATCATTACATCATAGCGGAAGCATTCAAAAGGTCTGAGTACAGACAAATCCAAATAGGCCTAAGAGGCCGGAAACGAAAAGACGGAGCCCATCCATGATGTCTCGGATCCTGCCCGGGTCCGCTATCTACTCGTCAGTCGCCTCGTCGAACTCCACGTAGTAGCCATCACGGGGATCCTCGTAAGCGTAGTCTGTGGAAACCACAGCCCCAAAGGGGTCAGTACAACAACGTACTGGCAAGCAAGACTCACAGTTCACCAAAGTGTAACCCGTCAACACCAAGCACAGATGCTTTGGGTTCAACGGAAGAAAAGGGGATACAAAAGATGCGGCAGCTGGCTGCACTAACCAACTACAGAACATGACACAACTTCCGGCTAACAGAAAGGAGATAAGATAGCGTTTCGTAACCAACTATAACTAACCACCAAACAAACCCATCCTGGATCTCGCCCCTTATCCAAAGAAGCAATCCGAGGATAACTCACACGGTTGGATTAATGATGGTTCAAGTTATTGTGTCAATAAGACTATTACTAGTCAAGTTATCATTAGTTAGGTGTAAGTTGTTCTGAGTACTTGTTAGCCAGTACTTTCACCAAGTTAACCATAACCGCGGAAAACACGGCTTCTCGAGAAGATTTATCCCTGCAGGGGTGCACCAATTTGGCCGTACACGTAAGAATACCCCGCCAGGATGGAAATGCACTTCCACCAAGCGAGGCACTCAACACAACTCAACTCTTCTTCGCATCAAGCCCAAAGAACCATGTGCTGTGCATGCGCGGCTAATCGAGCCCCACGAAGAAAAGGGGACCCTCATAGCACTCTAAGACCACGCCGCCCTAAATGCCGACTACAAAAGTTCCACCCTGGCCTCGGGTTTGTACCTGCATATGAGTGCATCAAATGGAAAGCCCGAACTAAGTGTGGCGATTTGGACGAGATGCGAATCGAATCAAATTGAGGGGGGCGCCCATACACGCTTCCCACATGCGGTTAGTGCGCTCATCATGGATCAGTAGACAAGACCCTTTTACTAATTAGGGTCGACACTAGCAGGCCTCAAAACCACGCCGGGCCTCCTGCCGGTGCCTTATCAGCAAATTATTATTACCTCAAAATTTACGGGTTGTTGTTTAACTTCGAGCCCCAGAACATAATAGAAATATATTAACAGAAAGTAACGGGTAACAGACTCGAGCAGAAACAACCCTAAGCATGCTAGTAAGACACGGGCAACAAGCAAAGGGGTTATAGGTGTGGAGGTGAGGCTATATCAGGGTTAAATGATAGCATGTGATAGGTTCGTAACAGAAACAACTATTCATAGGGCTAGCAGAATAGACAACGGAAAGTATCGGTATCCAATGTTGAAAGGAACACAATGGTTCATGTGAGTGAATACTTGCCTGCAAACTCAGCAGCCTGGTACTGAGCTAGATCCTCAGAAGGGGTGTCATAAGTATCGTCTGTCTCAACGTCGTCGTCTATCCGAGAAGAAGCAAACAAACAATGCAGAGAGACAAACAATCAATAACATGGCATAGTGCACAAGCATGGGATGATGCATGACCATTTAATTGATGCATAGAAATAACCTAGTTGACATGGTAACATAACATGTTTAAATGGACCCACATGCAAATTGGATTGCATATGGAAAACCCATGAATTATGGTTGGAATAATTGTTTTACAACTAATCAACAGGTGAAAGTGGATTAGTATGATGCATGGATGAGGAAAACAGAAAAATAACAACAATAGAAACAATTTGAAATAAGGTTTACCAAGTTTGGAATTTTATTTATTAAGTTATGAAATTTTGGTTTCTTAAAGGTGTTACACAAGCATTTGTTGTTTTCACCAATTTAAATTGTCCAAAATATATAACAAAGTTCATATTTGGAAAGAGCACAAAATTTTAGGTGGAATACATGTTTCAATTATTGAAAAAGGAATTAAGATGAATTATTTATGAATTAAACAAAATTTAAATGAATTAAATTCAAGTATGAATATTATTTGAATTTTATTTGTTCAAAACATTAAACCAAATTCATATTTGAAAAGTTTATGTTTTTCTGGTTTGAAAACATATTTAATAAGTTCAAAAATAATTTAATTTGAGCAAGTTATGAATTTAGCAAATTTAAATGATTTAAACAAGGTTTAAATTATTTAAGCAATTTTAATTATTCAAATCATGAAACAAAATTTATATTTGAAAAGGTGGTTCAAAATGGCATGGAAAACATATTTTATTTGTGTGATTTGAATTAAGTTTGAAGTAGTTATGCAATTAATCAAATTTTAAATGAATTGTTTGAATTTGAAATTTGAATGCATTTGAAGTGTTCAAAACAGAATACAAATGTTTTAAATAGGTAGAGAATTTAATTTGGTTCAGCAAACATATTTTATTTGCATTATTTAGATTTAGCAATTAAAAGTTATTAGCATTTTAAAATTAGGGACCAATCTGTAAAAGGAAAAGGATTTGATTTAAAAAGAAAAGGGCAGAAACCCTTTTCTACCTCGCAGTGGCCCAGCCCAGGCCACTGACGAGGGGGCCCTGGCCACGGTGGCCCGCGTGTGTGTACGCGTGGCTGCACAGGCCACTGACGAGTGGCCCCTGCCTGTCAGTTGCTCGCGCGAAAAAATTGGGGTTTTATTCGCGAGCGCAGGGCTCGAACCCGCGCCGCGGAGCGCGAGGGAGCAGTGTGGCTACCACTGCAGTACTGAATGTTCGCTTGTCAGTATAGGGGACGCGGATAGGTTAAGGTTCAGCGAGCGCGTTTAACTGAACTTAACTGAAACCCGACAGCACAGTACGGTGGCCGGCGGCGAACTGCGATCCGCTGCTGCGGGCGTGCACGATTGCGTTGTGCTGGGGTGTTGTGGTGTTCGTGAGCGTACAGGGATGCAGAGAGGATGGAAGGGAGGAGGAATCGGGGTGGTGCTCACCGCCGGCTGGAGAGGAAACAGAGGCCCGGGGCAGTGCGGTGGCCGGCGATGTCGAGGACGGCGGCGGCGATCCAGGCCCCCTCGGGCTCAACAGAGGTGTCGGGGGAGCCGATCCCCGTACTCAACTTGCACGGAGGCTCATCGAACGGCGGCGATCACCGGAGGGTTCAGAGGGTGGAGTTCGGTGGTGGTTGCAGAGAGGAAATCGCCGGCCGAGAGAGAGAAGCGACGGCGCAGCGCGAGGGAGGAGGTGGAGGCTAGGTTAGGGCAGCTCGGGGAACCCTAGGGTTAGGTTTATAGGGCTAGAGCGGCGCGCGGTGGCCGTTCACTGTCGCTTCCATCGACGTGGACACCGGCATCTTCCTGCCGTACAGGAGGAAGATGACCGCGAAGGGGTACGGGCCGTGGGGGAAAAAGTGGGCTGGCCCAACTGGCTGCACCACCCCTCTCTCCTTTCTTTTTATTTTTTTGCTGTTTCTTTTTTTTTTTGCTGAATAGAAATAGGGAGAAAAAGAAAGGTTTTGGGGTTTAGAAAAATTAGGGCAAAATTTTATATTGCTTATTTATGTAACAGCAACAACTTGCAAGTTTTGTTTTACAAAATGATTTGAATTTAAGTGTTGTTTGCAATTTGTTTGAAATTTGAATAAGATTAATATTAATTGAAATAATTTATTTTAAGCAAATAAGTTTTTAAATTCAAGTTTAATTGGAAACAAGTGAATGAATTGTTTTGTAAGTTTCATAATTTCAAATTGGGTGCTGTTTGTAATTTGCAATTGAATTTGAATATCATTTGAATTAAGTGAATTATTAAAAGCCATAATTTTAAATAGTTTGAACCTTATGGTTTAATGGAAACAAATGGTTGTTTTGATTGAACTTTTTAGTTGGAGAAATTGTAAGATAACAAGTATGAACAAAGCATTTGAATATTGTTTGAATTTCAAATGGGAAAACAAAGGAAAACAGCTGGAAATAAAAGGAAAACAAATGCAATGACTAAGATGCCATGATGCAAAACAATAATAAAGCAAGAAACAAACATTCTAGGGGTGGTTTTCATACTTGGGATGTTACAAAACGACCCCCCTTGAAGGAATCGCGCCCCGAGATTCCTACTGAGAAGAGAAAAGGTCCGGATACTTCTTGCGAAGATCCTCTTCGGTCTCCCACGTTGCCTCTTTATTGGAATGATGGGACCACTGCACTTTCAAGAACTTTGTGCTCTTGTTGCGAGTCTTACGCTCGGTCTCATCGAGAATTCGAACAGGGTGCTCCTCATAAGAGAGATCTTCTTGCAGTTCAATGGAATCATGATCAACTGCACGATCTGGATCTTTGAAACACCTCTTGAGCTGTGACACGTGAAACACATCGTGCACCTTGGATAGCTTTTCCGGAAGTTCAAGACGATAGGCATTTTCCGCACGCCTTGAGAGAATGTTGAAAGGACCAATGTATCTTGGTGCAAGCTTTCCTTTCACACCAAAACGATGAGTGCCTCTGAGGGGAGTTACACGGAGATATGCCTTGTCACCAGGTGCATAGATCATATCCCTGTGCTTGCTGCCATAGTAGCTTTTCTGACGAGACTGAGCAATCTTGAGATTGTTACAAATGATACGAACTTTCTCTTCGGCTTCCTTAACAATGTCAGGGCCTAAGAGTGAACGTTCACCAGCTCCAGACCAATTGATTGGACTCCTGCATCTGCGGCCATAGAGAGCTTCAAATGGTGCCATGCCTAGGCTTGCCTGGTAGCTGTTGTTGTAGGAGAATTCAGCATATGGAAGGCATTCCTCCCATTTCATGCCAAAGGAGAGACCACATGCTCTGAGCATATCCTCGAGAATCTGATTGACTCTTTCGACTTGCCCTTGAGACTGAGGGTGATAAGCTGTGCTGAACAGAAGTTTGGTGCCCAATGCTTCTTGAAAGCTTTTCCAGAAATGAGAAGTGAATATGCTTCCACGATCTGAGCTTATTTCCAATGGAACACCATGAAGAGGAACAATCTTTGCTGTGTAGAGCTCTGCTAACTGGCTAGCTGAGATTGTTTCCTTGACAACAAAGAAATGCGCTACTTTAGTGAGACGATCAATAACAACGAAGATTGCATCGTTGCCCTTCTTGGATGTCGCACCCTGATTTCTAGGGGATACTCACCGTACGAACTGGATAGCAGATGCTTGGATTATGGGGCATAACTGCTCCCACGTCCCAGCTTCCTGGTAGGCCTGCGCTTATGCGCGACAACACAAGCCCTGCTATTCCATCGTCAATGTAAACTATCCACTAGAGATCAAAGGCACTTCCGTCGACGTACTTCAAACCATACACACATGGTACGTCAACGGCGTTTAACAAGTGATATCACAACAGATCTCTACGACACAAAAGATTGAAATAAGTTGCAAATGGCTCTCATTAGAGCAGAGATAGCAAATACAATCATTCAGAGGGCACCTGCCCCAACAATACATCATTACAATACAGCGGAAGCATTCAACATGTCTGGGTACAGACAAGAACCAAATAGGCCTAAGAGGCCGGCAATGAAAGGAAAACGGAGCCCATCCACGAAGTCTCGGATCCTGCCCGGGTCCGCTATCTACTCGTCAACAGCGTCGTCGTACTCCACGTAGTAGCCTCCATGGGGATCCTCGGAATCGTCGTCTGCGTAAACCACAGCCCCAAAGGGGTCAGTACACCAACGTACTGGCAAGCAAGACTCACAGTTCACCAAAGTGTAACCCGTCAACACCAAGCACAGATGCTTTGGGTTCAAAGGAGGAAAGGGGGATAAAAAAGATGCGGTAACTGGCTGCTCTAACCAACTACAGAAACATACTATGACTTCCGGCTAACAGAAAGAAGATAAGATAGCGTATCGTAACCAACTATAACTAACCACCAAACAAACCCATCCTGGATCTCGCCCCTTATCCAAAGAAGCAATCCGAGGATAACTCACACAGTTGGATTAATGATGGTTCAGGTTATTGTGTCAATAAACCTATTACTAGTCAAGTTATTATAGTTAGGTGTAAGTTGTCTGAGTACTTGTTAGCCAGTACTTTCACCAAGTCGTCACATAACCGCGGACAACACGGCTTCTCGAGAAGATTTATCCCTGCAGGGTGTGCTCCAGTACCCGTACACACTCAAGCCACCAACTAAAACTCAGGTGGACTCGACACGACTCGAACCATCACTACAGCCTGTCCTAGGAGCCACGGAGCTATAAGGTCCCAGCCACGCAGCCGAATACTCAGCGCAGGTGTGCAAAACTCCCGCAGGACACAACACCCCGGCACTACAGGCCTCGCCCTATATGTGTGCGTCATCATCATCATCAGTAACCATGGGAGCGACCCATTTATGCGTATGAGCCAAATGGAACATCCGAACTAAGTGTGGCTCTTCGGACAAACTGCGGATCAGATCAAAGCCGAGGGGGGTTCCATACCACCACCCGGATGCGGTGAGCACGCTCATCATGGATCAGTAGACAAGACCCTTTTCCTAATTAGGGTCGACACTAGCAGGCCTCAAAACCATGACGGGCCTCCTGCCGGTGCCTTATCATCATATTATTATTACCCAAGCCTTAACAGGTTGTTGTTTAAACATCGAGCCCATAGAACATAATAGAACAACGATAACAGAAGGTAACGGGTAACAGACTCGAGCAGAAACAACCCTAAGCATGCTAGTAAGACACGGGCTCAAACAACGGGGTTATAGGACTGGAGGTGAGGCAATATCATGGTTTCAGGGTATCATGTGATAGGATCGTAACAGAAACAACTACTACTAAGGCTAGCAGAAAAGAACAATGGAAAGTATCGGTAACCAATGTTGAAAGGAACACAGTGGTTCGTGTGAGTGATAACTTGCCTGCAAACCCAGTAGCCTGGTACTGAGCTAAAACCTCTGAAGGGGTGTCGTAAGGATCGTCGGTATCAACGTCGTCGTCTATCCGAGAAGAAGCAAACAGACAATGCAGAAAGGGTAGACAATCAATATCATGGCATAGTGCACAATCATGGGGATGATGCATGTCATGTTAATAGGTGCATCAAAATAAACTAGTTGACATGGTCACACAAATTAAATGGACACATATGCAATTTTGAGTTGCATATGAAAAGCCCATGAATTTTGGGTTAGATTATTTGTTTTCCAACTAATCAACAGATGAGGGTGAATTAGTATGATGCATGGATGAGGAAAACAACAAAATAACAACATTAGAACCAATTTGGAATAAGGTTTAACAATTTTGGAAATTTATTTAGCAAGTTATGGAATTTTGGTTCCTTAAGGTTGTCACACAAGTATTTGTTGTTTTCACCAAGTTAAATTTTGCAAAACAAATAACAAAATTCATATTTGAAAAGTTTATACTTTTCTAGGTTGAAAACATATTTTGCATGTTCAAAAATAATTTTATTTGAGCAAGTTATGATTTTATCAATTTTAAATGATTTAAACAAGGTTTAAATTATTTAGGCAATTTAAATTATTCAAAACATGAAACAAAATTTATATTTGGTTAGGTGGTTTAATTTGACATGGAAAACATATTTTATTTGTGTGATTTGGGTTAATAATGAATTAGTTATGGATTTTTGCAAATTGCAAGTGAATTATTTGAATTCAAATTTGAATTGCATTTTGAAAATTCAAAACAGAAAACAAATGCTATAGATAGATAGACAATTTAATTTAGAGCAGCGTGCATATTTTATTTTTATTATTTGGGTTTGTGAATTAAAAGTTATTAGGGTTTCAATTCTAGGGACTATACTGTGATAAAAACTGGACTTAAAATGAAGTAAAACGTGCAGAAAAACAATCTGCACCGCGCAGTATCCAGCCCCAGCCACTGACAGTGGGGTCAGCGTCACTGCGTGGCACCTAGGTGGCAGTACTGGGGTGAGGTGGCATGCAAGGTCCATGACGGGTGGGTCCCACGGGGGTTGCGCGCAGGAAAAAATTGGGGAGGCAATTGCCTCCCCTAGGATTCGAACCAGGGACCTTCCATTGGGCGCACGGAACAGATGCCAACCGGGCTGGTTTCAGTTTCTTGTTAGATAGCAGCAGCGAGGGGAGATAGCATTCAGGTAAACGAAAAATAACTGAACCTTCTGAATCGTTATCGTGCAGGTACAGACGAGCGAGGGCAGGGACAGGCAGCGATCGCTGGATCGCTCGCCGCGGTGCGTGCGGTGGCTCCAGCGTGCGGGCGCTGCGGGCTGCCGGCGGGTGGCCGTGGGGCCGTGGGCCCGGAGAGGAGGAGGCGACCAGGAGGGAAGGGAGCGGAGGCGGGCTCACCTCGCAGAGGGAGCAGGGGCGCTCGAGGAAGGCGCTCGGGAGGTCCGGTCGGCGGCGAACGGAGGATGGCGGCGGCGCTCCGTTGGTCGTCGGGGAAGACCGAGGCCACGGGGAGGATGAGGAAGCCCGTGCGGTTCCGTTCCCGGCCCTAGCGCGGCCGGGCGGTCACCGGGGCGGCGGCGCCTCGCCGGAGAAGGAGGCGGTGAAGGAGCTCTCGGGAGGAGGTACAGAGAACCGAAAAAAAAAATATCAGAGGGAGGAAGAAGGAGAAGTGCGGCGCTAGAGGGAGAAGAGCGATTAGGGTTAGGAGGGAGGGAACTCGAGGGCAAGAAATAGGAGGGGATGCTCGGGATCACCGTTCCCTCCTCTGAACCTGCGAACGTGGATGCACTGGATGTTGTTCGTACAGAGTACGGAGGAAGAAGACAAGTCGTGGGGGGGGGTACGGGCCTTAGGGCACTTGGGCTGGCCCAAAGTGGGCTGGCTGCTCTCTCCCCCTCTCTTTTTAGTTTTTTTTTTGTACTGTTTTTTTTTGTAGTTAAGCATAATAGAACAAAGCAAGGTTTTGTTTAAAGAAAAGGTTGGAATAAAATAGGATAATTCTCTTAGTGAAAAAATGCAACCTTTTGGTAGTTTTGGTTTTCCAAATTTCAAAAGTGGGCTTGTTGTTTAAAATTAAACCCAAATAATTGAATTTTGCAATATTAGTTATTATTGGAAAAACAAGGCAATAACCATAGGGTCTCCCCTAGAGTTTTAAAAGTGATTTAAAGAATTCCAAATAGTGGTGAATTTCATGGATTCAAATAGGTACTGATTTGAACTTGGTTTGGAATTTAAAAGATGATTTGGGAACTATTGATTGAATTAATTGAGTGATTAATGGTTTGATTAAAACCAACAATTTGAGAAGTGAAACTTAGTCAATTATTTGGAAAATAAGGGAGGTTTTGTTTTGCAATTCTTTGTTTGAAAAGATTGTAACAGACAAGTGTGAAAACAACTGTTGATTCATTATGGAAACAATGCAAACATAAATAAAACAAATGCAATGAGATGATGACATGATGCATCGCTTAAAAGTAAACAAGAAATAAAACAACTAAGGGATGTTTTCATACTTGGATGTTACAAAACGCCCCCCCTTGAAGGAATCGCGCCCCGAGATTCCCTACTGAGAAGTGAAAAGGTCCGGATACTTCTTGCGAAGATCCTCTTCGGTCTCCCACGTTGCCTCTTTATCGGAATGATGCGACCATTGGACTTTCAAGAACTTGGTGCTCTTGTTGCGAGTCTTACGAACGGTCTCATCGAGAATTCGAACAGGGTGCTCCTCATAAGATAGATCTTCTTGCAGTTCAATGGAATCATGATCAACTGCACGATCTGGATCTTTGAAACACTTCTTGAGCTGTGACACGTGAAACACATCGTGCACCTTGGATAGTTTTTCTGGAAGTTCAAGACGATAGGCATTTTCCGCACGCCTTGAGAGAATGTTGAACGGACCAATGTATCTCGGTGCTAGCTTTCCTTTGACACCAAAACGATGAGTTCCTCTGAGGGGAGTTACTCGGAGATATGCTTTGTCACCAGGTGCATAAATCATATCCCTGTGCTTGCTGTCATAGTAGCTTTTCTGACGAGACTGAGCAATCTTGAGATTGTCACGAATGATTCGAACTTTCTCTTCGGCTTCCTTAACAATGTCAGGGCCTAAGAGTGAACGTTCACCAGCTCCAGACCAATTGATTGGACTCCTGCATCTGCGACCATACAGTGCCTCAAACGGTGCCATGCCTAGGCTTGCCTGGTAGCTGTTGTTGTAGGAGAATTCAGCATATGGAAGACAATCCTCCCATTTCATGCCAAAGGAGAGACCACATGCTCTGAGCATATCCTCGAGAATCTGATTGACTCTTTCGACTTGCCCTTGAGACTGAGGATGATAAGCCGTGCTGAACAGAAGTTTGGTGCCCAATGCTTCTTGAAAACTCTTCCAGAAATGAGAAGTGAATATGCTTCCACGGTCTGAGCTTATTTCCAATGGAACACCATGAAGAGGAACAATCTTTGTTGTGTAGAGTTCTGCTAACTGGCTAGCTGATATTGTTTCTTTGACAGCAAAGAAGTGAGCTACCTTAGTGAGTCGATCAATAACAACGAAGATTGCATCGTTGCCCTTCTTGGATTTTGGAAAACCAGTGACGAAGTCCATTTCAATCATGTCCCACTTCCACTCAGGAATTTTCAGAGGTTGGAGAAGACCGGCTGTTTTCTGATGAACTGCCTTAACACGTTGACAAACGTCGCATTCAGAAACGTATTTAGCAATTTCACGCTTCATGCCAGACCACCAATACAGTGTCTTAAGATCCTGGTACATCTTTGTACTTCCAGGGTGTATGGAAAGAGGAGTTTCATGAGCCTCCTTGAGAATAACATCTTTGAGACTTTGAACTTGAGGAACCGCAATGCGTTCTTCGAAGAACACCGTTCCCTTGTCATCAATTGAGAAGCACTCATACTTCACATTGCCTGCTCTGATGTTATTTGCAATCTTCTTGATCTCAGCATCACGAAGTTGTTCAGAACGAATCTTGTCCTCGAGAGTTGGACTGGCTGTCAAGTTCGCAAGATAACCTTCAGGAACAAGACCAAGGTTCAGCTTCTGGAATTCTTCATGGAGTGGAGGTTGGCTTTCCATGATCATGAGATTATTGCAATATGACTTGCGACTGAGAGCATCGGCCATAACATTAGCCTTGCCTGGAGTGTAAGAAATGGTAAGATCGAAGTCTTTGATCTTTTCAATCCATCTCCTTTGCCTGAGGTTTAGATCTGGCTGAGTGAAGATGTATTTCAGACTCTTATGATCAGAAAAGATTTCAGTGCGATTACCCAACAAGTATTGCCTCCATTTCTTGAGGGCAAACACAACTGCTGCAAGTTCTAGATCATGAGTGGGATAGTTTTGCTCATGTGCGTTCAACTGACGTGAAGCGTAAGCCACAACTTGACGTTCTTGCATAAGAACTGCACCTAGACCTTGTTGAGAAGCATCACAGAATATCTGGAAGGGTTTGGTAGTATCTGGGCCAACCAGAACTGGTGTAGAAGTGAGTTTAGTCTTCAGGAGATTGAAACTTTCATCACATTGTGGAGACCAAACGAACTTCTTGTCCTTCTTTGTGAGATCAGTGAGAGGTTTGGCAATCTTTGAGAAGTTTTGGACGAAACGACGGCAATAGCTAGCCAAGCCGAGAAAACTTCTGACTTGCTTCACCGTCTTAGGAGGTTTCCAATCAACAATTGCCTTAACCTTTTCTGGATCAATGGCTATGCCCTTGGCAGAGATGACATGACCAAGATAAGCAACTTCTGGAATCCAGAACTCACATTTGGAGAACTTGGCATATAGACGATGCTCGCGAAGTTTCATGAGAGTGAGACGAAGATGTTCTCCATGCTCTTCCTCGGATTTTGAGTAGACAAGAATATCATCAAGATATACCACAACGAACTTGTCGAGGTATTCATGGAAGACAGAATTCATGAGTCTAGAGAATGTCGCCGGTGCATTGGTGAGACCAAAGGACATGACGGTGTATTCATATAAACCGTAACGAGTGGTGAAAGCTGTCTTTGGAATATCTTCCTTTCTGATCTTTATTTGATGGTAACCCATCCTCAAGTCCAACTTGGAGAATATTGAGGCTCCAGCAAGTTGATCAAAAAGATCATCGATACGAGGAATTGGATACTTGTTTTTGATGGTTTTCTCGTTGAGAGGACGATAGTCAACCACGAGTCTCTTTGTTTGATCCTTCTTCGCAACGAACAGAGTTGGGCAACCCCAAGCCGAGGAACTAGGTTGAATGTAACCTTTCTCCATGTACATATCGATTTGCTCCTTCAACAACTTCAGTTCAGGAGGAGCTATCTTGTATGGATGCTTAGAGATTGGAGCAGTGCCTGGTTCAAGTTCGATCACGAACTCAACTGCTCTGTCAGGGGGCATTCCTGGCAATTCTTCTGGAAAGACATCGGGGAAATCACAAACCACCGGAATAGTTTCAATAGATGGTAGAGGATTTGCATTGAGAGTGTAGAGTTGAGCAACTGGATTTTCAGCATGGAAGTAGACTATCTGGCCAGAAGGGTGTGTGATTTTGACAGCCTTAGCAGGACAATCAATGACTGCTTTGTTGGCTACCAACCAATCCATCCCAAGGATGACATCAATATCTGAAGAGTGGAGAGCTATCAAGGATGCCTGGAATGGAAGGTTTCCAATTGTGATCTCGATGTTCTGGCTAACTTTATTGCTTTGCCAGCTAGATCCCGGTGATTTCACTAGGAGAGGGATAGACAACTGTTCGAAGTTGATTTCACTGTTGTTTGCAAAGCATTGAGAGATGAAAGAGTGTGAAGCACCAGAATCGAACAAGACTTTAGCACGAAACGAGTTCACAAGAAGTGTGCCCATTACAACCTCTGGAGATTCTTCTGCTCCCTGGGCCTTGATATGGTTCACCCTCACAGTTCTCAAGACAGACTTGTTCCTGTTGCGGGGCTTAGTCGAAGAAGTGTGTACTATCACCTGATTGACCTTAGAGGTAGGTAGTGATGGTAGCTTGTTCTGCGGGCACTTGTAGGAGTAGTGTCCTGATAGACCGCACTTGAAGCATGTACTAGCAGAACGAGGATCTGTTGGACTTGGCTGAGATGGAGCACCTCCTGAAGATACCACTTGGGTGGGAGGGAGGGCAAGAAATCCTGCCGGGCTTGGCAAGCAGATGGGCGGTGTTTGAGTGGTATATGGAACCCAAACTCTTCGTTTTTGTGGAGGCATGATAGCTTTCGAGAGATTAGCCTGTTCACGAGAGTGCTTACGAGATTCCTCAACCAATTTGCGCCCATGCTCTTCCTTTAGGGCGATGTTGATGAGGTCCTCAAAATTCTTGGCCTTGACGTTGGTGAGAGCATACTTGAGTTCCGGGTTGAGACCCCTGCGGAACTTTGCCATCTTTCTCGCTTCCGTGGAGATTTCATCTCCGGCGTAGCGAGCCAGACGATTGAACTCTCTTTGGTATTCGAGAACGTCCAGACTGCCTTGTGTGAAAGAATAGAATTCCTCACGCATTTTCTCCATGAGCCCATCGGGAATGTGATGGCGCACGAAGGCTTGCTTGAAATCCTCCCATGTGATTGCCACACTAGAACCTCTCATTTCTTGGAAATTCTCCCACCAAGACATGGATTGTCCACGGAGAAGGTAGGTCACGTAAGGAACACGGTCCTCGTCAGCCACATGAGCTACCACAAGAGTACGGTCCATTTCACGGAGCCAATCATCAGCATCCAATGGCTCGGAGGAGTTATCAAACATGCGCGGGTTGAGCTCAAGGAACTCCCGAATAGACACGCGGGCGTTGCCATTACTCCCAAGGTCTTGGTTCTGCTGCATCTGCTTTATAACTTGCGTCATCTGAGACAGCACTTTCCCCATCTCAGGTGGCAGGGTGTGTTCTTCGTCACCACTTTCCATCCTGAAGAGGATACCAAGATTAACACAGTAACCGGATAACAAAATCCAATATAAGTGCTTAAAAGGATTACTTCAGACGGTAAGAAGGTAGCATGGATCAAACATATACTACCCTCAACGTTCACCATAAATGGTTTGAGTACGAAAGGATAATTAAACATAGCTAGGAATGGATACATCAATGGACGAAAGGTTCTTGAGAGAAACATGATATTGAAGCAACATCGGGAAACTCGCGACCAAACTCCTAAGGTACTACAGAAGAACCCAGAACACGTGAAATCCTAACTTGAAAGTTTAGGTGAGAAGAGAAAAACAACGTTGCACTTCCTTACCAGAAAAGGGAGGGTGGGTGGGGAAAGAAATAAAATGGCAGAATTCCTACTCTCACGTTTCATTTTTCCTATATAGCTACAAAATAGTTTCTAGACTCAACTGCGACCAGTAAAAGGGATCCTACAGGCAGACAGGCTCTGATACCATTTGTCGCACCCTGATTTCTAGGGGATACTCACCGTACGAACTGGATAGCAGATGCTTGGATTATGGGGCATAACTGCTCCCACGTCCCAGCTTCCTGGTAGGCCTGCGCTTATGCGCGACAACACAAGCCCTGCTATTCCATCGTCAATGTAAACTATCCACTAGAGATCAAAGGCACTTCCGTCGACGTACTTCAAACCATACACACATGGTACGTCAACGGCGTTTAACAAGTGATATCACAACAGATCTCTACGACACAAAAGATTGAAATAAGTTGCAAATGGCTCTCATTAGAGCAGAGATAGCAAATACAATCATTCAGAGGGCACCTGCCCCAACAATACATCATTACAATACAGCGGAAGCATTCAACATGTCTGGGTACAGACAAGAACCAAATAGGCCTAAGAGGCCGGCAATGAAAGGAAAACGAAGCCCATCCACGAAGTCTCGGATCCTGCCCGGGTCCGCTATCTACTCGTCAACAGCGTCGTCGTACTCCACGTAGTAGCCTCCATGGGGATCCTCGGAATCGTCGTCTGCGTAAACCACAGCCCCAAAGGGGTCAGTACACCAACGTACTGGCAAGCAAGACTCACAGTTCACCAAAGTGTAACCCGTCAACACCAAGCACAGATGCTTTGGGTTCAAAGGAGGAAAGGGGGATAAAAAAGATGCGGTAACTGGCTGCTCTAACCAACTACAGAAACATACTATGACTTCCGGCTAACAGAAAGAAGATAAGATAGCGTATCGTAACCAACTATAACTAACCACCAAACAAACCCATCCTGGATCTCGCCCCTTATCCAAAGAAGCAATCCGAGGATAACTCACACAGTTGGATTAATGATGGTTCAGGTTATTGTGTCAATAAACCTATTACTAGTCAAGTTATTATAGTTAGGTGTAAGTTGTCTGAGTACTTGTTAGCCAGTACTTTCACCAAGTCGTCACATAACCGCGGACAACACGGCTTCTCGAGAAGATTTATCCCTGCAGGGTGTGCTCCAGTACCCGTACACACTCAAGCCACCAACTAAAACTCAGGTGGACTCGACACGACTCGAACCATCACTACAGCCTGTCCTAGGAGCCACGGAGCTATAAGGTCCCAGCCACGCAGCCGAATACTCAGCGCAGGTGTGCAAAACTCCCGCAGGACACAACACCCCGGCACTACAGGCCTCGCCCTATATGTGTGCGTCATCATCATCATCAGTAACCATGGGAGCGACCCATTTATGCGTATGAGCCAAATGGAACATCCGAACTAAGTGTGGCTCTTCGGACAAACTGCGGATCAGATCAAAGCCGAGGGGGGTTCCATACCACCACCCGGATGCGGTGAGCACGCTCATCATGGATCAGTAGACAAGACCCTTTTCCTAATTAGGGTCGACACTAGCAGGCCTCAAAACCACGACGGGCCTCCTGCCGGTGCCTTATCATCATATTATTATTACCCAAGCCTTAACAGGTTGTTGTTTAAACATCGAGCCCATAGAACATAATAGAACAACGATAACAGAAGGTAACGGGTAACAGACTCGAGCAGAAACAACCCTAAGCATGCTAGTAAGACACGGGCTCAAACAACGGGGTTATAGGACTGGAGGTGAGGCAATATCATGGTTTCAGGGTATCATGTGATAGGATCGTAACAGAAACAACTACTACTAAGGCTAGCAGAAAAGAACAATGGAAAGTATCGGTAACCAATGTTGAAAGGAACACAGTGGTTCGTGTGAGTGATAACTTGCCTGCAAACCCAGTAGCCTGGTACTGAGCTAAAACCTCTGAAGGGGTGTCGTAAGGATCGTCGGTATCAACGTCGTCGTCTATCCGAGAAGAAGCAAACAGACAATGCAGAAAGGGTAGACAATCAATATCATGGCATAGTGCACAATCATGGGGATGATGCATGTCATGTTAATAGGTGCATCAAAATAAACTAGTTGACATGGTCACACAAATTAAATGGACACATATGCAATTTTGAGTTGCATATGAAAAGCCCATGAATTTTGGGTTAGATTATTTGTTTTCCAACTAATCAACAGATGAGGGTGAATTAGTATGATGCATGGATGAGGAAAACAACAAAATAACAACATTAGAACCAATTTGGAATAAGGTTTAACAATTTTGGAAATTTATTTAGCAAGTTATGGAATTTTGGTTCCTTAAGGTTGTCACACAAGTATTTGTTGTTTTCACCAAGTTAAATTGTGCAAAACAAATAACAAAATTCATATTTGAAAAGTTTATACTTTTCTAGGTTGAAAACATATTTTGCATGTTCAAAAATAATTTTATTTGAGCAAGTTATGATTTTATCAATTTTAAATGATTTAAACAAGGTTTAAATTATTTAGGCAATTTAAATTATTCAAAACATGAAACAAAATTTATATTTGGTTAGGTGGTTTAATTTGACATGGAAAACATATTTTATTTGTGTGATTTGGGTTAATAATGAATTAGTTATGGATTTTTGCAAATTGCAAGTGAATTATTTGAATTCAAATTTGAATTGCATTTTGAAAATTCAAAACAGAAAACAAATGCTATAGATAGATAGACAATTTAATTTAGAGCAGCGTGCATATTTTATTTTTATTATTTGGGTTTGTGAATTAAAAGTTATTAGGGTTTCAATTCTAGGGACTATACTGTGATAAAAACTGGACTTAAAATGAAGTAAAACGTGCAGAAAAACAATCTGCACCGCGCAGTATCCAGCCCCAGCCACTGACAGTGGGGTCAGCGTCACTGCGTGGCACCTAGGTGGCAGTACTGGGGTGAGGTGGCATGCAAGGTCCATGACGGGTGGGTCCCACGGGGGTTGCGCGCAGGAAAAAATTGGGGAGGCAATTGCCTCCCCTAGGATTCGAACCAGGGACCTTCCATTGGGCGCACGGAACAGATGCCAACCGGGCTGGTTTCAGTTTCTTGTTAGATAGCAGCAGCGAGGGGAGATAGCATTCAGGTAAACGAAAAATAACTGAACCTTCTGAATCGTTATCGTGCAGGTACAGACGAGCGAGGGCAGGGACAGGCAGCGATCGCTGGATCGCTCGCCGCGGTGCGTGCGGTGGCTCCAGCGTGCGGGCGCTGCGGGCTGCCGGCGGGTGGCCGTGGGGCCGTGGGCCCGGAGAGGAGGAGGCGACCAGGAGGGAAGGGAGCGGAGGCGGGCTCACCTCGCAGAGGGAGCAGGGGCGCTCGAGGAAGGCGCTCGGGAGGTCCGGTCGGCGGCGAACGGAGGATGGCGGCGGCGCTCCGTTGGTCGTCGGGGAAGACCGAGGCCACGGGGAGGATGAGGAAGCCCGTGCGGTTCCGTTCCCGGCCCTAGCGCGGCCGGGCGGTCACCGGGGCGGCGGCGCCTCGCCGGAGAAGGAGGCGGTGAAGGAGCTCTCGGGAGGAGGTACAGAGAACCGAAAAAAAAAATATCAGAGGGAGGAAGAAGGAGAAGTGCGGCGCTAGAGGGAGAAGAGCGATTAGGGTTAGGAGGGAGGGAACTCGAGGGCAAGAAATAGGAGGGGATGCTCGGGATCACCGTTCCCTCCTCTGAACCTGCGAACGTGGATGCACTGGATGTTGTTCGTACAGAGTACGGAGGAAGAAGACAAGTCGTGGGGGGGGGTACGGGCCTTAGGGCACTTGGGCTGGCCCAAAGTGGGCTGGCTGCTCTCTCCCCCTCTCTTTTTAGTTTTTTTTTTGTACTGTTTTTTTTTGTAGTTAAGCATAATAGAACAAAGCAAGGTTTTGTTTAAAGAAAAGGTTGGAATAAAATAGGATAATTCTCTTAGTGAAAAAATGCAACCTTTTGGTAGTTTTGGTTTTCCAAATTTCAAAAGTGGGCTTGTTGTTTAAAATTAAACCCAAATAATTGAATTTTGCAATATTAGTTATTATTGGAAAAACAAGGCAATAACCATAGGGTCTCCCCTAGAGTTTTAAAAGTGATTTAAAGAATTCCAAATAGTGGTGAATTTCATGGATTCAAATAGGTACTGATTTGAACTTGGTTTGGAATTTAAAAGATGATTTGGGAACTATTGATTGAATTAATTGAGTGATTAATGGTTTGATTAAAACCAACAATTTGAGAAGTGAAACTTAGTCAATTATTTGGAAAATAAGGGAGGTTTTGTTTTGCAATTCTTTGTTTGAAAAGATTGTAACAGACAAGTGTGAAAACAACTGTTGATTCATTATGGAAACAATGCAAACATAAATAAAACAAATGCAATGAGATGATGACATGATGCATCGCTTAAAAGTAAACAAGAAATAAAACAACTAAGGGATGTTTTCATACTTGGATGTTACATTGGACTTTGGAAAACCATTGACGAAGTCCATTTCAATCATGTCCCACTTCCACTCAGGGATTTTCAGAGGTTGGAGAAGACCGACTGTTTTCTGATGGACTGCCTTAACACGTTGACAAACGTCGCATTCAGAAACGTATTGAGCAATTTCACATTTCATGCCAGGCCACCAATACAGCGTCTTGAGATCCTGGTACATCTTTGTACTTCCAGGGTGGATGGAGAGAGGAGTTTCATGAGCCTCCTTGAGAATAACATCTTTGAGACATTGAATTTGAGGGACTGCAATGCGTCCTTCGAAGAACACAGTTCCCTTGTCATCAATTGAGAAGGACTTAAATTTCTCCTTTACTTCTTTGATGTGTTCTACCATCTTCTTGATTTCAGCATCACGAAGTTGTTCAGAACGAATCTTTTCCTCGAGAGTTGGACTGGCTGTCAAGTTCGCAAGATAGCCTTGAGGAACAAGACCAAGATTCAGCATCTGGAATTCTTCATGAAGAGGAGGTTGGCTTTCCATGATCATGAGATTATTGCAATACGACTTGCGACTGAGAGCATCGGCCATAACATTAGCCTTGGCTCGAGTGTAAGAAATGGTGAGATCAAAGTCTTTAATCTTTTCAATCCATCTCCTTTGCCTGAGGTTTAGATCTGGTTGAGTGAAGATATATTTCAGGCTCTTATGATCGGAAAAGATTTCAGTGCGGTTACCCAACAAGTATTGTCTCCATTTCTTGAGGGCAAACACAACTGCTGCAAGTTCAAGGTCATGTGTGGGATAGTTTTGCTCATGGGCATTCAACTGACGTGAAGCATAAGCCACAACTTGACGTTCTTGCATAAGAACTGCACCTAGACCTTGGAGAGATGCATCGCAGAATATCTGGAAAGGTTTGGTAGGATCTGGGCCAACCAGAACTGGTGTAGAAGTGAGTTTAGTCTTCAAGAGATTGAAGCTTTCATCACATTGTGGAGACCAAATGAACTTCTTGTCCTTCTTTGTGAGATCAGTGAGAGGTTTGGCAATCTTTGAGAAGTTTTGGACGAAACGACGGCAATAGCTACCCAAGCCAAGAAAGCTTCTTACTTGCTTCACTGTCTTTGGAGGTTTCCAATCAACAATTGCTTTAACCTTTTCTGGATCAATGGCTATGCCCTTGGCTGAGATGACATGACCAAGGTAAGCAACTTCTGGAATCCAGAACTCACATTTGGAGAACTTGGCATATAGACGATGCTCGCGAAGTTTCATGAGAGTGAGACGAAGATGTTCTTCATGCTCTTCCTCAGATTTGGAGTAGACAAGGATGTCATCGAGATATACCACAACGAACTTGTCGAGGTACTCATGGAAGACAGAATTCATGAGTCGGGAGAACGTTGCTGGTGCATTGGTGAGACCAAAGGACATGACGGTGTATTCATATAGGCCGTACCGAGTGGTGAAAGCTGTTTTTGGAATATCTTCCTTTCTGATCTTTATTTGATGGTAACCCATTCTCAAGTCCAAATTTGAGAATATTGAGGCTCCAGCAAGTTGATAAAAAAGATCATCGATACGAGGAATTGGATACTTGTTTTTGATGGTTTTCTCGTTAAGAGGACGATAGTCAACAACGAGTCTCTTTGTGTGATCCTTCTTCGCAACAAAAAGAGTTGGGCAACCCCAAGCCGAGGAACTAGGTTGAATGTAACCTTTTTCCATGTACATATAGATTTGCTCCTTCAACAACTTCAGTTCAGGAGGAGCTATCTTGTATGGATGCTTAGAGATTGGAGCAGTACCTGGTTCAAGCTCGATCACGAACTCAACTGCTCTGTCCGGAGGCATCCCTGGCAATTCTTCTGGAAAGACGTCAGGGAATTCGCAAACCACCGGAACATTTTCAAGTAGAGGTAGAGGTTTTGCATCGAGGGTGCACAGCTGAAAGGAACTTGATTCATTTGGAGAATAGACTATCTGGCCAGAAGGGTGGAACAGAGTTATTGACTTTTGAGCACAGTCAATCGTAGCTTTATTGGTCTTCAACCAATCCATACCAAGAATGACATCAATGTCAGAATTCCCAAGCAGTATGAGGGAAGCAAGGAATATGTGGCCTCCGATTAGAATTTGATTTCTGTGACTGATCTTAGACGTTTGCATAGTTGCTCCAGGGGAGTTTACTACTAGTGGGGAACCCAATCCAATAAAGGGGAGTTTAACTGCTGTCGCAAAGATCTTTGACACGAAAGAATGCGATGCTCCGGTATCAAACAACACTTTAGCTGGAAAAGAGTTTACGGGGAATGTACCGAGAACGACGTCAGGAGATTCCTCAGCTTTGTCGATCTTGACATGATTCACCCTTGCGGTCCTCCCGACAGGCCTGTTGTTGGAGTTGAAGGCTTTAGGCGGGGGAGCACGCACCATTTCCTGGTTGCTGTTGGGACGAGGTGGTGGTGGAGGTAGCTGCCTCTGCGTGCACTTGTCAGCGTAGTGCCCCGTCTGCTTGCATTTGTAGCAAGTGACGACACGAGGAGGCCCTGGCCTTGGCTGCCCAATTGAAGCCCTCTGATCATGCATCTGAACAGGGTTGGGTGGGCGGGGAGCGAAGCCTGGAGAAGCTTGGGCATATGGAGCCCGAGTGACAGCACCATTTGGCACCCAGATGCGGCGCTTCTGCGGAGGGGTGGTCATGTTGGAGGAGGAACCACCCTCACGCGAGTGCTTGCGAGACTCCTCGAACGCCTTGCGCCCATTTTCTTCATTGAGCGCGGTGTTAACGAGCTCCTCGAAGTTGTTGGCCTTGATGTTGGTGAGGGCGTACTTGAGTTCCGGGTTAAAACCTCTGCGGAACCTTGCCATCTTCTTAGCCTCAGTGGACACCTCATCACCAGCGTAACGAGCGAGGCGATTGAACTCACTCTGATAGCCAATGACGTCCAGCTTGCCCTGCTTGAGAGAGCAAAACTCTTCACGCATCCTTTCCATGAGACCTTCTGGAATGTGGTGCTTCAGGAAGGCTTCCTTGAAACAACCCCAGGTGATTGGATAGCCAGCTCTCATGGTCTGGTAGTTTTCCCACCAAGTAGCTGCCTGATCCTTCAGCAGATAGGATGCATACTTGACCTTGTATTCCTCAGCAACGTGAGCAATCTCCAGAGCCTTAGCTATCTCACGGATCCAGTCATCAGCATCTAGAGGCTCTCGTGTTGCCACGAAAGCTCTCGGCCGCAGACTGAGAAACTCCTTGATACTGACTCGTGGAGCATTCTGGTTGGTGTGCTGATTAGTCTGGAACTGGGCCATCTGCGTCATGACTTGAGTCATCTGAGTCAACAGCTCCGTGATTGGCGGTGGCTCAGGCGGGGTGTTCCTTGTTGGCGGCATCCTGAATGGAAATGCATTTTAGCACAACAACAGAAAAGGATAGACTTGGAAACCGAAAGAGAGATTATTCCGACGCATGAATAAATAACCAACAGGTACATCATCACATGTTCAAATACATCAGAATATCCAACACACCTTAAATGGTTCGAATGCCAAAGGATAACTAAACATAGTTAAGAATGGATACATCGGTACTCCCATGCTCATCACGCAGGACGGCGGTGAGTAGTACGGCGAGAGGTACGGTGAGGAGCATGCCCACGAAAGTAGGTAGAACGACGATCCACATAGATCTGACGTGGTCTGAGAGCGACTCTAGGTGTGGTGAAGTACATAGCGTCGACTCCCTGTGCTCCAAAGCGAGGAATCCCAGTGTAACCAGCACCGAGATTAAGGAGTGGACCTCTGATCGGCTCGTAGCCTCCAGCATCTGGCATACGACGACCAACTGGCTGATCGAAACGTGCAAAGCGCTCGTCTCCAACAAAGTACGTGGTGTAAGTCGCCAGACGAGTCAAAGCAAGGTAGAGCTACTGTCTGACTGAAGCCAACTCCTCAGATAGTGTTCTGGCAACTGCGTCACTGTGCCTCACAAACTGAGCGGTGGTGTGCAGCCTGGAGTTATCATGCTCGTAGACATCCAGGTTGTCGTAGAGAGTGAAGTGAGCTCCCTCCGAAGTGATGTAACCACGGGGGATGTGGCGATAGATAGAATCGTCAAATCCCCAGTAGTCAGCACGAAGGACGGTGAGACTCACATAAGTTGCCTGCTGCACAGCCATATCCACTGTGGAACCTACTGCCTCGTAGCGGTGGACAACGCTCATGCCATCATCTGACAGAATGTAGACGATAGCCTGGTAGTAGGTCTGGTCAAACTCTCGCTGCTGCTCGTAGACTTGGTACTCTGGTGCCCAACGGAACCCCAGATAAGTGACCATGTCTCTCAGCATCTCCGGATAACCGGCGGTGCTCTCACAACGAGTCATCCGAACCACCTGCGGGTAGAACCTGAGATCCATCTGCAGATGATTGGGGAAGTTTTGATTAGACGCCGGTAGAAGAACTGAAGTGGAAAGCAACAACAAGGTTTCAACGGACGAAAAAGGATGTTGAGAAGAACAGGATATCGAAGCAACATTGGGAAACACGACACCAAAAACTCCTGAGGTACTACGGAAAAACCTATCCGGGCTTCTAAAGGATCAATATCTACTGCTTAAGGAATAGAGGATCTGCTTCCGGGGCTTACACGCCTCCGTTCTCAATCGTGAGTAGGCACCATGATAAATCATGTCACAACCACCTCCATTCCTATGGTCTAGTAGATATAACTATCCTAGAGAAACCAGGATACGTGAAATCCTAACTTGAAAGTTAAGTTGAGAAGAGAAAACAACGTTGCACTTCTTTACCAGAAAAGGGAGGGTGGGTGGGGAAAGAAGAAAAAGAAAAGAATTCCTACTCTCACGTTTCATTTTTCCTATATAGCTACAAAATAGTTTCTAGACTCAACTGCGACCAATAAAAAGGGATCCTACAGGCAGACAGGCTCTGATACCATTTGTCGCACCCGGACTTCTAGAGGATACTCGCAGTTCCGTTGAACACTTGTTGATTGGATTACGGGGCTTACTGGCACCCGCATCTCTTACGAGTAGGCCAACACACGGATGTGTGACAACCAACCCCTACTGTTCATCGTCTACGTAAACCATCCCATAGAAATCAGGATACTACCATTGACGTACTTCATACCATACACACATGGTACGTCAACGGCGTTTAATAGAATGATAGCACAACATATCTCTAAGACACAAATAAATAGAAATAAGTTGCAAATAGCTCTCACTAGAGCAGAGATAGCAAATACAATCATCCAGAGGACACATGTCCCAACAATTCATCATTACATCACAGCGGAAGCATTCAAAAGGTCTGAGTACAGACAAATCCAAATAGGCCTAAGAGGCCGGAAACGAAAAGACGGAGCCCATCCACGATGTCTCGGATCCTGCCCGGGTCCGCTATCTACTCGTCAGCAGCCTCGTCGAACTCCACGTAGTAGCCATCACGGGGATCCTCGTAAGCGTAGTCTGCAGAAACCACAGTCCCAAAGGGGTCAGTACAACAACGTACTGGCAAGCAAGACTCACAGTTCACCAAAGTGTAACCCGTCAACACCAAGCACAGATGCTTTGGGTTCAACGGAAGAAAAGGGGATACAAAAGATGCGGCAGCTGGCTGCACTAACCAACTACAGAACATGACACAACTTCCGGCTAAAAGAAAGGAGATAAGATAGCGTTTCGTAACCAACTATAACTAACCACCAAACAAACCCATCCTAGATCTCGCCCCTTATCCAAAGAAGCAATCCGAGGATAACTCACACGGTTGGATTAATGATGGTTCAAGTTATTGTGTCAATAAGACTATTACTAGTCAAGTTATCATTAGTTAGGTGTAAGTTGTTCTGAGTACTTGTTAGCCAGTACTTTCACCAAGTTAACCATAACCGCGGAAAACACGGCTTCTCGAGAAGATTTTTCCCTACAGGGGTGCACCAATTTGGCCGTACACGTAAGAATACCCCGCCAGGATGGAAATGCACTTCCACCAAGCGAGGCACTCAACACAACTCAACTCTTCTTCGCATCAAGCCCAAAGAACCACGTGCTGTGCGTGCGCGGCTAATCGAGATCCACGAAGAAAAGGGGACCCTCATAGCACTCTAAGACCACGCCGCCCTAAATGCCGACTACAAAAGTTCCACCCTGGCCTCGGGTTCGTACCTGCATATGAGTGCATCAAATGGAAAGCCCGAACTAAGTGTGGCGATTTGGACGAGATGCGAATCGAGTCAAATTGAGGGGGGCGCCCATACACGCTTCCCACATGCGGTTAGTGCGCTCATCATGGATCAGTAGACAAGACCCTTTTCCTAATTAGGGTCGACACTAGCAGGCCTCAAAACCACGCCGGGCCTCCTGCCGGTGCCTTATCAGCAAATTATTATTACCTCAAAATTTACAGGTTGTTGTTTAACATCGAGCCCCAGAACATAATAGAAATATATTAACAGAAAGTAACGGGTAACAGACTCGAGCAGAAACAACCCTAAGCATGCTAGTAAGACACGTGCAACAAGCAAAGGGGTTATAGGTGTGGAGGTGAGGCTATATCAGGGTTAAAGGATAGCATGTGATAGGTTCGTAACATAAACAACTATTCATAGGGCTAGCAGAATAGACAACGGAAAGTATCGGTATCCAATGTTGAAAGGAACACAATGGTTCATGTGAGTGAATACTTGCCTGCAAACTCAGCAGCCTGGTACTGAGCTAGATCCTCAGAAGGGGTGTCGTAAGTATCGTCTGTCTCAACGTCGTTGTCTATCCGAGAAGAAGCAAACAAACAACGCAGAGAGACAAACAATCAATAACATGGCATAGTGCACAAGCATGGGATGATGCATGACCATTTAATTGATGCATAGAAATAACCTAGTTGACATGGTAACATAACATGTTTAAATGGACCCACATGCAAATTGGATTGCATATGGAAAACCCATGAATTATGGTTGGAATAATTGTTTTACAACTAATCAACAGGTGAAAGTGGATTAGTATGATGCATGGATGAGGAAAACAGAAAAATAAAAACAATAGAAACAATTTGAAATAAGGTTTACCAAGTTTGGAATTTTATTTATTAAGTTATGAAATTTTGGTTTCTTAAAGGTGTTACACAAGCATTTGTTGTTTTCAACAATTTAAATTGTCCAAAATAGATAACAAAGTTCATATTTGGAAAGAGCACAAAATTTTAGGTGGAATACATGTTTCAATTATTGAAAAAGGAATTAAGATGAATTATTTATGAATTAAACAAGTTAAACAAAATTTAAATGAATTAAATTCAAGTATGAATATTATTTGAATTCGTTCCCGTGTACTACAAATAATGCCCATCCTAGTGTAAACATTGTATGTCTAACAATTATTACAACATGACGCGCTGTGATAAGGCTGTGATATGGTTGTGATATGTTTGTGATATGGATGTGATATGCAAAATGATACAGGTTCATGTTTGAGCAAGGTTCCACGCCTCTCCATGCATGGTATTTTCTATATTCCTAATTCCAAGATATCAAGTGGAGGTTGGGTAGCTCTCAGAGTGATCTTTCCAATAAAATTGGTTTCATCTCAATCGGTGTTTTCCTTCGAAAGTTATCATAGTTCAGGAGGTCATATCTCAGGGAACGTGCAAGTCATGTATAATGGTCATGTTAGCAAACTCTATGCTCCAATCTAGAAGGACAAAATTATTTCCCGTGTACTACAAATAATGCCCATCCTAGTGTAAACATTGTATGTCTAACAATTATTACAACATGACGCGCTGTGATAAGGCTGTGATATGGTTGTGATATGTTTGTGATATGGATGTGATATGCAAAATGATACAGGTTCATGTTTGAGAAAGGTTCCACGCCTCTCCATGCATGGTATTTTCTATATTCCTAATTCCAAGATATCAAGTGGAGGTTGGGTAGCTCTCAGAGTGATCTTTCCAATAATATTGGTTTCATCTCAATCGGTGTTTTCCTTCGAAAGTTATCACAGCTCAGGAGGTCATATCTCAGGGAACGTGCAAGTCATGTATAATGGTCATGTTAGCAAACTCTATGCTCCAATCTAGAAGGACAAAATTCTTTCCCGTGTATTACAAATAATGCCCATCCTAGTGTAAACATTGTATGTCTAACAATTATTACAACATGACGCGCTGTGATAAGGCTGTGATAGGGTTGTGATATGTTTGTGATATGGATGTGATATGGAAAATGATACAGGTTCATGTTTGAGCAAGGTTCCACGCCTCTCCATGCATGGTATTTTCTATATTCCTAATTCCAAGATATCAAGTGGAGGTTGGGTAGCTCTCAGAGTGATCTTTCCAATAATATTGGTTTCATCTCAATCGGTGTTTTCCTTCGAAAGTTATCACAGCTCAGGAGGTCATATCTCAGGGAACGTGCAAGTCATGTATAATGGTCATGTTAGCAAACTGTATGCTCCAATCTAGAAGGACAAAATTCTTTCCCGTGTATTACAAATAATGCCCATCCTAGTGTAAACATTGTATGTCTAACAGTTATTACAACATGACGCGCTGTGATAAGGCTGTGATATGGTTGTGATATGTTTGTGATATGGATGTGATATGGAAAATGATACAGGTTCATGTTTGAGCAAGGTTCCACGCCTCTCCATGCATGGTATTTTCTATATTCCTAATTCCAAGATATCAAGTGGAGGTTGGGTAGCTCTCAGAGTGATCTTTCCAATAATATTGGTTTCATCTCAATCGGTGTTTTCCTTCGAAAGTTATCACAGCTCAGGAGGTCATATCTCAGGGAACGTGCAAGTCATGTATAATGGTCATGTTAGCAAACTGTATGCTCCAATCTAGAAGGACAAAATTCTTTCCCGTGTATTACAAATAATGCCCATCCTAGTGTAAACATTGTATGTCTAACAGTTATTACAACATGACGCGCTGTGATAAGGCTGTGATATGGTTGTGATATGTTTGTGATATGGATGTGATATGGAAAATGATACAGGTTCATGTTTGAGCAAGGTTCCACGCCACTCCATGCATGGTATTTTCTATATTCCTAATTCCAAGATATCAAGTGGAGGTTGGGTAGCTCTCAGAGTGATCTTTCCAATAATATTGGTTTCATCTCAATCGGTGTTTTCCTTCGAAAGTTATCACAGCTCAGGAGGTCATATCTCAGGGAACGTGCAAGTCATGTATAATGGTCATGTTAGCAAACTGTATGCTCCAATCTAGAAGGACAAAATTCTTTCCCGTGTATTACAAATAATGCCCATCCTAGTGTAAACATTGTATGTCTAACAGTTATTACAACATGACGCGCTGTGATAAGGCTGTGATATGGTTGTGATATGTTTGTGATATGGATGTGATATGGAAAATGATACAGGTTCATGTTTGAGCAAGGTTCCACACCTCTACATGCATGGTATTTTCTATATTCCTAATTCCAAGATATCAAGTGGAGGTTGGGTAGCTCTCAGAGTGATCTTTCCAATAATATTGGTTTCATCTCAATCGGTGTTTTCCTTCGAAAGTTATCACAGCTCAGGAGGTCATATCTCAGGGAACGTGCAAGTCATGTATAATGGTCATGTTAGCAAACTGTATGCTCCAATCTAGAAGGACAAAATTCTTTCCCGTGTATTACAAATAATGCCCATCCTAGTGTAAACATTGTATGTCTAACAGTTATTACAACATGACGCGCTGTGATAAGGCTGTGATATGGTTGTGATATGGTCGTGATATGGATGTGATATGGAAAATTATACTGGTTCATGTTTGAGAAAGGTTCCACACCTCTCCATGCATGGTATTTTCTATATTCCTCATTCCAAGATATCCAGTGGAGGTTGGGTAGCTCTCAGAGTGATCTTTCCAATAAAATTGGTTTCATCTCAATCGGTGTTTTCCTTCGAAAGTTATCACAGTTCAGGAGGTCATATCTCAGGGAACGTGCAAGTCATGTATAATGGTCATGTTAGCAAACTCTATGCTCCAATCTAGAAGGACAAAATTCGTTCCCGTGTACTACAAATAATGCCCATCCTAGTGTAAACATTGTATGTCTAACAATTATTACAACATGACGCGCTGTGATAAGGCTGTGATATGGTTGTGATATGTTTGTGATATGGATGTGATATGCAAAATGATACAGGTTCATGTTTGAGCAAGGTTCCACGCCTCTCCATGCATGGTATTTTCTATATTCCTAATTCCAAGATATCAAGTGGAGGTTGGGTAGCTCTCAGAGTGATCTTTCCAATAATATTGGTTTCATCTCAATCGGTGTTTTCCTTCGAAAGTTATCACAGCTCAGGAGGTCATATCTCAGGGAACGTGCAAGTCATGTATAATGGTCATGTTAGCAAACTGTATGCTCCAATCTAGAAGGACAAAATTCTTTCCCGTGTATTACAAATAATGCCCATCCTAGTGTAAACATTGTATGTCTAACAGTTATTACAACATGACGCGCTGTGATAAGGCTGTGATATGGTTGTGATATGGTCGTGATATGGATGTGATATGGAAAATTATACTGGTTCATGTTTGAGAAAGGTTCCACACCTCTCCATGCATGGTATTTTCTATATTCCTCATTCCAAGATATCCAGTTGAGGTTGGGTAGCTCTCAGAGTGATCTTTCCAATAAAATTGGTTTCATCTCAATCGGTGTTTTCCTTCGAAAGTTATCACAGTTCAGGAGGTCATATCTCAGGGAACGTGCAAGTCATGTATAATGGTCATGTTAGCAAACTCTATGCTCCAATCTAGAAGGACAAAATTCGTTCCCGTGTACTACAAATAATGCCCATCCTAGTGTAAACATTGTATGTCTAACAATTATTACAACATGACGCGCTGTGATAAGGCTGTGATATGGTTGTGATATGTTTGTGATATGGATGTGATATGCAAAATGATACAGGTTCATGTTTGAGCAAGGTTCCACGCCTCTCCATGCATGGTATTTTCTATATTCCTAATTCCAACATATCAAGTGGAGGTTGGGTAGCTCTCAGAGTGATCTTTCCAATAATATTGGTTTCATCTCAATCGGTGTTTTCCTTCGAAAGTTATCACAGCTCAGGAGGTCATATCTCAGGGAACGTGCAAGTCATGTATAATGGTCATGTTAGCAAACTGTATGCTCCAATCTAGAAGGACAAAATTCTTTCCCGTGTATTACAAATAATGCCCATCCTAGTGTAAACATTGTATGTCTAACAGTTATTACAACATGACGCGTTGTGATAAGGTTGTGATATGGTTGTGATATGGAAAATGATACAGTTTCATGTTTGAGAAAGGTTCCACACCTCTCCATGCATGGTATTTTCTATATTCCTCATTCCAAGATATCTAGTGGAGGTTGGGTAGCTCTCAGAGTGATCTTTCCAATAAAATTGGTTTCATCTCAATCGGTGTTTTCCTTCGAAAGTTATCACAGTTCAGGAGGTCATATCTCAGGGAACGTGCAAGTCATGTATAATGGTCTTGTTAGCAAACTCTATCCTCCAATCTAGAAGGAAAAAATTCTTTCCCGTGTAGTACAAATAATGCCCATCCTAGTGTAAACATTGTATGTCTGACAGTTATTACAACATGACGCACTGTGATAAGGTTGTGATATGGTTGTGATATTGATGTGATATGGAAAATGATACAGGTTCATGTTTGAGAAAGGTTCCACGCCTCTCCATGCATGTTATTTTCTATATTCCTAATTCTAAGATATCTAGTGGAGGTTGGGTAGCTCTCAGAGTGATCTTTCCAATAAAATTGGTTTCATCTCAATCTGTGTTTTCCTTCGAAAGTTATCACAGTTCAGGAGGTCATATCTCAGGGAACGTGGAAGTCATGTACAATGGTCTTGTTATGAAACTCTATCCTCCAATCTAGAAGGACAAAATTCTTTCCCGTGTATTACTAATAATGCCCATCCTAGTGTAAACATTGCATGTCCAACAGTTATTACAACATGACGCGCTGTGATAAGGCTGTGATATGGTTGTGATATGGTCGTGATATGGATGTGATATGGAAAATTATACTGGTTCATGTTTGAGAAAGGTTCCACACCTCTCCATGCATGGTATTTTCTATATTCCTCATTCCAAGATATCCAGTGGAGGTTGGGTAGCTCTCAGAGTGATCTTTCCAATAAAATTGGTTTCATCTCAATCGGTGTTTTCCTTCGAAAGTTATCACAGTTCAGGAGGTCATATCTCAGGGAACGTGCAAGTCATGTATAATGGTCATGTTAGCAAACTCTATGCTCCAATGTAGAAGGACAAAATTATTTCCCGTGTACTACAAATAATGCCCATCCTAGTGTAAACATTGTATGTCTAACAATTATTACAACATGACGCGCTGTGATAAGGCTGTGATATGGTTGTGATATGTTTGTGATATGGATGTGATATGCAAAATGATACAGGTTCATTTTTGAGAAAGGTTCCACGCCTCTCCATGCATGGTATTTTCTATATTCCTAATTCCAAGATATCAAGTGGAGGTTGGGTAGCTCTCAGAGTGATCTTTCCAATAATATTGGTTTCATCTCAATCGGTGTTTTCCTTCGAAAGTTATCACAGCTCAGGAGGTCATATCTCAGGGAACGTGCAAGTCATGTATAATGGTCATGTTAGCAAACTCTATGCTCCAATCTAGAAGGACAAAATTCTTTCCCGTGTATTACAAATAATGCCCATCCTAGTGTAAACATTGTATGTCTAACAATTATTACAACATGACGCGCTGTGATAAGGCTGTGATATGGTTGTGATATGTTTGTGATATGGATGTGATATGGAAAATGATACAGGTTCATGTTTGAGCAAGGTTCCACGCCTCTCCATGCATGGTATTTTCTATATTCCTAATTCCAAGATATCAAGTGGAGGTTGGGTAGCTCTCAGAGTGATCTTTCCAATAATATTGGTTTCATCTCAATCGGTGTTTTCCTTCGAAAGTTATCACAGCTCAGGAGGTCATATCTCAGGGAACGTGCAAGTCATGTATAATGGTCATGTTAGCAAACTGTATGCTCCAATCTAGAAGGACAAAATTCTTTCCCGTGTATTACAAATAATGCCCATCCTAGTGTAAACATTGTATGTCTAACAGTTATTACAACATGACGCGTTGTGATAAGGTTGTGATATGGTTGTGATATGGAAAATGATACAGGTTCATGTTTGAGAAAGGTTCCACACCTCTCCATGCATGGTATTTTCTATATTCCTCATTCCAAGATATCTAGTGGAGGTTGGGTAGCTCTCAGAGTGATCTTTCCAATAAAATTGGTTTCATCTCAATCGGTGTTTTCCTTCGAAAGTTATCACAGTTCAGGAGGTCATATCTCAGGGAACGTGCAAGTCATGTATAATGGTCATGTTAGCAAACTCTGTCCTCCAATCTACAAGGACAAAATTATTTCCCGTGTACTACAAATAATTCCCATCCTAGTGTAAACATTGTATGTCTAACAGTTATTACAACATGACGCACTGTGATAAGGTTGTGATATGGTTGTGATATGGAAAATGATACAGGTTCATGTTTGATAAAGGTTCCACACCTCTCCATGCATGGTATTTTGTATATTCCACATTCCAAGATATCAAGTGGAGGTTGGGTAGCTCTCAGAGTGATCTTTCCAATAAAATTGGTTTCATCTCAATCGGTGTTTTCCTTCGAAAGTTAATACAGTTCAGGAGGTCATATCTCAGGGAACGTGCAAGTCATGTATAATGGTATTGTTGGCAAACTCTCTCATCCAATCTAGAAGGACAAAATTCTTTCCCATGTATTACAAATAATGCCCATCCTAGTGTAAACATTGTATGTCTAACTGTTATTAGAACATGACGCGCTGTGATAAGGTTGTGATATGGAAAATCGTACTGGTTCGTGTTTGAGAAAGGTTTCACACCTCTCCATGCATGGTATTTTCTATATTCCTCATTCCGAGATTTCTAGTGGAGGTTGGGTAGCTCTCAGAGTGATATTTCTAATAAAATTGGTTTCATCTCAATCGGCGTTTTCCTTCGAAAGTTATCACAGTTCAGGAGGTCATATCTCAGGGAACGTGCAAGTCATGTATAGTGGTCTTGTTAGCAAACTCTATCCTCCAATCTAGAAGGACAAAATTCTTTCCCGTGTATTACAAATAATTCCCATCCTAGTGTAAACATTGTATGTCTAACAGTTATTACAACATGACGCGCTGTGATAAGGCTGTGATATGGTTGTGATATGGTTGTGATATGGATCTGGTATGGAAAATGATACGGGTTCATGTTTGAGAAAGATTCGACACCTCTCCATGCATGGTATTTTTTATATTCCTCATTCCAAGATATCCAGTGGAGGTTGGGTAGCTCTCAGAGTGATCTTTCCAATAAAATTGGTTTTGTCTCAATCGGTGTTTTCCTTCGAAAGTTATCACAGTTCAGGAGGTCATATCTCAGGGAATGTGCAAGTCATGTATAATGGTCTTGTGAGCAAACTCTATCCTCCAATATAGAAGGACAAAATTCTTTCCCGTGTATTACAAAAAATGCCCATCCTAGTGTAAACATTGTATGTCCAACAGTTATTACAACATGACGCGTTGTGATAAGGCTGTGATATTGTTGTGATATGGATGTGATATGGAAAATGATACCGGTTCATGTTTGAGAAAGGTTCCAGACCTCTACATGCATGGTATTTTCTATATTCCTCATTCCAAGATATCCAGTGGAGGTTGGGTAGCTCTCAGAGTGATCTTTCCAATAAAATTGGTTTCATCTCAATCGGTGTTTTCCTTCGAAAGTTATCACAGTTCAGGAGGTCATATCTCAGGGAACGTGCAAGTCGTGTATAATGGTCTTGTTAGCAAACTCTATCCTCCAATCTAGAAGGACAAAATTCTTTCCCGTGTATTACAAATAATGCCCATCCTAGTGTAAACATTGTATGTCTAACAGTTATTACAACATGATCCGCTGTGATAAGGCTGTGATATGGTTGTGATATGGAAAATGATACTGGTTCATGTTTGAGAAAGGTTCCACACCTCTCCATGCATGGTATTTTCTATATTCCTCATTGTAACATCCCTGATTTTTGGAAAGTCCAAAAATCACAAAAATTTGAAACTTTTTATTTTCATGTTATGCAAGTCACCAAAAACCAAATGGGATGAAAGAAACCAAAGGAAACAACACTTATGTCAATGATTTTGGAATTAAGAATCCATTATGCCTCTATTCCATAAACCCTAAACCTTATTCAAATTAATTTTCTCTATTCAATAATTATTATCCTTCTTTAGAAAACCCTATTCTCTAAATGTTTTCCAAGTGAATTTTGTGTTATGAAAGTGAATCACACATGGGAAACAACATTTTTAATAATAAAAACTCTCTGAAATTTTATTTAGCAACAATATTGTCAATTTGAATTTTCCTATTTAAAAATGGAATTTAGTTTTTATTAGTAAACCCCTCAGATCTTAAAATCATAAGATATGAAAGTGAGGTAAAAATGATTTTAAAAAATGTATTTGACATGTTTAGTGTCTCTGAAATTTTATTTAATTAAAACCACATTTTATTATCTTCTAATTTAAATTAACATTAAGTAGATATTAGTAATCTAATCATATTTTGAAAATAAATCTATTTTAAATGTGATAAAATAACACCTAAATGTTTCGATTTGAAAGAGAAAGATTTTACAAAACTATAGAATTTTGTTTGAGGCCATTTGGAGTGGTAAATCAAAAGATATGTTTTATTGTTTCTAAAACAGGAAAAGAAAAACAGAGAAAACAATGGAAAAAAAACAACAGAGGAGAAGCACACCGCGTGGCCCCGCCCGCTATCCCCCTCTCCTTTTTCCCCTCGCGCGCGCGCAGTCGCCAGGAGGCCCAGTCTCGCCCCTCGAGCCCAATGGAAGCCCGCCCCGGCCTCCCTCCGTTTCCATCACCGACAGATGGGTCCCGCGCAGTGACTTCATCGTGACGTCGTCGTCTTCAAGCTCTTGCCGAAAACCACGGGTATTCTCCTCCCAAATTAACGCCGGCCGTTTCCACGTGATTGAAGGCATTAAACCCTTCCCCGTGGCCCTTCCTATAAATCCCTGGCATCGCTCAGCATTTCCCCTCTCTCCTCGCTTTAGATCGTGCCGCCAAGCTACCCTAATTGCTCGCCGGAGTTGCTCCGTTCCGCCTCCGTCCATTGTAGATTCTGGCAAACCACGTGTGTATCCGCCCCTCTCGTTTCATCCTTGTGGAACCCTGTGATCTGCGCACGTTTTGATGCTCTCGGGTAACTTTTTTTCGCAGCAAAATCGCTGGCGCCGTCGACATCCGAGGCTCACCGGCCGTCATCCCTAGTCGCACGGCGCCATCAACGACGCCCCTCTCCGAGCATTGAGTGAGAACCATCAAGTTCGCCTCGTCTTGCTGAGACTCCTCGTCACCTTCCCGAGCCCAGGAGAGCACCGGAACCATCGCCCCCATCGATTTCTGCATCACGGGTCACCGGAGTAGTGCCGCCCGCCATTTTCAGGCCGCCATGCCGGCGAGGTGAGATCAAATTGATCCCTGTCCGTCAGATCTTGATCCTATGGATAGAATAGACTCACTTAACGAAGGGGTATGCCACCCTCAGATCTGGATCTGACGGCCCAGATCCAGTGACTTATCCACGTCACCCTAGCCTAGTCAGCCGTCCAGTCAGCACAAGCAACCAGTCAGAGCGCGCCACGTAGCCCAGCAGTTTTTCTGTTTTTATCCCGAATAGAATTTAATTGGCCGTTTTGCAGAAACAACCCTGCAACTTAGAACTTTCATATCGTTTTAACCATAAGGCCAAATTTAGCAATATTGGACTTTTTGAAAAGCCCTTGACAATTAGAAACTTTTGGCACTGGCCAAATTCAAATTTGACAAACTTAAATTTGTTCATTTTCAAATATTCGTGTTTGATAAAATTTGGCATAATTCAAATTCTACAAATTCAAAAATTGTAAATAAAATATATTTGGAAACCTTAGGATGTGTACTTTCACATCCTCTGTCCCAAAATAATATTTTAACAAATTAAAATTGATTTTAGAATTAATTGGTATGTTGAGTATTTTTGACATAGATTTACTTCTATAAATATTTGTCAATGTAGTTTCTTTTGCAAAATTTCTCCATTTGAAAACCTTGAACCAGAAACAACCCTTCCCAAACTTTTTGGACATCCTTGCACCATGGCCATGAGTATTTGACCAAAAACCCAACATATTGATACATCTATATTTCACCATGTCTTAGGAATTGTTTTCAACTGTTATTCATTGATTTTATGTCTATTTGGAGCCAAGCCAAGTCCTTAGAATGTAACAATCACATATAGTACCAAGTAGTGAACTTTAGTTTTCTATCTTCTCCACTCCCCCATTCTTGCTTCAAGAATTCACCAAGTCAGCAAAATGGAGATCAAGACTCAAGCACAAGAATAAAACTTCAATATCAACTTGGTGGCAACATGAAGAGCTATGAGGAATATCATTGAAGAAATTGAAGGAAGGACTTAGACTCCACAGCAACAAGAAGAAACTCAATGAAGTACAAGAGTATGAAGAAATCAAGGAGAAGACATTTCCCCCTCTCTTCGTATCCCTTCCATTTCTTTCTTTTCAAATTGACTTAGTGGTATTTCTGCCCATCCCATACCCAAACCAATTAGTGAAGTGAAAGCAATGAAGAATCTATCAAGACCAAGATAAGAATACATCCAAGGAACAAGTCTACAATACAAGCATGAAGATGATCTTCAAGATGACAAGCATGTGAAGAATTGGAGCAATCCATACAAGATGAAGTATAACAAGTTGTTTTTGTCCAACCCTTGACCCAAATGGAAAATCCCAAGACATTATCTTGTTTTCTCTATTGTTAAGAAGTTAGTTGAACCTAGACCTACCCTAAACCAAAATGGAAAGACAAACTTAGAGTACTCAAATGTTTTGATGAAAACAACTAAGTTTTACACTTTATTATGTGATACGTTAGTTGAAATAGTGAAACCACCTTGGTGAACTCTTGGAACTTCTTAGATAAAAACTGTTTTCAATGAAGTTTGGTCACTACCAACTCAACCTAAACATCCTTAGTGAACTCTTGGAACTTCCTCGACAAGTATGGTTAAAATAAAGTTAGTTTTCTACAAAACTCAACCTAGTCCATCCCAAGTAAACCCTTGGAATTTCCTTAACAAGTATGAGACCATTAGAGAATGAATATTTCAAACTCAAACCTAGAACTTGTCCTAGCCAACTAGGTTAAACCCCTTTGGTTATGTTATTGCTTTGTATGATCTCTTCACTTGTATGTTTGCTTGATAGCATGTTTGTTTATTTTGTTATTGTGTTTTCAAGGAATAGATTATACGGAGAGCAACGATCCTTTGTGAAGAGAGTGTGATATCTTCACCAACTTCAACAAGCAAGTAACACATCATTCAACTACCCATTATTTTCTATATGCATTAGTTTATTTTGAGTAGTATGCATGCTAGGAAGTTTTACTAAGTTATATTATGCTATGCTATATCCTAGTAGTGTGTAGCCATCTTTATACCTTGTTATTTTGAAGCCTTGGTACTTAGTTGATGCTTTGCCATGCTACAGAAATTGTTTTACTTTATGTTGTGAGAAAATTCTAAGTAACAACTTCAATGAACCACCTGGGTGGATTGGTATTGCGGGGCTGTCGAAAGTTGAGTGTCTCCCCGAGGGGAGTTCACTTGAAGGAAAGCCACCCAGGAACAAAGTGATTATGATGTTCCCCAAGTTTAGATTGCTTCGAGTGCAGCCTTTAGTCATATGGGCTCTCTCTTGATTAATTAAGTTGTGAGGGTTCAACCTGGGCTTGACAAGCAGATGTAGCATAATTATAGGTGGAACGGGTCTTGCTTCTGAAAGATATCGTCTCAATCTTCTCCTTTCCTTAATGCACTCAGGGTGTATAGGATGTTTGGGCTGATTTGAGTCTGAAGGTGAAAGTGCACAAACTCTGCAGAGTCAACAAACTAAGATCTTAGCCGTGTCCTCGGTTATGGACAACTATGTGCAGCTGGACAAGGATGGACGGAAGAATCACATCACCATTTTCAATAAGTAAAATTTTGACCAAGTGAACAGTAGTTGTGGTGCTTGGATCTTAATCCAATGTTGCCACCCTTTGAAAAGAAAAGTTTGTTTTACAAAAGTGATAGGAGAAAACCGGCTTTATGCAAACTTAGCCAAAACTCCACTCAGCCAAATGAGCATGTATTATTAGTCTTGCCATTTATATCCACCATAGTGTTACTTGCCAATACATTAAATTATATTGACTCCCTTGTGTCTGCATATTCCATATTGCAGATGTTTCTGAAGACGAGTGAGGATTTCGTTTAGGATCTCGAGACTATCGCCAACATGTTTTGCCTGTGGCACGTGAAGAAGATGGGCTCAATGTGTACTATTTTTGCCGCTGTATATCTTTGTTTTCTTCTAGTCTTCTAACACTATGCAAGTTGTAATACTATTTTGTAAAGACTGGATCATGCGATGTAATAGAATTTGATGCATTTGCATGATATTTCATTTTGTACTGTGGTGCTAGCAATTGATCCAGGGAATAGCATACTAACACAGATGTTTTTACATTATTTAAATGTGGGAACGCTACACTCATTCCAAGATATGCAGTGGAGGTTGGGTAGCTCTCAGAGTGATCTTTCCAGTAAAATTGGTTTCATCTCAATCGGTGTTTTCCT
Organism: Alopecurus myosuroides; assembly: GCA_028641055.1. Taxonomy (NCBI): domain Eukaryota; kingdom Viridiplantae; phylum Streptophyta; class Magnoliopsida; order Poales; family Poaceae; genus Alopecurus; species Alopecurus myosuroides. The sequence continues at coordinate 309,711,861 of CM054062.1, read as the reverse complement.
TCGGAAGTTATCACAGTTCAGGAGGTCATATCTCAGGGAACGTGCAAGTCATGTATAATGGTCTTGTTAGCAAACTTTATCATCCAATCTAGAAGGACAAAATTCTTTCCCGTGTATTACAAATAATGCCCATCCTAGTGTAAACATTGTATGTCTAACAGTTATTACAACATGACGCGCTGTGATAAGGCTATGATATGGTTGTGATATGGTTGGGATATGGATGTGATATGGAAAATGATACTAGTTCATGTTTGAGAAAGGTTCCACACCTCTCCATGCATGGTATTTTCTATATTCCTCATTCCAAGATCCAGTGGAGATTGGGTAGCTCTTAGAGTGATCTTTCCAATAAAATTGGTTTCATCTCAATCGGTGTTTTCCTTCGAAAGTTATCACAGTTCAGGAGGTCATATCTCAGGGAACGTGGAAGTCATGTATAATGGTCTTGTTAGCAAACTCTATCCTCCAATCTAGAAGGACAAAATTCTTTCCCGTATATTACAAATAATGCCCATCCTAGTGTAAACATTGTATGTCTAACAATTATTACAACATGACGCGCTCTGATAAGGCTGTGATATGGTTGTGATATGGAAAATGATACTGGTTCATGTTTGAGAAAGGTTCCCCACCTCTCCATGCATGGTATTTTCTATATTCCTCATTCCAAGATATCCAGTGGAGGTTGGGTAGCTCTCAGAGTGATCTTTCCAATAAAATTGGTTTCATCTCAATCGGTGTTTTCCTTCGAAAGTTATCACAATTCAGGAGGTCATATCTCAGGGAACGTGCAAGTCATGTATAATGGTATTGTGAGCAAACTCTATCCTCCAATCTAGAAGGACAAAATTCTTTCCCGTGTATTACAAATAATGCCCATCCTAGTGTAAACATTGTATGTCTAACAGTTATTACAACATGACGCGTTGTGATAAGGCTGTGATATGGTTGTGATATGGTTCTGATATGGATGTGATATGGAAAATGATATTGGTTCATGTTTGAGAAAGGTTACACACCTCTCCATGCATGGTATTTTCTATATTCGTGATTCCAAGATATCCATTGGAGGTTGGGTAGCTCTCAGAGTGATCTTTCCAATAAAATTGGTTTCATCTCAATCGATGTTTTCCTTCGAAAGTTATCACAGTTCAGGAGGTCATATCTCAGGGAAGGTGCAAGCCATGTATAATGGTCTTGTTAGCAAACTCTATCCTCCAATCTAGAAGGACAAAATTATTTCCCGTGTATTACAAATAATGCCCATCCAAGTGTAAACATTGTATGTCTAACAATTATTACAACATGACGCGATGTGATAAGGTTGTGATATGGATGTGATATGGAAAATGATACTGGTTCATGTTTGAGTGTAACGTTCCCACATTTAAGTAATGTAAGGACACCTGTGTTATTGTGCTAGTCCCTAGATCAATTGCTAGCACCACAGTACAAAATTAAATATCATTCAAATGCATCAAATTCTGTTACATCGCATGATCCAGTCTTTTCAAAATAGTATTACAACTTGCATAGTCTTAGAAAACTAGCAGAAAACATAACTACAGCGGAAAATATAGTACAACATTGATCCCATCTTCTTCATGTGCCACAGGCAAAAACATGTTAGCGATAGACTCGAGATCCTGAACGAAACCTCACTCGTCTTCACATTCATCTGCAATATGGAATATGCAGCCACAAGGGAGTCAATACAATTTAATGTATTGGCAAGTAACACTATGGTGGATATAAATGGCAAGACTAATACTACATGCATATTTGGCTGAGTGGAGTTTTGGCTAATTTTGCATAAAGCCAGTTTTATCCTATGTTTGTAAATCATTTCAAAAAAATGAAGGCATTTGTAAAGTCATTCTTGGCTAAACCACCAAGAAGTTGGACAAATGATCATGCCTAAACCACCATGAAGTTTGGTTGTGCCATCATGGCTAAACCACCATGTTCCCTATAAAGGGTTTCTACCATATTTTATTTCATTCAGAAAAGATGAGGAGATCCTTCTATCCATCCTTGTCCAGCTGCTCGAAGTCGTCCATTTCCGGGAACACGGCTATGATCATAGTTTCTAACTCTGCAGAGGTTGTGCACTTTCACCCTTTGTCTTCAATTAGCCCAAACATCCTATACACCCGGAGTGCATCATGGAAAGGAGAGAATTGAGACGAGATCATTCAGAAGCAATAATTCAACCCAACTAGCAGGACCCGTTTCACCTATAATTATGCTACATCTTCATGTCAAGCATGGGCTGAACTCTCACAACTTAGTTGATCAAGACAGAGCCCATATGTCAAAGGGCTGCACGGGAAGCTACTAAACTTAGAGGGACTTAGGAATCTCTTTGTTCCTGGGTGGCAATCCACAAGTGAACACCCCTCGGGGCGACACTCAACTCTGATCAGCCAAACAACCAAATCCACCCAGGTAGTTCATTGAAATTTATACTTAGAATTTTTCACAACATTGAGTAAAACAAATTTGTAGCTGGGCTAAGCATCAACTAAGTATAAGTCTCCAAAATAACAAATCTAAAGGATGGCTACACACTACTTGGGATTTTGCATAGCATAATAGTAACTCAGTAAAAATTTCCTATCATGCATACTACTCAAAAACACTAGTAATGCATAGTGAAAATCTGGGAGATTTGATGGTGTATTACTTGCTATGATTGTTCATCCTATTGCCAAGCCAAGTAACACACCATCAATTTTCCCATTTTTTACTATGCATTACTAGTGTTTTTGAGTAGTATGCATGTTACGTAATTATTTTACTAAGTTATTATTATGTTGTGCAAAATCCCAAGTAGTGTGTAGCAATCCCTTAGACTTGTTATTATGGAGACTTAGTACTTAGTAGATGCTTAGCCTTGATACAAATTTGTTTTACTTGATGTATGAAAGATTCTAATTACTTAATCAATGAAACACCTGGGTGGACTGGTTGCATGGATGATGAGAGTTGAGTGTTGCCTCAGGGCCCTTTTCCAAGGGTTGAATTGAGGTATTCACTTGTGGATTGCCACCCAGGGGCGAAGAGATTTCTAAGTCCCTCTAAGTTTAGTAGCTTCCCGTGCAGCCCTTTGACATATGGGCTCTGTCTTGATCAACTAAGTTGTGAGAGTTCAGCCCATGCTTGACATGAAGATGTAGCAGAATTATACGTGGAACGGGTCTTGCTGGTTGGGTTGAATTCTTTCTTCTGAAAGATCTCGTCTCAATTCTCTCCTTTCCATGATGCACTCCGGGTGTATAGGATGTTTGGGCCAATTGAAGACAAAGGGTGAAAGTGCACAACCTCTGCAGAGTTAGTAACTATGATCATAGCCGTGTTCCTGGTAAGGACGACTTTGTAGCGCCCTCACATTTAATAATGTAAGAACTACTGTGTTAAGTGCTAGTCCCTGGATCAATGCTAGAACCACAGAACAAAATGTAATGTATCATTGCAGAAGTATTCAAAATTTATTACAAAGGATCCAGAATAGCCAAGTATGGCTTTATTACAAAGTGCATAGTCTTGAAAGACTAGCAAAACTCAGAGTTCTATACTGCAGAAACAAAGGTAGCAATGAGCCTCCATCTTAAATCATGTGTCATAGGCATTACATGTTGGGTGTAGACTCGAGTCCAAGCACTTGATCAAATTTCATCCTCAGAATTTCCTGCATGTTGGAATATGCAGCCCCCGAAGGAGATTCAGTATAAACAATGTACTGGCAAAGGACACTATGGTGGATATAAAATGGCAAGTCTAAACTACATGCATATCTGGCTTGGTGGAGTTTAGGCTATTTGCAAAAAGCAAGTTTTTCCCTAACACTTCTGAAAAAGAGTTTTCTTTTCAAGTATTGGCACCATGAGACACACCCATGAGCACCACAACTAATGTTTCCTTAGCCAAATTTTACTTCTTCAAAACGGTGTTGAGATTCTTCCATCCATCCTTGTCTAGCTGCTCGAAGTTGTCCATTACCGGGAACCCGGCTATGATCATAGTTTCTAACTCTGCAGAGGTTGTGCACTTTCACCCTTTGTCTTCAATTAGCCCAAACATACTACACACCCTGAATGGAAAGGAGAGAATTGAGACGAGATCTTTCAGGAGCAAGAATTCAACCCATCCAGCAAGACCCGTCCCACCTATAATTCTGCTACATCTTCATGTCAAGCAAGGGCTGAACTCTCACAACTTAGTTGATCAAGACAGAGCCCATATGTCAAAGGGCTGCACGGGAAGCTGCTAAACTTAGAGGGACTTGGTAATCTCTTTGGCAATCCACAAGTGAACACCCCTCGGGGCGACACTCAACTCTCATCAACCATACAACCAAATCCACCCAGGTGGTTCATTTAAATTTATACTTAGAATTTTTCCACAACAATGAATAAAAACAATTTGTAGCAAGGCTAAGCATCTACCAAGTACTAAGTCTCCAAAATAACAAGTCTAAAGGATGGCTACACACTACTTGGGATTTTGCATAGCATAGTAATAACTTAGTAGAAATTCCCAATCATGCATACTACTCAAAACACTAGTAATGGATAGTAAAAATATGGGAGATTTGATGGTGTGTCACTTGCCTTGGCAATAGGATGAACAATCACAGCAAGAATAACAGCAACAAGAGTAGACTTGCTGCTCTTCACAATCTAAACAAGCAAAACAATCCACACATAAACATACAAGACAAACATAACATAGAAAACAAAATAACATTACAAAAACATGTATGCATGTTATGCAATAAGCAAATTAATGCACAAAGTTCATAACTAGCAATACATACTAACAATGGTGTTCTCTGATGTTAATAACATGGTTATGATGCATGCAAAACAAATGTATTATCAAATTATAATTATTAGTATTGCTAGGGTTTCATTATAGGCAATTATCAACATTAGTGGAGTTTCTGTTACAAAGTTTCACAAATAATTTTTCCAACGCATCTAATGGATAGAGGACATTAAAACAAAACCGTAGCAATTTATTTCACCTAAAAAGGATTTGTAGATTAAAAGTTATGCCCAAAATAATGATTTATAAAGATCTACAAATAACATGTGATTGCACGTTTCAAATTTGAAAATTGAATAGCCTAGATTAATCTACACACTGTGCTGATTTCAAAAAGTCCAAAATCACCTAATTTGGATAAACAGAACTCGAGATATGAATTAGTGAAGTTTTAAAACAAATTTGTTATTTTCTGTTTTTGTTAAAAACGTGTTCGATCCGAGGCGCTCCCGATGGTGGCTTCTAATTGGCTGGTACCGCTTCTACGCAGATCGACCTCAGTGGCCGTTAGATCTGTAGGGGATCGTGCGGTCAAGATAAAAAAAATTGTTCGCTGTCGCCTTCTGTCGTGGCCCTCTGATGAAGATCTGACGGTCGGCGTTTTTCCTCTGTATCGGGCTCGCCGAAGAGGTCGCCGGAATAAGGACGCGCGGCGGCAGACGAGAGCGCGTGCACGGCGTGGCTATTCTACGGGCCTAGAAGCTAAAGGAAACGTACCAGGAGGATCGGGGTGACGGCGCGAGCTCGGTGGCGAAGTTTCGTGCGCTCTCGCTTCCTGTACCGTGCTCGATCCCTCGTCGGAGTAGTGGCAGGCGGCGGTGGATGGCAGACGAAGACGGCACCGACAATCTCCTGGGCAAAACAACGGATTACGATGTCAGGTGCGTGTGCGGCAATGAGGGGGAGCGAGAGAGGGACGAGAGGAAGGCAGGGGTCGACGAGGATCACAGGAATCACTAACCCTAGCCGACGGCGACGGTGGGACTTCGAGCTCGAATCTCGGCGGCCTGGGGCGTTTTGGATGGGGCTTTTGGGGGCTAACAAGAGAGTAGGGTGCGAGGTATATATGGACGCGAAGAACATGCCTTAATCCGCAAGAAAAAGGAGGAAATTGTCCGGGGAACAACCGTGTTCTTCCCGGACTCGGTGTCGTGCGCGAGGGGAAGAACCGGGGACGTCATCGTGACGTGGGGTTGCGTCACGCGCGGGGCCCGCGGTCAGCGAGCGGGCTGGTCTCGTGGGCCTTTCCGCGCTGCTCGCGTGCGAGGGAAAACAGAGGGGAGAGAATGGGCCAGGCCCGAGAGAGATAGGAGAGGGTCTGGGCTACTCCGCTGGTTTTCTCTTTCCTTTTTTTTCTGTTTTTTTTTCAATTGATTTAAATTCAAATCAAAACCCCACCAAAACAATTCAGAAAAATACACAAAAATATGTTTTGGAAAGCTTATGAAAAGTAGAACATTTTGGTACTAATCTTTCCCCAAATAAAATACTTTACTTTTGAAAAAGTATTTAGATTCAAAATGGGTTTAATAGGTAATAATACCTAAAATTTTGTCTTTAGAAAATTAGAAACCAATTTTTATGCAAACAGGATACAAGTACACTATGATGATCATGAATGCATGATGGTTTTGAATTTTTCAAAATTTTCAAAATCCTGGGATGTTACAGACTACCCCCCTTAAAAAGAATCTCGTCCCGAGATTCGAGAAGGCTAGCAATTAGGTTAGAAAAGTTATGAGGTGGGCTATCCCCCTTAAAAGGATATACTGAGATTGAACTTCCACCATGAAATTGTGGTAATGGAATATGTGATGGAATAAAATGAGTTAGGGGTTACCATTCATAAAATTCATGTTGATATGATTCACATGCCCCTTCTTGAATGGGTTGGGTTTGGCAGCTTCTACAGTCTTCTTCTCTAGGCAATCAGTTGCATAATGTTCCTTGTTTCTGAACTTGAAACACATCACTTGACTAAGATCCCTCTTCTTCTCATGATTGTGGTTGTGGTGTCCATTGCCATTTGAGTGACCATTGCTGCTACCATTGTTTTCCTTGAGTCCTTGAACATGATCATGACCATTATGAGTGTGTCCATTCCCACCATTGTGATGATTCTCATTTTTGTTGAAATTATGTCCTACATTGGATGTGTGCCTCTTATATGAGGGTCCAGAGTGGTATTTTCCACCATTATTGTACTTCCTCTTCCTATTTTCCTCCTTTGTCATGTTGTTGTCCAAAGTAATGGCTTGATCCAACAGAGTTTGATAATTTGGGGCATATGCTACAGAAAGAGGTATCTTCAGTTCTCCTTTAAGTCCATTGACAAATTTTTCTTTCCTCTTGGCATCAGTGTCAATGTCCTCTGGTGCATACCTTGATAAAGAATGGAAATCATCCATATACTCCTTTAGGGTTCTACCTCCTTGCTTCAGACTACGAAACTCCTCCTTCTTGAGGTTCATTATCCCAGATGAGATATGTGCATTGCGGAATCCCTCCTTGAAATCATCCCAGGTCATGCCTTCCAGTGGATGAGTCACTTGGTAAGTTTCCCAGCACATTGCAGGAGGTCCTTCTAACAGATGTGCGGTGAATCTCACCTTCTCCGCATAAGTGCACTCACAAGTTACTAAGTCCTTGTTGATTGAACGAAGCCAATCGTCTGCCTCAATAGGATCGGTAGCATATGAGAACTTGTTAATTAGGCCTAAGTCTCAGGAATCTGGTAAGTCTGTCCACTTGGGGTGGTGGTGGAGGATTGTTGTTGTTGTCGTTGTTGTTGTTGTTGTTCATTGATGCTACAAACTGAGTCATCATCTGTAGAAGTTGGGCTTGGGAAGTGAGCATCTGCTGCAGGGCATCATTGTTGTTGTCCTCATTGTGGTTGTTGGGGTCACGACAAGGAGGCATATGTGGGTTTTCAGCATAGATGTGGAAAAGATAAATAGAGCTATGAGGAGAAATTTTTCCTACCCATGCACAATACAACAAGACAAACAATCAATGGAAAATAACAACTTAAAATGTTTGATCTCTTAACCAAATTTCGAAATTTGGACTTAATTTCCTGAAAACTTAAGAAAAACAACTTAGTTGCAAACCAAAACACTCTAGTATTGCCATATCACAAGTTGACAGGTCAATACTCAAACAAAAACTCTAGCTAACGCATTCTGCCATGGTGGTCAACTACTGGGATGGATCATAACTCTTCACAATGATTTCTATGTTCTTATACATCTTCAACTCCTTTTCAAGGGTGTGTATCTCTTCTTCATCTTCTTGGAGATCCTTCTGAGTGTGATAAAGTCTCCACGTAAGTCTTTCTCCAAGTTCTGTGATAGCCTCCCATGCAGCGCATCTAGCTGACTCGAAGAATGATGTGTATTGTTGTGGGTTGGTGAAGATGTAGTCCCCTTCTGTCTTGTGGTTATACTGCTTGATTCTGTGATAGCCTCCCATGCAGCGCATCTAGCTGACTAGAAGAATGATGTGTATTGTTGTGGGTTGGTGAAGATGTAGTCCCCTTCTGTCTTGTGGTTATACTCCTTGATTCTGTATAGGTGAAGTTGCACCCACCAATACTCTTGGCCATCTTCAATGAAGGGAAAACCTTTGTAGAGTGCTGCTCCTCCAAATCCTAGTTTTGTCATTAGGTTCTTCAATTCCTTCGGAAATTCAGTCTCACAATCCAGAGTCATGGTCATCAATGGGCCCTTCTTAAGTGATTCAAAGAGGTTGGTCATCTATCAAGGAGATAAGACATTAGAATATTGAACCATAGGTAGAAGTACTAGAATACAAGTTATTCTAGCTATGTTAGAATATAATAGAGGTTAAATCCTAGGTTCTTGAAGTCCTTGGTGGTGGTGAAGTTGCAGCTCTTCATCTTTAAGTTGGAAGTCCTTGGCTATTGCGAAGTTGAAGTTCCATCATCCTTGAGTTTGAGTGTAGTTGAAAACATAAGTCATAAGAGCATAAGGTGAGGAGGTACTAGATACGAGATGAGTAAGAGTACTTTGAAAATATTAAGTCCTTTCCATGGTGATCATCATATCATTAACAAGTTATTGAAATCTGGATATTCACTATAGTGAGAGATATTGACACCCGCTAGCCAGTCAGGGAACCGGTCTCATGTACGTGGACATGTAATGTTGGTCCAGGCCGCTTCATCTCACTATGCCGCTAGGATCCAAAAATACTCAAAGGAGTTAATAAATTTTGATCAAAAGGGTTTTCCAATCCTAAGGGCTCAAACCTAGAGGCAACACTTTGCTCTGATACCATTTTGTAGCGCCCTCACATTTACTAATGTAAGAACTACTGTGTTAAGTGCTAGTCCCTGGATCAATGCTAGCACCACGGAACAAAATGTAATGTATCATTGGAGAAGTATTCATAATTTATTACAAAGGATCCAGAATAGCCAAGTATGGCTTTATTACAAAGTGCACAGTCTTGAAAGACTATCAAAACTCAGAGTTCTAAACAGCAGAAACAATGGTAGCAATGAGCCTCCATCTTCAATCATGTGCCACAGGCATTACATGTTGAGTGTAGACTCGAGTCCAAGCACTTGATCAAATTTCATCCTCAGAATTTCCTGCACATTGGAATATGCAGCCCCCGAAGGAGATTCAGTACAAACAATGTACTGGCACATGACACTATGGTGGATATAAAATGGCAAGTCTAAACTACATGCATATTTGGCTTGGTGGAGTTGAGGCTATTTGCAGAAAGCAAGTTTTTCTCTAACACTTTTGAAAAAGAGTTTTCTTTTCAAGGATTGGCACCATGGGACACACCCATGAGCACCACAACTAATGTTTCCTTAGCCAAATTTTACTTCTTCAAAATGGCATTGAGATTCTTCCATCCATCCTTGTCCAGCTGCTCGAAGTTGTCCATTCCGGGAACCCGGCTATGATCATAGTTTCTAACTCTGCAGAGGTTGTGCACTTTCACCCTTTGTCTTCAATTAGCCCAAACATCCTATACACCCGGAGTGCATCATGGAAAGGAGAGAATTGAGACGAGATCTTTCAGAAGCAAGAATTCAACCCATCCAGCAAGACCCGTTCCACCTATAATTTTGCTACATCTTCATGTCAAGCAAGGGCTGAACTCTCACAACTTAGTTGATCAAGACAGAGCCCATATGTCAATGGGCTGCATGGGGAAGCTGCTAAACTTAGAGGGACTTGGTAATCTGTTTGTTCCCTGGGTGGCAGTCCACAAGTGAACACCCCTCGGGGCGACACTCAACTCTCATCAACCATACAACCAAATCCACCCAGGTGGTTCATTGAAATTTATACTTAGAATTTTTCCACAACAATGAGTAAAACCAATTTGTAGCAAGGCTAAGCATATACCAAGTACTAAGTCTCCAAAATAACAAGTCTAAAGGATGGCTACACACTACTTGGGATTTTGCATAGCATAGTAATAACTTAGTAGAAATTCCCTATCATGCATACTACTCAAAACACTAGTAATGCATAGTAAAAATATGGGAGATTCGATGGTGTGTCACTTGCCTTGGCAATAGGATGAACAATCACAGCTAGAATAACAGCAACAAGAGTAGACTTGCTCCTCTTCACAATCTAAACAAGCAAAACGATCCACACATAAACATACAAGACAAACATAACATAGAAAACAAAATAACATTACAAAAACATGTATGCATGTTATGCAATGATCAAATTAATGCACAAAGTTCATAACTAGAAATACATACTAACAATGGTGTTCTCTGATGTTAATAACATGGTTATTATGCATGCAAAACAAATTTATTATCAAATTATAATTATTAGTATTGCTAGGGTTTCATTATAGGCAATTATCAACATTAGTGGAGTTTCTGTTACGAAGTTTCACAAATAATTTTTCCAACGCATCTACTGGATAGAGGACATTAAAAAAAAACCATAGCAATTTATTTCACCTAAAAAGGATTTGTAGATTAAAAGTTATGCCCAAAATAGTGATTTATAAAGATCTACAAATAACATGTGATTGCACGTTTCAAATTTGAAAATTGAATAGCCTAGATTAATCTACACATTGTGCTGATTTCAAAAAGTCCAAAATCGCCTAATTTGGATAAACAGAACTCGAGATATGAGTTAGTGAAGTTTTGAAACAAATTTGTTATTTTCTGTTTTTGTTAAAAATGTGTTCGATCCGAGGCGCTCCCGATGGTGGCTTCTAATTGGCTGGTACCGCTTCTACGCGGATCGAGCTCAGTGGCCGTTAGATCTGAAGGGGATCGTGCAGTCAAGATAAAAAAAATTGTTCGCTGTCGCCTTCTGTCGTGGCCCTCTGATGAAGATCTGACGGTCGGCGTTTTTCCTCTGCATCGGGCTCGCCGGAGAGGTCGCCGGAATACGGACGCGCGGCGGCAGACGAGAGCGCGTGCATGGCGTGGCTATTCTACGGGCCTAGAAGCTAAAGGAAACGTACCAGGAGGATCGGGGTGACGGCGCGAGCTCGGTGGCGAAGTTTCGTGCGCCCTCGCTTCCTATACCGTGCTCGATCCCTCGTCGGAGTAGTGGCAGGCGGCGGTGGATGGCAGACGAAGACGGCACCGACAATCTCCTGGGCAAAATAACGCACTATGATGTCAGGTGCGTGCGTGGCAATGAGGGGGAGCGAGAGTGGGCAGAGAGGAAGGCAGGGGTCGACGAGGATCACCGGAATCACTAACCCTAGCCGACGGCAACGGTGGGACTTCGAGCTCGAATCTCGGCGGCCTGGGGCGTTTTGGATGGGGCTTTTGGGGGATAACGAGAGAGGAGGGTGCGAGGTATATAACGCGAAGAACATGCCTTAATCCGCAAGAAAAAGGAGGAAATTGTCCGGGGAACAACCGTGTTCTTCCAGGACTCGGTGTCGTGCGCGAGGGGAAGAACGGGGGACGTCATCGTGACATGGGGTTGCGTCACGCGCGGGGCCCGCGGTCAGCGAGCGGGCTAGTCTCGTGGGCCTTTCCGCGCTGCTCGCGTGCGAGGGAAAACAGAGGGGAGAGAATGGGCCAAGCCCGAGAGAGATAGGAGAGGGTCTGGGCTACTGCGCTGGTTTTCTCTTTCCTTTTTTTCTGTTTTTTTTAAATTGATTTAAATTCAAATCAAAACCCCACCAAAACAATTCAGAAAAATACACAAAAATATGTTTTGGAAAGCTTATGAAAAGTAGAATATTTTGGTACTAATCTTTCCCCAAAATAAAATACTTTACTTTTGAAAAAGTATTTAAATTCAAAATGGGTTTAATAGGTAATAATACCTAAAATTTTGTCTTTAGCAAATTAGAAACCAATTTTAATGCAAACAGGATGCAAGTACACTATGATGATCATGAATTCATGATGGTTTTGAATTTTTCAAAATTTGCAAAATCCTGGGATGTTACAGACTACCCCCCTTAAAAGGAATCTCATCCCGAGATTCGAGAAGGCTAGCAATTAGGTTAGAAAAGTTATGAGCTGGGCTATCCCCCTTAAAAGGATATACTGAGATTGAACTTCCACCATGAAATTGGGGTAATGGAATATGTGATGGAATAAAATGAGTTAGGGGTTACCATTCACAAAATTCATGTTGATATGATTCACATGCCCCTTCTTGAATGGGTTGGGTTTGGCAGCTTCTGCAGTCTTCTTCTCTGGGCAATCAGTTGCATAATGTCCGTTGTTTCTGAACTTGAAACACATCACTTGACTAAGATCCCTCTTCTTCTCATGATTGTGGTTGTGGTGTCCATTGCCATTTGAGTGACCATTGCTGCTACCATTGTTTTCCTTGAGTCCTTCAACATGATCATGACCATTATGAGTGTGTCCATTCCCACCATTGTGATGATTCTCATTTTTGTGGAAATTATGTCCTACATTGGATGTGTGCCTCTTATATGAGGGTCCAGAGTGGTATTTTCCACCATTACTATACTTCATCTTCCTATTTTCCTCCTTTGTCATGTTGTTGTCCAAAGTAATGGCTTGATCCAACAGAGTTTGATAATTTGGGGCATAGGCTACAGACAGAGGTATCTTCAGTTCTCCTTTAAGTCCATTGAGAAATTTTTCTGTCCTCTTGGCATCAGTGTCAATGTCCTCTTGTGCATACCTTGATAAAGAATGGAAATCATCCATATACTCCTTTAGGGTTCTACCTCCTTGTTTCAGACTAAGAAACTCCTCTTTCTTGAGGTTCATTATCCCAGATGAGATATGTGCATTGCGGAATCCCTCCTTGAAATCATCCCAGGTCATGCCTTCTAGTGGATGAGTTACTTGGTAAGTTTCCCAGCACATTGCAGCAGGTCCTTCTAACAGATGTGCGGTGAATCTCACCTTCTCCGCATCAGTGCACTCACAAGTTACTAAGTCCTTGTTGATTGAACGAAGCCAGTCGTCTGCCTCAATAGGATCAGTAGCATATGAGAACTTGTTAGGCCTAAGTCTCAGAAATCTGGTAAGTCTGTCCACTGGGGGTGGTGGTGGAGGATTCTTGTTGTTGTGGTTGTTGTTGTTGTTCATTGCTGCTACAAACTGAGTCATCATCTGTAGAAGTTGGGCTTGGGAAGTGAGCATCTGCTGCAGGGCATCATTGTTGTTGTCCTCATTGTTGTTGTTGGGGTCACGACAAGGTGGCATCTGTGGGTTTTCAGCATAGATGAGGAAAAGATAGATAGATCTATGAGGATAAAATTTTCATACCCATGCACAATACAACAAGACAAACAATCAATGGAAAATAACAACTTAAAATGTTTGATCTCTTAACCAAATTTCGAAATTTGGACTTAATTTTTTGAAAACTTAAGAAAAACAACTTAGTTGCAAACCAAAACACTCTAGTATTGCCATATCACAAGTTGACAGGTCAATACTCAAAAAAAACTCTAGCTAACGCATTCTGCCATGGTGGTCAACTACTGGGATGGATCATAACTCTTCACAATGATTTCTATGTTCTTATACATCTTCAACCCCTTTTCAAGGGTGTGTATGTCTTCTTCGGCTTCTTGGAGATCCTTCTGAGTGTGATAAAGTCTCCACGTAAGTCTTTCTCCAAGTTCTGTGATAGCCTCCCATGCAGCGCATCTAGCTGACTCGAAGAATGATGTGTATTGTTTTTGGGTTGGTGAAGATGTAGTCCCCTTTTGTCTTGTGGTTATACTCCTTGATTCTGTATAGGTGAAGTTGCACCCACCAATACTCTTGGCCATCTTCAGTGAAGGTAAAACCTTTGTAGAGTGCTGCTCCTCCAAATCCTAGTTTTGTCATTAGGTTCTTCAATGCCTTCGGAAATTCAGTCTCACAATCCAGAGTCATGGTCATCAATGGGCCCTTCTTAAGTGATTCAAAGAGGTTCGTCATCTATCAAGGAGATAAGACATTAGAATATTGAAACATAGGTAGAAGTACTAGAAGACAAGTTATTCTAGCTATGTTAGAATATAATAGAGGTTAAATCCTAGGTTCTTGAAGTCCTTGGTGGTGGTGAAGTTGCAGCTCTTCATCTTTAAGTTGGAAGTCCTTTGCGATTGCAAAGTTGAAGTTCTATCATCCTTGAGTTTTGGAGTGTAGTTGAAAACATAAGTCATAAGAGCATAAGGTGAGGAGATACTAGATAAGAGATGAGTAAGAGTACTTTGAAAATATTAAGTCCTTTCCATGGTGATCATCAGATCATTAACAACTTATTGAAATTTGGATATTCACTATAGTGAGAGATACTGACACCCGCTAGCCAATCAGGGGACCAGTCTCATGTACGTGGACATGTAATGTTGGTCCGGGCCGCTTCATCTCACTATGCCGCTAGGATCCAAAAATACTCAAAGGAGTTAATAAATTTTGATCAAAAGGGTTTTCCAATCCTAAGGGCTCGAACCTAGAGGCAACACTTTGCTCTGATACCATTTTGTAGCGCCCTCACATTTACTAATGTAAGAACTACTGTGTTAAGTGCTAGTCCCTAGGTCAATGCTAGCACCACAGAACAAAATGTAATGTATCATTGCATAAGTATTCAAAATTTATTACAAAGGATCTACAATAGCCAAGTATGTCTTTATTACAAAGTGCATAGTCTTGAAAGACTAGCAAAACTCAGAGTTCTAAACAGCAGAAACAAAGGTAGCAATGAGCCTCCATCTTCAATCATGTGCCACAGGCATTACATGTTGGGTGTAGATTCGAGTCCAAGCACTTGATCAAATTTCATCATCAGAATTTCCTGCACGTCGGAATATGCAGCCCCCGAAGGAGATTCAGTACAAACAATGTACTGGCAAATGACACTATGGTGGATATAAAATGGCAAGTCTAAACTACATGCATATCTGGCTTGGTGGAGTTTAGGCTATTTGCAGAAAGCAAGTTTTTCCCTAACACTTTTGAAAAAGAGTTTTCTTTTCAAGGATTGGCACCATGGGACACACCCATGAGCACCACAACTAATGTTTCCTTAGCCAAATTTTACTTCTTCAAAACGGTGTTGAGATTCTTCCATCCATCCTTGTCCAGCTGCTCGAAGTTGTCCATTACCGGGAACCCGGCTATGATCATAGTTTCTAACTCTGCAGAGGTTGTGCACTTTCACCCTTTGTCTTCAGTTAGCCCAAACATCCTATACACCCGGAGTGCATCATGGAAAGGAGCGAATTGAGACGAGATCTTTCAGAAGAAAGAATTCAACCCATCTAGCAAGACCCGTTCCACCTATAATTCTGCTACATCTTCATGTCAAGCAAGGGCTGAACTCTGTCGCACCCTGACTTCTAGAGGATACTCACCGTACGAACTGAACAATAGTTGATTGGATTACGGGGCTTACCGGCACCCGCACATCCTACGAGTAGGCCAACACTTAGGTGTGACAACCAATCTCTACTATCCACCGTCGATGTAAACTATCCCATAGAAATCAGGATACTACCATTGACGTACTTCATACCATACACACATGGTACGTCAACGGCGTTGAAGAAAATGATAACACAACAGATCTCTAAGACACAAAAATGGAAATAAGTTGCAAATAGCTCTCACTAGAGCAGACATAGCAAATACAATCATCCAGAGGACACCTGTCCCAACATAACATCATTACATCTCAGCGGAAGCATTCAAAGGGGTCTGAGTACAGACAAATCCAAATAGGCTTAAGAAGCCAGAAACAAAAAGACGGAGCCCATCCACGATGTCTTGGATCCTGCCCGGGTCCGCTATCTACTCGTCAGCAGCCTCGTCGAACTCCACGTAGTAGCCGTCACGGGGATCCTCGTAAGCGTAGTCTGCGGAAACCACAGCCCCAAAGGGGTCAGTACATAAACGTACTGGCAAGCAGGACTCACAGTTCACCAAAGTGTAGCCCGTCAACACCAAGCACAGATGCCTTGGGTTCAACGGAAGAAAGGGATATAAAAGATGCTGCAACTGGCTGCACTCACCAACTACAGAACATACTACAACTTCCGGCTATCAGAAAGGGGATAAGATAGCGTATCGTAACCAACTACAACTAACCACCACACAAACCCATCCTGGATCTCGCCCCTTATCCAAAGAAGCAATCCGAGGATAACTCACACAGTTGGATTAATGATGGATCAAATTGTTGTGTCAATAACCTATTACTAGTCAAGTTATAATTAGTTAGGTGTAAGTTGTTCTGAGTACTTGTTAGCCAGTACTTTCACCAAGTCAACCATAACCGCGGAAAGCACGGCTTCTCGAGAAGATTTAACCCTGCAGGGATGCACCAATTTGGCCGTACACGTAAGAATACCCCGCCAGGATGGAAATGCACTTCCACCAAGCGGAGCACTCAACACAACTCAACTCTTCTTCGCATCAAGCCCAAAGCACCACGTGCTGTGCGTGCGCGGCTAATCGAGCCCCACGAAGAAAAGGGGACCCTCATAGCACTGGAAGACCACGCCGCCCTAAATGCCGACTACAAAAGTTCCACCCTGGCCTCAGGTTCGTACCTGCATATGCGTGCATCAAATGGAAAGCCCGAACTAAGTGTGGTGATTTGGACGAGATGCGAATCGAATCAAATTGAGGGGGGCGCCCATACACGCTTCCCACATGCGGATAGTGCGCTCATCATGGATCAGTAGACAAGACCCTTTTCCTAATTAGGGTCGACACTAGCAGGCCTCAAAACCACGCCGGGCCTCCTGCCAGTGCCTTATCAGCAATTTATTATTACCTCAAATTAACAGGTTGTTGTTTAACATCGAGCCCCAGAATATAATCAAATATGATAACAGAAAGTAACTGATAACAGACTCGAGCAAAAACAACCCTAAGCATGCTAGTAAGACACGGGCCCAAGCAACGGGGTTATAGGAGTGGAGGTGAGGCAATATCAGGGTTCAGGGTATCATGTGATAGGTTCGTAACAGAAGCAACAATACATATGGCTAGCAGAAATAGACAACGGAAAGTATCGGTAACCAATGTTGAAAGGAACACAATGGTTCATGTGAGTGATAACTTGCCTGCAAACTCAGCAGCCTGGTACTGAGCTAGCTCCTCAGAAGGGGTGTCGTAAGTATCGTCTGTCTCAACGTCGTCGTCTATCCGAGAAGAAGCAAACAAACAATGCAGAAAGATAAACAATCAATAACATGGCATAGTGCACAATCATGGGATGATACATGACCATTTAATTGATGCATCAAAATAAACTAGTTGCCATTGTAGCACAATTTAAATGGACACATATGCAATTTTGAGTTGCATATGAAATGCCCATGAATTATGGTTGGAATAATTGTTTTCCAACTAATCAACAGGTGAAAGTGGATTAGTATGATGCATGGATGAGGAAAACAGAAAAATAACAAAAATAGAACCAATTGGAAATAAGGTTTACCAATTTAGAAATTTATTTATTAAGTTAGGGATTTTTTGGTTCCTTAAAGGGATTACACAAATAGTTGTTGTTTTCACCAATTTAAATTGTGCCAAATAAATAACAAAATTCATATTTGAAAAGAACACAAAATTTTAGTTGGATTACATGTTTCAATTATTGAAAAAGGAATTACAATAATTTAAATATGAATTAAACGAGATTAAACAAGTTTTAAATGAATTTAAACAAGTTTGAATATTATTTGAATTTTATTTGTTCCAAACATAAATTCAAATTCATATTTGAAAAGTTTATACTTTTCTAGTTTGAAAACATATTTTATATGTACAAAAATATTTTAATTTGAGCAAGTTATGAATTTAGCAATTTTAAATGATTTAAACAAGGTTTAAATTATTTAAGCAATTTTAATTATTCAAAACATGAAACAAAAATTATATTTGAAAATATGGTTTGAAATAGCATGGAAAACATATTTTATTTGCATTATTTGGATTAAGTATGAATTAGTTATGCAATTATTTCCTCGTTTATACTCATTTGTGCTAAATGAGAACTCTTCCGTGGCTGAGATGAAGTCCTCCTGGGATATTAACAACATATTTGCCCTGCCATTATCCACTCAGGCATTTGACGAACTCAACCAACTTCATATGTTAATGGATTCCATTATGCTCACCAATGAATTGGAAGACACAAAATGCTTCCCTTGGGGTTCTAGTCTCTTCACTTCATCTAGATTCTACAACTACATGTTCTCTCAGCTGCCTAAGCAAGAATCTTTCATTGCAATTTGGAAGTCAAAATGCATTCCAAAGTTAAGAGTGTTTGCCTGGCTTTTGCATATGGACAAATTGAACACTAAGGACCTCATGATCAGGAAGCATTGGTCATTTGATGGGGGAACAAGCTGCACTCTATGTGATCACAATATTTGTGAAACAAGAGACCACCTGTTTTTCTCATGCCAGTTTGCTGCCAACTGTTGGAACTTTACCCGAATTAAATGGAACTTATCCCTCCCTTTTTCCCAAAGATTTCTCCAGGCCAAAAAGGATTTCACTGGAGAACATTTTACTGAGATTTTTGTATGTGCCTCCTGGAACATTTGGAGGAGTAGAAATGATTTTATCTTCCAGGGCATTAATCCTACTTTCACCAAATGGAAGAGCACATTCCAGGAAGATCTCCTCCTGCACCAACATAGGATTTCACCTCTTTTACTACAAGGGTTTTTAGCTTGGATTTCTAAAAACTTCTCCTAATGTATATTTACTTTCAAGTCCACCTCTTCCCCCCCTAATTGTATTCCTTGTTTTTCTCCAATCCCCCTCTTTTTTCTCCTTGTAAGCTCCTGGCTTTCATATATAATTTGAAAATCACACCATAGGGTTTTTGCCCTATGGTAACACTTTCAAAAAAAAAAGTTATGCAATTATTCAAATTACAATTGAATTGTTTGAATTTGAATTTTTGGATGCATTTGGAAAATTCAAAACAGAAAACAATTGGTTTCAATAGATAGATAATTTAATTTGGATCAACAAACATATTTTACTTTTATTAATTGGATTTATAAAATGAAAGTTATTAACAATTTCATTTTGAGGACCATTCTGCAATTTAAAAGGACTTAGATTTAAAACAGAAAAGGTTGAAAACTTTTTATACCGCACTGCTATCTAACCCAGGGCACTGCCACTGGGCCCTGGGCCAGCGTGGCATGCCTGCGTGGTAGCAATGCCACACAGCAGCTGACAGGGGGGGCCACCCTGTCAGCGCGCTGCGCAAAAAACTTGGTTTTATTCCGCGGGCGCGAGGGCTCGAACCCGCGCCCTGCAGCGCGAGCGCAAGCACTGCAACCAGTGTGTTGCTCGTTCGTTTCTGTCAGATAAGGGGATGCAGCAAGGTTGAGTTTCAGTTTCGTTAACTGAATCTCAACTGCGCGCGCGCTAACTGAACCTCGTCAGAGATCGTTGCCGGCGGCGAGCCGTGGTTGCTGCCGGTGCTGTGATGTGCTGCTGGTAGCTCGTGTGCGTGCGGGTGTGTGGTGGACGAGGAGGCGTTCGTGCAGAGGGAGAAACAGGGAGGAGGAGGACGTGCTCGACTGCTCACCGGCGTCGTGGAGGTGGTGGAGGCTCGGAGCAGACGGCATCGTCGACGATGGTGGCGGTGATCCAGAGCGTCCCCGGGCTCGAGGAGGTGTCCGGGAGGTCGAGGAAGGAGAGGTGGATCGATTCCCGTAGCTAGGAGGGACGGTGGCGCAGCGAGGTGGCGGTGGTCGCCATGGATTCAGACAGGGGGCTCGCCGGTGTGAAGTTCAGAGAGGGGAAACGGGGCAGAGAGGTGGCGATCGGCGGCGGACCTCGAGGGAGGAGGTAGCAGGTAGGGTTAGGGCAGGCTCGGGGGGTTCTAGGGGGTAGATATAGGGGCTAGGGCGACGGATCGGCCGTCGGCGCGGGCTGCTGCCGCCGTGGCATAGCCGGATGGCTTGCCGTACGGGAAAAAGAAAGGGGGGAGCGAGGCAAAGCGGTATCGGGCCGAGCGGGGAAGGAAAAAGGCTGGGCCGAGCAGGCTGCTCCTCTGCTACGCGCGTTTTTTTTCTTTTTTTTAAATTTTATTCTCCTGTTTTTTTTTTGCAGAAAATGGAATAGAAAGAATTAGAGGGTTTTTGAGTTAGTAAATTTTTTAGAAAAATTAGGGTGAGTTATTTAGGTCAAAAGCAACCAATTGTAAACTCTGGTTTTTCAAAAGTTCAAATTTCGTTTGCTGTTTGTAATTTAATTCAAATTGGATGGATTTTATTATTAAGTGAATTATTTGAAACAAAGTTTAAATTGGATTGAACCTTTGGTTTAAAAAATAAATGGAAACAAAAGATTAGAATGTTTTGGTAATTTTCATAATTTTCAAATTGGTGCTGTTTGAAATTTGATTCCAATTCAAATGAGATTAAATGATTATTTCAAACCAAATTTAAATGGGGTGATCATATGGTTTTATTTGGAAGCAAAAGATCATTATTGTTGTGTAATTGTCATTAATTCCAAAAGGTTGCTGTTTTGGAAAAATGTATTTGAATTTGAATAATCATTTGAATTAAGTGATTGATTAAAAGCCACCATTTTTAATAGTTGAACCTTATGGATTACATGGAAACAAATGGTTGTTTTTATTTGAACTTTTCATTTAAAAGGTTGTAACATAACAAGTATGAAATAAAGCATTTGAAATTGTTTGAATTTCAATTGTGAAAACAGAGAAAAACAGATGCAAACCAAATGAAAACAAATGCAAACAAGGAAAACAAATGCAATGAATATGATGACATGATGCAAAACTTTAATTAAACAAGAAACAAACATGCTAGGGGTGGTTTTTCATACTTGGGATGTTACAAAACGCCCCCCCTTGAAGGAATCGCGCCCCGAGATTCCTTACTGAGAAGAGAAAAGGTCCGGATACTTCTTGCGAAGATCCTCTTCGGTCTCCCACGTTGCCTCTTTATCGGAATGATGCGACCATTGCACTTTCAAGAACTGTGTGCTCTTGTTGCGAGTCTTACGCTCGGTCTCATCGAGAATACGAACAGGGTGCTCCTCGTAAGATAGATCATCTTGCAGTTCAATGGAATCATGATCAACTACACGAACTGGATCTTTGAAACACTTCTTGAGCTGTGACACGTGGAACACATCGTGCACCTTGGACAGTTTTTCTGGAAGTTCAAGACGATAGGCATTTTCCGCACGCCTTGAGAGAATGTTGAAAGGACCAATGTATCTTGGTGCAAGCTTTCCTTTCACACCAAAACGATGAGTGCCTCTAAGGGGAGTTACACGGAGATATGACTTGTCACCAGGTGCATAGATCATATCCCTGTGCTTGCTGTCATAGTAGCTTTTCTGACGAGACTGAGCAATCTTGATATTGTCACGAATGATACGAACTTTCTCCTCGGCTTCCTTAACAATGTCAGGGCCTAAGAGTGAACGTTCACCAGCTCTAGACCAATTGATTGGACTCCTGCATCTGCGGCCATAGAGTGCTTCAAATGGTGCCATGCCTAGGCTTGCCTGGAAGCTGTTGTTGTAGGAGAATTCAGCATATGGAAGGCAATCCTCCCATTTCATGCCAAAGGAGAGACCACATGCTCTGAGCATATCCTCGAGAATCTGATTGACTCTTTCGACTTGCCCCTGAGACTGAGGGTGATAAGTTGTGCTGAACAGAAGTTTGGTGCCCAATGCTTCTTGAAAGCTTTTCCAGAAATGAGAAGTGAAGATACTTCCACGGTCTGAGCTTATTTCCAATGGAACACCATGAAGAGGAACAATCTTTGCTGTGTAGAGCTCTGCTAACTGGCTAGCTGAGATTGTTTCTTTGACAGCAAAGAAGTGAGCTACTTTAGTGAGACGATCAATAACAACGAAGATTGCATCGTTGCCCCTCTTGGACTTTGGAAACCAGTGACGAAGTCCATTTCAATCATGTCCCACTTCCACTCAGGGATTTTCAAAGGTTGGAGAAGACCGGCTGTTTTCTGATGGACTGCCTTAACACGTTGACAAACGTCGCATTCAGAAACGTATCGAGCAATTTCACGTTTCATGCCAGGCCACCAATACAGTGTCTTAAGATCCTGGTACATCTTTGTACTTCCAGGGTGGATGGAGAATGATATCTTTGAGACTTTGAACTTGAGGAACTGCAATGCGTCCTTCGAAGAACACAGTTCCTTTGTCATCAATTGAGAAGGACTTAAATTTCTCCTTGCCTTCTTTGATGTGTTCTACCATCTTCTTGATTTCAGCATCACGAAGTTGTTCAGAACGAATCTTGTCCTCGAGAGTTGGACTGGCTGTCAAGCTAGCAAGATAGCCTTGAGGAACAAGACCAAGGTTCAGCTTCTGGAATTCTTCATGAAGTGGATGTTGGCTTTCCATGATCATGAGATTATTGCAATACGACTTCCGACTTAGAGCATCGGCCATAACATTAGCCTTGCCTGGAGTGTAAGAAATGGTGAGATCAAAGTCTTTAATCTTTTCAATCCATCTCCTTTGCCTGAGGTTTAGATCTGGCTGAGTGAAGATGTATTTCAGACTCTTGTGATCGGAAAAGATTTCAGTGCGATTACCCGACAAGTATTGCCTCCATTTCTTGAGGGCAAACACAACTGCTGCAAGTTCTAGGTCATGTGTGGGATAGTTTTGCTCATGTGCATTCAACTGACGTGAAGCATAAGCCACAATTTGACGTTCTTGCATAAGAACTGCACCTAGACCTTGGAGAGATGCATCGCAGAATATCTGGAAAGGTTTGGTAGTATCTGGGCCAACCAGAACTGGTGTAGAAGTGAGTTTAGTCTTCAGGAGATTGAAACTTTCATCACATTGTGGAGACCAAACGAACTTCTTGTCCTTCTTTGTGAGATCAGTGAGAGGTTTGGCAATCTTGGAAAAGTTTTGGACGAAACGACGGCAATAGCTAGCCAAGCCAAAAAAACTTCTGACGTGCTTCACCGTCTTAGGAGGTTTCCAATCAACAATTGCTTTAACCTTTTCTGGATCAATGGCTATGCCCTTGGCTGAGATGACATGACCAAGGTAAGCAACTTCTGGAATCCAGAACTCACATTTGGAGAACTTGGCATATAGACGATGCTCGCGAAGTTTCATGAGAGTGAGACGAAGATGTTCTCCATGCTCTTCCTCAGATTTTGAGTAGACCAGAATGTCATCAAGATATACCACAACGAACTTGTCAAGGTATTCATGGAAGACAGAATTCATGAGTCTAGAGAACGTCGCCGGTGCATTGGTGAGACCAAAGGACATGACGGTGTATTCATATAGACCGTACCGAGTGGTGAAAGCTGTTTTTGGAATATCTTCCTTTCTGATCTTTATTTGATGGTAACCCATCCTCAAGTCCAACTTTGAGAATATTGAGGCTCCAGCAAGTTGATCAAAAAGATCATCGATACGAGGAATTGGATACTTGTTTTTGATGGTTTTCTCGTTAAGAGGACGATAGTCAACAATGAGTCTTTTTGTTTGATCCTTCTTTGCAACGAACAGAGTTGGGCAACCCCAAGCGGAAGAACTAGGTTGAATGTAACCTTTCTCCATGTACATATCGATTTGCTCCTTCAACAATTTATGTTCAGGAGGAGCTATCTTGTATGGATGCTTATAGATTGGAGCAGTACCTGGTTCAAGCTCGATCACGAACTCAACTGCTCTGTCCGGAGGCATCCCTGGCAACTCTTCTGGGAAGACGTCAGGGAATTCACAAACCACCGGAACATTTTAGAGTAGAGGTAGAGGTTTGGCATCGAGGGTGTATAGCTGAACTGAACTTGATTCATTTGGAGAATAGACTATCTGGCCAGAAGGGTGGAACAAAGTTATTGACTTCCGAGCACAATGAATCGTAGCTTTATTGGCCTTCAACCAATCCATGCCAAGAATGACATCAATGTCAGAATTGCCAAGCAGAATGAGGGAAGCAAGGAATATGTGACCTCCAATTAGGATCTGATTCTCGTGACTAATCTTGGAAGTTTGCATAGTTGCTCCACGGGAGTTTACTACTAGCGGGGAACCCAACCCAACAAAGGGTAGTTTAACTGCTGTTGCAAAGATCTTTGACACGAAAGAATGCGATGCTCCGGTATCAAACAACACTTTAGCTGGGTTAGAGTTTACGGGGAATGTACCGAGAACGACGTCAGCAGCTTCCTCAGCTTTGTCGACCTTGACATGATTCACCCTCGCGGTCCTCCCGACAGGCCTGTTGTTGGAGTTGAAGGCTTTAGCCGGGGGAGCACGCACCATTGCCTGGTTGGTGTTGGGGCGAGGTGGTGGTGGAGGTAGCTGCCTCTGAGTGCACTTGTCAGCGTAGTGCCCCGTCTGCTTGCATTTGTAGAAAGTGACGACACGAGGTGCATCTGGCCTTGGCTGCCCCATTGAAAACCTCTGAGCCTGCATCTGAGATGGGTTGGGTGGGCGGGAAGCGAAGCCTGGAGAAGCTTGGGCATATGGAGCCCGAGTGACAGCACCATTTGGCACCCAGATGCGGCGCTTCTGCGGAGGGGTGGTCATGTTGGAGGAGGAACCACCCTCACGCGAGTGCTTTCGAGACTCCTCGAACGCCTTGCGCCCATTTTCTTCATTGAGCGCGGTGTTCACGAGCTCCTCGAAGTCTTTGGCCTTGATGTTGGTGAGGGCGTACTTGAGTTCCGGATTAAAACCTCGGCGGAACCTTGCCATCTTCTTAGCCTCAGTGGACACCTCATCACCAGCGTAACGAGCGAGGCGATTGAACTCATTCTGATATCCAATGACGTCCAGCTTGCCCTGCTTGAGAGAGCAAAACTCCTCACGCATCCTTTCCATGAGACCATCTGGGATGTGGTGCTTCAGGAAGGCATCCTTGAAACAACCCTAGGTGATTGGGTATCCAGCTCTCATGGTCTGGTAGTTCTCCCACCAGGTAGCTGCCTGACCCTTCAGTAGGTAGGTGGCATACTTGACTTTGTCTTCCTCAGCAACGTGAGCAATGTCCAGAGCTCCGGCCATCTCACGGATCCAGTCATCAGCATCCAGAGGCTCGCGTGTTGCCACGAAAGCTCTCGGGCCCAGACTCAGGAACTCCTTGATACTGACTCGTGGAGCATTCTGGTTGTTGTGCTGATTAGCCTGGAACTGGGCCATCTGCGTCACGACCTGAGTCATCTGAGTCAACAGCTCCGTGATTGGCGGTGGCTCAGGCGGGTTGTTCCTTGTTGGCGGCATCCTGAATGGAAATGCATTTTAGCACAACAACAGAAAAGGATAGACTTGGTAACCGAAAGAGAGATTATTCCGACGCATGAATACATAACCAACAGGTACATCATCACATGTTCAAATACATCAGAATATCCAACACACCATAAATGGTTCGAAAGCCAGAGGATAACTAAACATAGCTAAGAATGGATACATCGGTACTCCCATGCTCATCACGCAGGACAGCGGTGAGTAGTACGACGAGAGGTACGGTGAGGAGCACGCCCACGAAAGTAGGTAGAACGACGATCCACATAGATCTGACGTGGCCTGAGAGCGACTCTAGGTGTGGTGAAGTACATAGCGTCGACTCCCTGTGCTCCAAAGCGTGGAATCCCAGTGTAACCAGCACCGAGGTTGAGGAGTGGACCTCTGATCGGCTCGTAACCTCCAGCATCTGGCAGACGACGACCAACTGGCTGATCGAAACGTGCAAAGCGCTCATCTCCAACAAAGTCTGTGGTGTACGTCGCCAGACGAGTCAAAGCAAGGTAGAGCTGCTCCCTGACTGAGGCCAACTCCTGAGAAAGTGTGGTGGCAACTGCGTCACTGTGCCTCACAAACTGAGCGGTGGTGTGCAGCCTAGTGTTATCATGCTCGTAGACATCCAGGTTTTATAGAGAGTGAAGTGAGCTCCCTCCGAAGAGATGTAACCACGGGGGATGTGGCGATAGATAGAATCGTCAAATCCCCAGTAGTCAGCACGAAGGACGGTGAGACTCACATAAGCTGCCTGCTGCACAGCCATATCCACTGTGGAACCTACTGCCTCGTAGCGGTGGACAACGCTCATGCCATCATCTGACAGAATGTAGACGATAGCCTGGTAGTAGGTCTGGTCAAACTCTCGCTGCTGCTCGTAGACCTGGTACTCTGGTGCCCAACGGAACCCCAGATAAGTGACCATGTCTCTCAGCATCTCCGGATAACCGGCAGTGCTCTCGCAACGAGTCATCCGAACCACCTGCGGGAAGAACCTGAGATCCATCTGCAGATGATCGGGGAAGTTTTGATTAGACGCCGGTAGAAGAACTGAAGTGGAAAGCAACAACAAGGTTTCAACGGACGAAAAGGATGTTGAGAAGGACAGGATATCGAAGCAACAACGGGAAACACGAGACCAAAACTCCTGAGGTCCTACGGAAAACCCATCCGGGCTTCTCAAGGATCAATATCTACTGCTTAAGGGATAGAGGATTTGCTTCCGGGGCTTACACGCCTCCGTTCTCAATCATGAGTAGGCAACATGATAAATCATGTCACAACCACCTCCATTCCTATGGTCTAGTAGATATAACTATCCTAGAGAAACCAGGATTCGTGAAATCCTAACTTGAAAGTTTAGGTGAGAAAAGAAAACAACGTTGCACTTCCTTACCAGAAAAGGGAGGGTGGGTGGGGAAAGAAATAAAATGGCAGAATTCCTACTCTCACGTTTCATTTTTCCTATATAGCTACAAAATAGTTTCTAGACTCAACTGCGACCAGTAAAAGGGATCCTACAGGCAGACAGGCTCTGATACCATTTGTCGCACCCGGACTTCTAGAGGATACTCACCGTACGAACTGAACAGTAGTTGATTGGATTACGGGGCTTACCGGCACCCGCATCTCTTACGAGTAGGCCAACACTTAGGTGTGACAACCAATCTCTACTATCCACCGTCGATGTAAACTATCCCATAGAAATCAGGATACTACCATTGACGTACTTCATACCATACACACATGGTACGTCAACGGCGTTGAACAAAATGATAACACAACAGATCTCTAAGACACAAAAGATGGAAATAAGTTGCAAATAGCTCTCACTGGAGCAGAGATAGCAAATACAATCATCCAGAGGACACCTGTCCCAACATAACATCATTACATCTCAGCGGAAGCATTCAAAGGGGTCTGAGTACAGACAAATCCAAATAGGCTTAAGAAGCCGAAAACGAAAAGACGGAGCCCATCCACGATGTCTCGGATCCTGCCCGGGTCCGCTATCTACTCGTCAGTAGCCTCGTCGAACTCCACGTAGTAGCCGTCACGGGGATCCTCGTAAGCGTAGTCTGCGGAAACCACAGCCCCAAAGGGGTCAGTACATAAACGTACTGGCAAGCAGGACTCACAGTTCACCAAAGTGTAGCCCGTCAACACCAAGCACAGGTGCCTTGGGTTCAACGGAAGAAAGGGATATAAAAGATGCTGCAACTGGCTGCACTCACCAACTACAGAACATACTACAACTTCCGGCTATCAGAAAGGGGATAAGATAGCGTATCGTAACCAACTACAACTAACCACCACACAAACCCATCCTGGATCTCGCCCCTTATCCAAAGAAGCAATCCGAGGATAACTCACACAGTTGGATTAATGATGGATCAAATTGTTGTGTCAATAAGCCTATTACTAGTCAAGTTATCATTAGTTAGGTGTAAGTTGTTCTGAGTACTTGTTAGCCAGTACTTTCACCAAGTTAACCATAACCGCGGAAAACACGGCTTCTCAAGAAGATTTAACCCTGCAGGGATGCACCAATTTGGCCGTACACGTAAGAATACCCCGCCAGGATGGAAATGCACTTCCACCAAGCGGAGCACTCAACACAACTCAACTCTTCTTCGCATCAAGCCCAAAGCACCACGTGCTGTGCGTGTGCGGCTAATCGAGCCCCACGAAGAAAAGGGGACCCTCATAGCACTGGAAGACCACGCCGCCCCAAATGCCGACTACAAAAGTTCCACCCTGGCCTCGGGTTCGTACCTGCATATGCGTGCATCAAATGGAAAGCCCGAACTAAGTGTGGTGATTTGGACGAGATGCGAATCGAATCAAATTGAGGGGGGCGCCCATACACGCTTCCCACATGCGGATAGTGCGCTCATCATGGATCAATAGACAAGACCCTTTTCCTAATTAGGGTCGACACTAGCAGGCCTCAAAACCACGCCGGGCCTCCTGCCGGTGCCTTATCAGCAATTTATTATTACCTCAAATTAACAGGTTGTTGTTTAACATCGAGCCCCAGAATATTATCAAATATGATAACAGAAAGTAACTGATAACAGACTCGAGCAAAAACAACCCTAAGCATGCTAGTAAGACACGAGCCCAAGCAACGGGGTTATAGGAGTGGAGGTGAGGCAATATCAGGGTTCAGGGTATCATGTGATAGGTTC
This sequence comes from Alopecurus myosuroides, assembly GCA_028641055.1. NCBI lineage: Eukaryota > Viridiplantae > Streptophyta > Magnoliopsida > Poales > Poaceae > Alopecurus > Alopecurus myosuroides. The sequence goes on along the minus strand of CM054062.1, from coordinate 309,683,094 downwards.
GTAACAGAAGCAACGATACATATGGCTAGCAGAAATAGACAACGGAAAGTATCGGTAACCAATGTTGAAAGGAACACAATGGTTCATGTGAGTGATAACTTGCCTGCAAATTCAGCAGCCTGGTACTGAGCTAGCTCCTCAGAAGGGGTCTCGTAAGTATCGTCTGTCTCAACGTCGTCGTCTATCCGAGAAGAAGCAAACAAACAATGCAGAAAGATAAACAATCAATAACATGGCATAGTGCACAATCATGGGATGATGCATGACCATTTAATTGATGCATCAAAATAAACTAGTTGCCATGGTAGCACAATTTAAATGGACACATATGCAATTTTGAGTTGCATATGAAATGCCCATGAATTATGGTTGGAATAATTGTTTTCCAACTAATCAACATGTGAAAATGGATTAGTATGATGCATGGATGAGGAAAACAGAAAAATAACAAAAATAGAACCAATTGGAAATAAGGTTTACCAATTTAGAAATTTATTTATTAAGTTAGGGAATTTTTGGTTCCTTAAAGGGATTACACAAATAGTTGTTGTTTTCACCAATTTAAATTGTGCCAAATAAATAACAAAATTCATATTTGAAAAGAACACAAAATTTTAGTTGGATTACATGTTTCAATTATTGAAAAAGGAATTACAATAATTTAAATATGAATTAAACAAGATTAAACAAGTTTTAAATGAATTTAAACAAGTTTGAATATTATTTGAATTTTATTTGTTCCAAACATAAATTCAAATTCATATTTGAAAAGTTTATACTTTTCTAGTTTGAAAACATATTTTATATGTTCAAAAATATTTTAATTTGAGCAAGTTATGAATTTAGCAATTTTAAATGATTTAAACAAGGTTTAAATTATTTAAGCAATTTTAATTATTCAAAACATGAAACAAAAATTATATTTGAAACGATGGTTTGAAATAGCATGGAAAACATATTTTATTTGCATTATTTGGATTAAGTATGAATTAGTTATGCAATTATTCAAATTACAATTGAATTGTTTGAATTTGAATTTTTGGATGCATTTAGAAAATTCAAAACAGAAAACAATTGGTTTGAATAGATAGATAATTTAATTTGGATCAACAAACATATTTTACTTTTATTAATTGGATTTATAAAATGAAAGTTATTAACAATTTCATTTTGAGGACCATTCTGCAATTTAAAAGGACTTAGATTTAAAACAGAAAAGGTTGAAAACTTTTTATACCGCACTGCTATCTAACCCAGGGCACTGCCACTGGGCCCTGGGCCAGCGTGGCATGCCTGCGTGGTAGCAATGCCACACAGCAGCTGACAGGGGGGGCCACCCTGTCAGCGCGCTGCGCAAAAAACTTGGTTTTATTCCGCGGGCGCGAGGGCTCGAACCCGCGCGCTGCAGCGCGAGCGCAAGCACTGCAACCAGTGCGTTGCTCGTTCGTTTCTGTCAGATAAGGGGATGCAGCAAGGTTGAGTTTCAGTTTCATTAACTGAATCTCAACTGCGCGCGCGCTAACTGAACCTCGTCAGAGATCGTTGCCGGCGGCGAGCCGTGGTTGCTGCCTGTGCTGTGATGTGCTGCTGGTAGCTCGTGTGCGTGCGGGTGTGTGGTGGACGAGGAGGCGTTCGTGCAGAGGGAGAAACAAGGAGGAGGAGGACGTGCTCGACTGCTCACCAGCGTCGTGGAGGTGGCGGAGGCTCGGAGCAGACGGCGGCGTCGACGATGGCGGCGGTGATCCAGAGCGTCCTCGGGCTCGAGGAGGTGTCCGGGAGGTCGAGGAAGGAGAGGTGGATCGATTCCCGTAGCTAGGAGGGACGGTGGTGCAGCGAGGTGGCGGTGGTCGCCATGGATTCAGACAGGGGGCTCGCCGGTGTGAAGTTCAGAGAGGGGAAACGGGGCAGAGAGGTGGCGATCGGCGGAGGAGCTCGAGGGAGGAGGTAGCAGGTAGGGTTAGGGCAGGCTCGGAGGGTTCTAGGGGTAGATATAGGGGCTAGGGCGACGGATCGACCGTCGGCGCGGGCTGCTGCCGCCGTGGAATAGCCGGATGGCTTGCCGTACGGGAAAAAGAAATTGGGGAGCGAGGCGAAGCGGTATCGGGCCGAGCGGGGAAGGAAAAAGGCTGGGCCGAGCGGGCTGCTCCTCTGCTGCGCGCGTTTTTTTTCTTTTTTTTAAATATTATTCTCCTGTTTTTTTTTTTTGCAGAAAATGGAATAGAAAGAATTAGAGGGTTTTTGAGTTAGTAAAATTTTTAGAAAAATTAGGGTGAGTTATTTAGGTCAAAAGCAACCAATTGTAAACTCTGGTTTTTCAAAAGTTCAAATTTAGTTTGCTGTTTGTAATTTAATTCAAATTGGATGGATTTTATTATTAAGTGAATTATTTGAAACAAAGTTTAAATTGGATTGAACCTTTGGTTTAAAAAATAAATGGAAACAAAAGATTAGAATGTTTTGGTAATTTTCATAATTTTCAAATTGGTGCTGTTTGAAATTTGATTCCAATTCAAATGAGATTAAATGATTATTTCAAACCAAATTTAAATGGGGTGATCATATGGTTTTATTTGGAAGCAAAAGATCATTATTGTTGTGTAATTGTCATTAATTCCAAAAGATCATTATTATTTGGAACCCATCTAGCAAGACCCGTTCCACCTATAATTCTGCTACATCTTCATGTCAAGCAAGGGATGAACTCTCACAACTTAGTTGATCAAGACAGAGCCCATATGTCAAAGGGCTGCACGGAAAGCTGCTAAACTTAGAGGGACTTGGTAATCTCTTTGTTCCCTGGGTGGCAATCCAAAAGTGAACACCCCTCGGGGCGACACTCAACTCTCATCAACCATACAACCAAATCCACCCAGGTGGTTCATTGAAATTTATACTTAGAATTTTTTCACAACAATGAGTAAAACAAATTTGTAGCAAGGCTAAGGATCTACCAAGTACTAAGTCTCCAAAATAACAAGTCTAAAGGATGGCTACACACTAATTGGGATTTTGCATAGCATAGTAATAACTTAGTAGAAATTCCCTATCATGCATACTACTCAAAACACTAGTAATGCATAGTAAAAATATGGGAGATTTGATGGTGTGTCACTTGCCTTGGCAATAGGATGAACAATCACAGCTAGAATAACAGCAACAAGAGTAGACTTGCTCCTCTTCACAATCGAAACAAGCAAAACAATCCACACATAAACATACAAGACAAACATAACATAGAAAACAAAATAACATTACAAAAACATGTATGCATGTTATGCAATGATCAAATTAATGCACAAAGTTCATAACTAGCAATACATACTAACAATGGTGTTCTCTGATGTTAATAACATGGTTATGATGCATGCAAAACAAATTTATTATCAAATTATAATTATTAGTATTGCTAGGGTTTCATTATAGGCAATTATCAACATTAGTGGAGTTTCTGTTACAAAGTTTCACAAATAATTTTTCCAACGCATCTACTGGATAGAGAACATTAAAACAAAACCATAGCAATTTATTTCACCTAAAAAGGATTTGTAGATTAAAAGTTATGCCCAAAATAGTGATTTATAAATATCTACAAATAACATGTGATTGCACGTTTCAAATTTGAAAATTGAATATCCTAGATTAATCTACACATTGTGCTGATTTCAAAAAGTCCAAAATCACCTAATTTGGATAAACAGAACTCGATATATGAATTTTTGAAGTTTTAAAACAAATTTGTTATATTCTGTTTTTGTTAAAAACGTGTTCGATCCGAGGCGCTCCCGATGGTGGCTTCTGATTGGCTGGTACCGCTTCGACGCGGATCGAGCTCGGTGGACGTTAGATCTGAAGGGGATCGTGCGGTCAAGATTAAAAAAAACTGTTCGCTGTTGCCTTCTGTCGTGGCCCTCTGATGAAGATCTGACGGTCGGCGTTTCTCCTCTGCATCGGGCTCGCCGGAGAGCTCGCCAGAATACGGACGCGCGCCGGCAGACGAGAGCGCGTGTACGGCGCGGCTATTCTACGGGCCTAGAAGCTAAAGGAAACGTACCAGGAGGATCGAGGTGACAGCGCGAGCTCGGTGGCGAAGTTTCGTGCGCCCTCGCTTCCTGTACCGTGCTCGATCCCTCGTCAGAGTAGTGGCAGGCGGCGGTGGATGGCAGACGAAGACGGCGCCGACAATCTCCTGGGCAAAACTCCGCATTACGATGTCAGGCGCGTGCGCGGCAATGAGGGGAAGCGAGACAGGTCAGAGAGGAAGGCAGGGGTCGACGAGGATCACCGGAATCACTAACCCTAGCCGACGGCGACGGCGGGACTTCGAGCTCGAATCTCGGCGGCCTAGGGCGTTTAGTGCGAGGTATATATGGACGCGAAGAACATGCCTTAATCCACAAGAAAAAGGAGGAAATCGGCCGGGGAACAACCGTGTTCTTCCCGGACTCGGTGTCGTGCGCGAGGGGAAGAACGGGGGACGTCATCGTGACGTGGGGTTGCGTCACGCGCGGGGCCCGCGGTCAGCGAGAGGGGAGAGCGAGCGGGCTGGTCTCGTGGGCCTTTCCGCGCTGCTCGTGTGCGAGGGAAAACAGAGGGGAGAGAATGGGCCAGGCCCGAGAGAGATAGGAGAGGGTCTGGGCTACTGCGCTGGTTTTCTCTTTCCTTTTTTCTGTTTTTTTTTCAGTTGATTTAAATTCAAATCAAAACCCCACCAAAACAATTCAGAAAAATACACAAAAATATGTTTTGGAAATCTTATGAAAAGTATAACATTTTGGTACTAATCTTTCCCCAAAATAAAATACTTTACTTTTGAAAAAGTATTTAAATTCAAAATGGGTTTTATAGGTAATAATACCTAAAATTTTGTCTTTAGCAAATTAGAAACCAATTTTTATGCAAACAGGATGCAAGTACACTATGATGATCATGAATGCATGATGGTTTTGAATTTTTCAAAATTTGCAAAATCCTGGGATGTTACAGACTACCCCCCTTAAAAGGAATCTCGTCCCGAAATTCGAGAAGGCTAGCAATTAGGTTAGAAAAGTTATGAGGTGGGCTATCCCCCTTAAAAGGATATAATGAGATTGAACTTCCACCATGAAATTGGGGTAACGGAATATTTGATGGAATAAAATGAGTTAGGGGTTACCATTCACAAAATTCATGTTGATATGATTCACATGCCCCTTCTTGAATGGGTTGGGTTTGGCAGCTTCTGCAGTCTTCTTCTCTGGGCAATCAGTTGCATAATGTCCCTTGTTTCTGAACTTGAAACACATCACTTGACTAAGATCCCTCTTCTTCTCATGATTGTGGTTGTGGTGTCCATTGCCATTTGAGTGACCATTGCTGCTACCATTGTTTTCCTTGAGTCCTTCAACATGATCATGACCATTATGAGTGTGTCAATTCCCACCATTGTGATGATTCTCATTTTTGTGGAAATTATGTCCTACATTGGATGTGTGCCTCTTATATGAGGGTCCAAAGTGGTATTTTCCACCATTACTATACTTCCTCTTCCTATTTTCCTCCTTTGTCATGTTGTTGTCCAAAGTAATGGCTTGATCCAACAGAGTTTGATAATTTGGGGCATAGGCTACAGACAGAGGTATCTTCAGTTCTCCTTTAAGTCCATTGAGAAATTTTTCTGTCCTCTTGGCATCAGTGTCAATGTCCTATGGTGCATACCTTGATAAAGAATGGAAATCATCCATATACTCCTTTAGGGTTCTACCTCCTTGCTTCAGACTATGAAACTCCTCCTTCTTGAGGTTCATTATCCCAGATGAGATATGTGCATTGCGGAATCCCTCCTTGAAATCATCCCAGGTCATGCCTTCTAGTGGATGAGTCACTTGGTAAGTTTCCCAGCACATTGCAGCAGGTCCTTCTAACAGATGTGCGGTGAATCTCACCTTCTCCGCATCAGTGCACTCACAAGTTACGAAGTCCTTGTTTATTGAACGAAGCCAGTCGTCTGCCTCAGTAGGATCAGTAGCATATGAGAACTTGTTAGGCCTAAGTCTCAGAAATCTGGTAAGTCTGTCCACTAGGGTGGTGGTGGAGGATTGTGGTTGTTGTTGTTGTTCATTGCTGCTACAAACTGAGTCATCATCTGTAGAAGTTGGGCTTGGGAAGTGAGCATCTGCTGCAGGGCATCATTGTTGTTGTTGGGGTCACGACGAGGAGGCATCTGTGGGTTTTCAGCATAGATGAGGAAAAGATAGATAGAGCTATGAGGAGAAAATTTTCCTACCCATGCACAATACAACACGACAAACAATCAATGAAAAATAACAACTTAAAATGTTTGATCTCTTAACCAAATTTCGAAATTTGGACTTCATTTTTTGAAAACTTAAGAAAAACAACCTAGTTGCAAACCAAAACACTCTAGTATTGCCATATCACAAGTTGACAGGTCAATACTCAAACAAAAACTCTAGCTAACGCATTCTGCCATGGTGGTCAACTACTGGGATGGATCATAACTCTTCACAATGATTTCTATGTTCTTATACATCTTCAACTCCTTTTCAATGGTGTGTATCTCTTCTTCAGCTTCTTGGAGATCCTTCTGAGTGTGATAAAGTCTCCACGTATGTCTTTCTCCAAGTTCTGTGATAGCCTCCCATGCAGCGCATCTAGCTGACTCGAAGAATGATGTGTATTGTTGTGGGTTGGTGAAGATGTAGTCCCCTTCTGTCTTGTGGTTATACTCCTTGATTCTGTATAGGTGAAGTTGCACCCACCAATACTCTTGGCCATCTTCAGTGAAGGGAAAACCTTTGTAGAGTGCTGCTCCTCCAAATCCTAGTTTTGTCATTAGGTGGAAATTCAGTCTCACAATCCAGAGTCATGGTCATCAATGGGACCTTCTTAAGCGATTCAAAGAGGTTGGTCATCTATCAAGGAGATAAGACATTAGAATATTGAAACATAGGTAGAAGTACTAGAAGACAAGTTATTCTAGCTATGTTAGAATATAATAGAGGTTAAATCCTAGGTTCTTGAAGTCCTTGGTGGTCGTGAAGTTGCAGCTCTTCATCTTTAAGTTGGAAGTCCTTTGCGATTGCAAAGTTGAAGTTCCATCATCCTTGAATTTTGGAGTGTAGTTGAAAACATAAGTCATAAGAGCATAAGGTGAGGAGGTACTAGATAAGAGATGAGTAAGAGTACTTTGAAAATATTAAGTCCTTTCCATGGTGATCATCAGATCATTAACAACTTATTGAAATTTGGATATTCACTATAGTGAGAGATACTGACACCCGCTAGCCAATCAGGGGACCGGTCTCATGTACGTGGACATGTAATGTTGGTCCGGGCCGCTTCATCTCACTATGCCGCTAGGATCCAAAATTACTCAAAGGAGTTAATAAATTTTGATCAAAAGGGTTTTCCAATCCTAAGGGCTCGAACCTAGAGGCAACACTTTGCTCTGATACCATTTTGTAGCGCCCTCACATTTACTAATGTAAGAACTACTGTGTTAAGTGCTAGTCCCTAGATCAATGCTAGCACCACAGAACAAAATGTAATGTATCGTTGCATAAGTATTCAAAATTTATTACAAAGGATCTAGAATAGCCAAGTATGGCTTTATTACAAAGTGCATAGTCTTGAAAGACTAGCAAAACTCAGAGTTCTAAACAACAGAAACAAAGGTAGCAATGAGCCTCCATCTTTAATCATGTGCCACAGGCATTACATGTTGGGTGTAGATTCGAGTCCAAGCACTTGATCAAATTTCATCCTCAGAATTTCCTGCACGTCGGAATATGCAGCCCCCGAAGGAGATTCAGTACAAACAATGTACTAGCAAATGACACTATGGTGGATATAAAATGGCAAGTCTAAACTACATGCATATCTAGCTTGGTGGAGTTTAGGCTATTTGCAGAAAGCAAGTTTTTTCCTAACACTTTTGAAAAAGAGTTCTTTTCAAGGATTGGCACCATGGGACACACCCATGAGCACCACAACTAATGTTTCCTTAGCCAAATTTTACTTCTTCAAAACGGTGTTGAGATTCTTCCATCCATCCTTGTCCAGCAGCTCGAAGTTGTCCATTACCGGGAACCCGGCTATGATCATAGTTTCTAACTCTGCAGAGGTTGTGCACTTTCACCCTTTGTCTTCAATTAGCCCAAACATCCTATACACCCGGAGTGCATCATGGAAAGGAGAGAATTGAGACGAGATCTTTATGAAGCAAGAATTCAACCCATCTAGCAAGACCCGTTCCACCTATAATTTTTCTACATCTTCATGTCAAGCAAGGGCTGAACTCTCACAACTTAGTTGATCAAGACAGAGCCCATATGTCAAAGGGCTGCACGGGAAGCTGCTAAACTTAGAGGGACTTCGTAATCTCTTTGTTCCCTGGGTGGCAATCCACAAGTGAACACCCCTCGGGGCGACACTCAACTCTCATCAACCATACAACCAAATCCACCCAGGTGGTTCATTGAAATTTATACTTAGAATTTTTCCACAACAATGAGTAAAACAAATTTGTAGCAAGGCTAAGCATCTAACAAGTACTAAGTCTCCAAAATAACAAGTCTAAAGGATGGCTACACACTAATTGGGATTTTGCATAGCATAGTAATAACTTAGTAGAAATTCCCTATCATGCATACTACTCAAAACACTAGTAATGCATAGTAAAAATATGGGAGATTTGATGGTGTGTCACTTGCCTTGGCAATAGGATGAACAATCACAGCTAGAATAACAGCAACAAGAGTAGACTTTCTCCTCTTCACAATCTAAACAAGCAAAACAATCCACACATTAACATACAAGACAAACATAACATAGAAAACAAAATAACATTACAAAAACATGTATGCATGTTATGCAATGATCAAATTAATGCACAAAGTTCATAACTAGCAATACATACTAACAATGGTGTTCTCTGATGTTAATAACATGGTTATGATGCATGCAAAACAAATTTATTATCAAATTATAATTATTAGTATTGCTAGGGTTTCATTATAGGCAATTATCAACATTAGTAGAGTTTATGTTACAAAGTTTCACAAATAATTTTTCCAACGCATCTACTAGATAGAGAACATTAAAACAAAACCATAGCAATTTATTTCACCTAAAAAGGATTTATAGATTAAAAGTTATGCCCAAAATAGTGATTTATAAATATCTACAAATAACATGTGATTGCACGTTTCAAATTTGAAAATTGAATATCCTAGATTAATCTACACATTGTGCTGATTTCAAAAAGTCCAAAATCACCTAATTTGGATAAACAGAACTCGAGATATGAATTTTTGAAGTTTTAAAACAAATTTGTTATTTTCTGTTTTTGCTAAAAACGTGTTCGATCCGAGGCGCTCCCGATGGTGGCTTCTGATTGGCTGGTACCGCTTCGACGCGGATCGAGCTCGGTGGCCGTTAGATCTGAAGGGGATCGTGCGGTCAAGATTAAAAAAAACTGTTCGCTGTCGCCTTCTGTCGTGGCCCTCTGATGAAGATCTGACGGTCGGCGTTTCTCCTCTGCATCGGGCTCGCCGGAGAGCTCGCCGTAATACGGACGCGCGCCGGTAGACGAGAGCGCGTGCACGGCGTGGCTATTCTACGGGCCTAGAAGCTAAAGGAAACGTACCAGGAGGATCGAGGTGACAGCGCGAGCTCGGTGGCGAAGTTTCGTGCGCCCTCGCTTCCTCTACCGTGCTCGATCCCTCGTCGGAGTAGTGGCAGGCGGCGGTGGATGGCAGACGAAGACGGCGCCGACAATCTCCTGGGAAAAACAACGCATTACGATGTCAGGCGCGTGCGCGGCAATGAGGGGAAGCGAGACAGTGCAGAGAGGAAGGCAGGGGTCGACGAGGATCACCGGAATCACTAACCCTAGCCGACGGCGACGGCGGGACTTCGAGCTCGAATCTCGGCTGCCTAGGGCGTTTTGGATGGGGCTTTTGGGGGCTAACGAGAGAGGAGAGTGCGAGGTATATATGGACGCGAAGAACATGCCTTAATCCACAAGAAAAAGGAGGAAATCGTCCGGGGAACAACCGTGTTCTTCCCGGACTCGGTGTCGTGCGCGAGGGGAAGAACGGGGGACGTCATCGTGACGTGGGGTTGCGTCACGCGCGGGGCCCGCGGTCAGCGAGAGGGGAGAGCGAGCGGGCTGGTCTCGTGGGCCTTTCCGCGCTGCTCGTGTGCGAGGGAAAACAGAGGGGAGAGAATGGGCCAGGCCCGAGAGAGATAGGAGAGGGTCTGGGCTACTGCGCTGGTTTTCTCTTTCCTTTTTTCTGTTTTTTTTTCAATTGATTTAAATTCAAATCAAAACCCCACCAAAATAATTCAGAAAAATACACAAAAATATGTTTTGGAAATCTTATGAAAAGTAGAACATTTTGGTACTAATCTTTCCCCAAAATAAAATACTTTACTTTTGAAAAAGTATTTAAATTCAAAATGGTATTAATAGGTAATAATACCTAAAATTTTGTCTTTAGCAAATTAGAAACCAATTTTTATGCATACAGGATGCAAGTACACTATGATGATCATGAATGCATGATTGTTTTGAATTTTTCAAAATTTGCAAAATCCTGGGATGTTACAGACTACCCCCCTTAAAAGGAATCTCGTCCCGAGATTCGAGAAGGCTAGAAATTAGTTTAGAAAAGTTATGAGGTGGGCTATCCCCCTTAAAAGGATATACTGAGATTGAACTTCCACCATGAAATTGGGGTAACGGAATATTTGATGGAATAAAATGAGTTAGGGGTTACCATTCACAAAATTCATGTTGATATGATTCACATGCCCCTTCTTGAATGGGTTGGGTTTGGCAGCTTCTGCAGTCTTCTTCTCTGGGCAATCAGTTGCATAATGTCCCTTGTTTCTGAACTTGAAACACATCACTTGACTAAGATCCCTCTTCTTCTCATGATTGTGGTTGTGGTGTCCATTGCCATTTGAGTGACCATTGTTTTCCTTGAGTCCTTCAACATGATCATGACCATTATGAGTGTGTCAATTCCCACCATTGTGATGATTCTCATTTTTGTGGAAATTATGTCCTACATTGGATGTGTGCCTCTTATATGAGGGTCCAAAGTGGTATTTTCCACCATTACTATACTTCCTCTTCCTATTTTCCTCCTTTGTCATGTTGTTGTCCAAAGTAATGGCTTGATCCAACAGAGTTTGATAATTTGGGGCATAGGCTACAGACAGAGGTATCTTCAGTTCTCCTTTAAGTCCATTGAGAAATTTTTCTGTCCTCTTCGCATCAGTGTCAATGTCCTCTGGTGCATACCTTGATAAAGAATGGAAATCATCCATATACTCCTTTAGGGTTCTACCTCCTTGCTTCAGACTACGAAACTCCTCCTTCTTGAGGTTCATTATCCCAGATGAGATATGTGCATTGCGGAATCCCTCCTTGAAATCATCCCAGGTCATGCCTTCCAGTGGATGAGTCACTTGGTATGTTTCCCAGCACATTCCAGCAGGCCCTTCTAACAGATGTGCGGTGAATCTCACCTTCTCCGCATCAGTGCACTCACAAGTTACGAAGTCCTTGTTGATTGAACGAAGCCAGTCGTCTGCCTCAATAGGATCAGTAGCATATGAGAACTTGTTAGGCCTAAGTCTCAGAAATCTGGTAAGTCTGTCCACTAGGGTGGTGGTGGAGGATTGTGGTTGTTGTTGTTGTGCATTGCTGCTACAAACTGAGTCATCATCTATAGAAGTTGGGCTTGGGAAGTGAGCATCTGCTGCAGGGCATCATTGTTGTTGTTGGGGTCACGACAAGGAGGCATCTGTGGGTTTTCAGCATAGATGAGGAAAAGATAGATAGAGCTATGAGGAGAAAATTTTCCTACCCATGCACAAAACAACAAGACAAACAATCAATGAAAAATAACAACTAAAAATGTTTGATCTCTTAACCAAATTTCGAAATTTGGACTTCATTTTTTGAAAACTTAAGAAAAACAACTTAGTTGCAAACCAAAACACTCTAGTATTGCCATATCACAAGTTGACAGGTCAATAGTCAAACAAAAACTCTAGCTAACGCATTCTGCCATGGTGGTCAACTACTGGGATGGATCGTAACTCTTCACAATGATTTCTATGTTCTTATACATCTTCAACTCCTTTTCAATGGTGTGTATCTCTTCTTCAGCTTCTTGGAGATCCTTCTGAGTGTGATAAAGTCTCCACGTATGTCTTTCTCCAAGTTCTATGATAGCCTCCCATGCAGCGCATCTAGCTGACTCGAAGAATGATGTGTATTGTTGTGGGTTGGTGAAGATGTAGTCCCCTTCTGTCTTGTGGTTATACTCCTTGATTCTGTATAGGTGAAGTTGCACCCACCAATACTCTTGGCCATCTTCAATGAAGGGAAAACCTTTGTAGAGTGTTGCTCCTCCAAATCCTAGTTTTGTCATTACGTTCTTCAATGCCTTCGGAAATTCAGTCTCACAATCAAGAGTCATGGTCATCAATGGGCCCTTCTTAAGTGATTCAAAGAGGTTGGTCATCTATCAAGGAGATAAGACATTAGAATATTGAACTATAGGTAGAAGTACTAGAAGACAAGTTATTCTAGCTATGTTAGAATATAATAGAGGTTAAATCCTAGGTTCTTGAAGTCCTTGGTGGTGGTGAAGTTGCAGCTCTTCGTCTTTAAGTTGGAAGTCCTTGGCGATTGCAAAGTTGAAGTTCCATCATCCTTGAGTTTTGGAGTGTAGTTGAAAACATAAGTCATAAGAGCATAAGGTGAGGAGGTACCAGATACGAGATGAGTAAGAGTACTTTGAAAATATTAAGTCCTTTCCATGGTGATCATCAGATCATTAACAACTTATTGAAATTTGGATATTCACTATAGTGAGAGATACTGACACCCGCTAGCCAATCAGGGAACCGGTCTCATGTACGTGGACATGTAATGTTGGTCCGGGCCGCTTCATCTCACTATGCCGCTAGGATCCAAAAATACTCAAAGGAGTTAATAACTTTTGATCAAAAGGGTTTTCCAATCCTAAGGGCCCGAACCTAGAGTCAACACTTTTCTCTGATACCATTTTGTAGCGCCCTCACATTTACTAATCTAAGAACTACTGTGTTAAGTGCTAGTCCCTGGATCAAGGCTAGCACCACAGAACAAAATGTAATGTATCATTGGAGAAGTATTCAAAATTTAGTACAAAGGATCCAGAATAGCCAAGTATGGCTTTATTACAAAGTGCATAGTCTTGAAAGACTAGCAAAACTCAGAGTTCTAAACAGCAGAAAAAAAGGTAGCAATGAGCCTCCATCTTCAATCATGTGCCACAGGGATTACATGTTGGGTGTAGACTCGAGTCCAGGCACTTGATCAAATTTCATCCTCAGAATTTCCTGCATGTTGGAATATGCAGCCCCCGAAGGAGATTCAGTACAAACAATGTACTGGAAAATGACACTATGGTGGATATAAAATGGCAAGTCTAAACTACATGCATATCTGGCTTGGTCGAGTTTATGCTATTTGCAGAAATCAAGTTTTTCTCTAACACTTTTGAAAAAGAGTTTTCTTTTCAAGGATTGGCACCATGGGACACACCCATGAGAACCACAGCTAATGTTTCCTTAGCCAAATTTTACTTCTTCAAAACGGTGTTGAGATTCTTCCATCCATCCTTGTCCAGCTGCTCGAAGTTGTCCATTACCGGGAACACGGCTATGATCATAGTTTCTAACTCTGCAGAGGTTGTGCACTTTCACCCTTTGTCTTCAATTAGCCCAAACATCCTATACACCCGGAGTGCATCATGGAAAGGAGAGAATTGAGACGATATCTTTTAGAAGCAAGAATTCAACCCATCCAGCAAGACCCGTTCCACCTATAATTCTGCTACATCTTCATGTCAAGCAAGGGCTGAACTCTCACAACTTAGTTGATCAAGACAGAGCCCATATGTCAAAGGGCTGCACGGTAAGCTGCTAAACTTAGAGGGACTTGGTAATCTCTTTGTTCCCTGGGTGGCAATTCACAAGTGAACACCCCTCGGGGCGACACTCAACTCTCATCAACCATACAACCAAATCCACCCAGGTGGTTCATTGAAATTTATACTTAGAATTTTTCCACAACAATGAGTAAAACAAATTTGTAGCAAGGCTAAGCATCTACCAAGTACTAAATGTCCAAAATAACAAGTCTAAAGGATGGCTACACACTACTTGGGATTTTGCATAGCATAGTAATAACTTAGTAGAAATTCCCTATCATGCATACTACTTAAAACACTAGTAATGCATAGTAAAAATATGGGAGATTTGATGGTGTGTCACTTGCCTTGGCAATAGGATGAACAATCACAGCAAGAATAACAGAAACAAGATTAGACTTGCTCCTCTTCGCAATCTAAACAAGCAAAACAATCCACATATAAACATACAAGACAAACATAACATAGAAAACAAAATAACATTACAAAAACATGTATGCATGTTATGCAATGATCAAATTAATGCACAAAGTTCATAACTAGCAATACATACTAACAATGGTGTTCTCTGATATTAATAACATGGTTATGATGCATGCAAAACAAATTTATTATCAAATTATAATTATTAGTGTTGCTAGGGTTTCATTATAGGCAATTATCCACATTAGTGGAGTTTCTGTTACAAAGTTTCACAAATAATTTTTCCAACGCATCTACTGGATAGAGGACATTAAAACAAAACCATAGCAATTTATTTCACCTAAAAAGTTATGCCCAAAATAATGATTTATAAATATCTACAAATAACATGTGATTGCACGTTTCAAATTTGAAAATTGAATAGCCTAGATTAATCTACACATTGTGCTGCTTTCAAAAAGTCCAAAATCACCTAATTTGGATAAACAGAATTCGAGATATGAATTTTTGAAGTTTTAAAACAAATTTGTTATTTTCTGTTTTTGTTAAAAACGTGTTCGATCCGAGGCGCTCCCGATGGTGGCTTCTGATTGACTGGTACCGCTTCGACCCGGATCGAGCTCGGTGGCCGTTAGATCTGAAGGGGATCGTGCAGTCAAGATTAAAAAAAAAACTGTTCGCTGTCGCCTTCTGTCGTGGCCCTCCGATGAAGATCTGACGGTCGGCGTTTCTCCTCTGCATCGGACTCGCCGGAGAGCTCGCCGGAATACGGACGCGCGGCGGCAGATGAGAGCGCGTGCACGGCGCGGCTATTCTACGGTCCTAGAAGCTAAAGGAAACGTACCAGGAGGATCGGGGTGACGGCGCGAGCTCGGTGGCGAAGTTTCGTGCGCCCTCGCTTCCTGTACCGTGCTCGATCCCTCGTCGGAGTAGTGGCAGGCGGCGGTGGATGGCAGACGAAGACGGCGCCGACAATCTCCTGGGCAAAACAACGCATTACGATGTTAGGCGCGTGCGTGGCAATGAGGGGAAGCGAGAGAGGGCAGAGAGGAAGGCAGGGGTCGACGAGGATCACCGGAATCACTAACCCTAGCCGACGGCGACGGCGGGACTTCGAGCTCGAATCTCGGCGGCCTGGGGTGTTTTGGATGGGGCTTTTGGGGGCTAACGAGAGAGGAGGGTGCGAGGTATATATGGACGCGAAGAACATGCCTTAATCCGCAAGAAAAAGGAGGAAATCGGCAGGGGAAAAACCGTGTTCTTCCCGGACTCGGTGTCGTGCGCGAGGGGAAGAATGGGGGACGTCATCGTGACGTGGGGTTGCGTCACGCGCGGGGCCCGCGGTCAGCAAGAGGGGAGAGCGAGCGGGCTGGTCTCGTGGGCCTTTCCGCGCAGCTCGCGTGCGAGGGAAAACAGAGGGGAGAGAATGGGCCAGGCCCGAGAGAGATAGGAGAGGGTCTGGGCTACTGCACTGGTTTTCTCTTTCCTTTTTTTCTGTTTTTTTTCAATTGATTTAAATTCAAATCAAAACCCCACCAAAACAATTCAGAAAAATACACAAAAATATGTTTTGGAAAGCTTATGAAAAGTAGAACATTTTGGTACTAATCTTTCCCCACAATAAATTACTTTACTTTTGAAAAAGTATTTTAATTCAAAATGGGTTTAATAGGTAATAATACTTAAAATTTTGTCTTTAGCGAATTAGAAACCAGTTTTTATGCAAACAGGATGCAAGTACACTATGATGATCATGAATGCATGATGGTTTTGAATTTTTCAAAATTTTCAAAATCCTGGGATGTTACAGACTTCGAGCAGCTGGACAAGGATGGATTGAAGAATCTCAACACCGTTTTCTGAAGAAGTAAAATTTTGCTCAGGAAACATTAGTTGTGGTGCTTATGGGTGTGTCCTATGGTGCCAAAAGAAAACTCTTTTTCAAAAGTGTTAGGGAAAAACTTGCTTTCTGCAAATAGCCTAAACTCCACCAAGCCAGATATGCATGTAGTTTAGACTTGCCATTTTATATCCACCATAGTGTCATTTGCCAATACATTGTTTGTACTGAATCTCCCTCGGGGCTGCATATTCCAACGTGCAGGAAATTCTGAGGATGAAGTTTGATTAAGTGCTTGGACTCGAGTCTACACCAAACATGTAATGCATGTGGCGCATGATTGAAGATGGAGGCTCCTTGCTATCTTATTTCTGCTGTTTAGAACTCTGAGTTTTGCTAGTCTTTCAAGACTATGCACTTTGTAATAAAGCTATACTTGACTATTCTGGATCCTTTGTAATAATTTTGATACTGTTGCAATGATACATTAAATTTTATTCTGTGGTGCTAGCATTGATCCAGGGACTAGCACTTAACACAGTAGTTCTTACATTATTAAATGTGAGGGCGCTACATTGAGAAAGTTTCCACACCTCTCCATGCATGGTATTTTCTGTATTACTCATTCCAAGATATTCAGTGGAGGTTGGGTAGCTCTCAGAGTGATCTTTCCAACAAAATTGGTTTCATCTCAATCGGTGTTTTCCTTCGAAAGTTATCACAGTTCAGGAGGTCATATCTCAGGGAACGTGCAAGTCATGTATAATGGTCTTGTTAGCAAACTCTATCCTCCAATCTAGAAGGACAAAATTCTTTCCCGTGTATTACAAATAATGCCCATCCTAGTGTAAACATTGTATGTCTAACAGTTATTACAACATGACGCGCTGTGATAAGGCTGTGATATGGTTGTGATATGGTTGTGATATGGATGTGATATGGAAAATGATACTGGTTCATGTTTGAGAAAGGTTCCACACCTCTCCATGCGTGGTATTTTCTATATTCCTCATTCCAAGATATCCAGTGGAGGTTTGTAGCTCTCAGAGTGATCTTTCCAATAAAATTGGTTTCATCTCAATCGGAGTTTTCCTTCGAAAGTTATCACAGTTCAGGAGGTCATATCTCAGGGAACGTGCAATTCATGTGTAATGGTCTTGTTAGCAAACTCTATCCTCCAATCTAAAGGAGAAAATTCTTTCCCGTGTATTACAAATAATGCACATCCTGGTGTAAGCATTGTATGTCTAATAGTTATTACATCATGACGCGATGTGGTAAGGCTGTGATATGGTTGTGATATGGAAAATGATACTGGTTCATGTTTGAGAAAGGTTCCACACCTCTCCATGCATGGTATTTTCTATATTCCTCATTCCAAGATATCCAGTGGAGGTTGGGTAGCTCTCAGAGTGATCTTTCCAATAAAATTGGTTTCATCTCAATCGGTGTTTTCCTTCGAAAGTTATCACAGTTCAGGAGGTCATATCTCAGGGAACGTGCAAGTCATCTATAGTGGTCTTGTTAGAAAACTCTATCATCCAATCTAGCAGGACACAATTCGTTCCTGTTTATTACAAATAATGCCCATCATAGTGTAAACATTGTATGTCTAACAGTTATTACAACATGACGTGCTTTGATAAGGTTGTGATATGGTTGTGATATGGATGTGATATGGAAAATGATACTGGTTCCTGTTTGAGAAAGGTTCCACACCTCTCCATGCATGGTATTTTCTATATTCCTCATTCCAAGATATCCAGTGGAGGTTGGGTAGCTCTTAGAGTGATCTTTCCAATAAAATTGGTTTCATCTCAATTGGTGTTTTCCTTTGAAAGTTATCATAGTTCAGGAGGTCATATCTCAGGGAACGTGCAAGTCATGTATAATGGTCTTGTTAGCAAACTCTATCCTCCAATCTAGAAGGACAAAATTATTTCCCGTGTATTACAAATAATGCCCATCCTAGTGTAAACATTGTATGTCTAACAGTTATTACAACATGACGCGTTGTGAGAAGGCTGTGATATGGTTGGATATGGATGTGATATGGATGTGATATGGAAAATGATACTGGTTCATGTTTGAGAAAGGTTCCACACCTCTCCATGCATGGTATTTTCTATATTCCTCATTCCAAGATATCCAGTGGAGGTTGGGTAGCTCTCAGAGTGATCTTTCTAATAAAATTGGTTTCATCTCAATCGATGTTTTCCTTCAAAAGTTATCACAGTTCAGGAGGTCATATCTCAGGGAACGTGCAAGTCATGTATAATGGTATTCTTAGCAAACCCTATCCTCCAATCTAGAAGGACAAAATTCTTTCCCGTGTATTACAAATAATTCCCATCGTAGTGTAAACATTGTATGTCTAACAGTTATTACAACATGACGCGCTCTGATAAGGCCGTGATATGGTTGTGATATGGAAAATGATACTGGTTCATGTTTGAGAAAGGTTCCACACCTCTCCATGCACGGTATTTTCTATATTCCTCATTCCAAGATGTCCAGTCGAGGTTGGGTAGCTCTCAGAGAGATCTTTCCAATAAAATTGGTTTCATCTCAATCTGATTTTTCCTTCGAAAGTTATCACAGTTCAGGAGGTCATATCTCAGGGAACGTGCAAGTCATGTATAATGGTCTTGTTAGCAAACTCTATCCTCCAATCTAGAAGGACAAAATTATTTCCCGTGTATTACAAATAATGATTATCCTAGTGTAAACATTGTATGTCTAACAGTTATTACAACATGACCCGTTGTGATAAGGCTGTGATATGGTTGTGATATGGAAAATAATACTGGTTCATGTTTGAGAAAGGTTTCACACCTCTCCATGCATGGTATTTTATATATTCCTCATACCAAGATATCCAGTCGAGGTTGGGTATCTCTCAGAGTGATCTTTCCAATAAAATTGGTTTCATCTCAATCGGTGTTTTCCTTCGAAAGTTATCACAGTTCAGGAGGTCATATCTCAGGGAACGTGCAAGTCATGTATAATGGTTGCCACTTGTGATAACATTACAACAGTTCACGAATATTCCGCAACAACATCAGAAAAGATATATACAAGACGACTCAAACGAGTCAAGGATACAACTGATACAATACAAAGATCCAAATGACAGCGGAAGAAACAACATAGTGTCCGACTACGGACAAGATACAAATTGGACTAAGAGTCCTGAAGATAACCGAGAGCGTCCAATCCCTGCCCAGGCCAAGCCGGAGGGATTCCCAAGCTAACGTCGTCAGACTTCAAACCTGTTGACTGCAATGTTGAATATGCAGCCACGAAAAAGAATTCGTGGGTCAGTACGGTTAAGTACTGGCAAGTGGATAAACCATACTCACAAGATACTGGCGTAACCAGTCATCACAAGATACAAATACTTTGGGTTCAACGGAAAGGAAGGGATTATTGCAAATAAGCGGCAGCGGGCTGCACTAACCAACTACAGAGACTCGAAACAACTTCCGGCTAAAAGAGGGGGATAAGATAGCATATCGTAACCAACTAGTACTAACCACCCAAACAAACCCATCCAAGGTTACCCCCTACTAAGGAAGCAACCCAAGGATAACTCACACTGTTGGATTAATGATGGATCAAGTTATTGTGTCAATAAGACTATTACTAGTCAAAATTAGCATTAGTTAGGTGTAAGTTGTTCTGAGTACTTGTTAGCCAGTACTTTCACCAAGTCATCCATAACCGCGGAAAACACGGCTTCTCGAGAAGATTTACCCTGCAGGGGTGCACCAATTTGGCCGTACACGTAAGAATAACCCGCCAGACGGGGGATCAACCCACCAAGCGAGGTACTCAACACAACCCAACTCTTCTTCGCATCAAGCCCAAAGAACCCCGTGCAATTGAGCGCACGGCTAATCAAGCCCCACGAAGAAAAGGGGACCCTCATAGCACTCTAAGAACGTGTCTCCCTAAATGCCGACTACAAAAGTTCCACCCTGGCCTGGGTTCGCAAGATCATGCATGCGACAAATGGAAAACCCGAACTAAATGAGGCGATTTGGACGAGATGCGAATCGAATCAAATTGAGGGGGGCGCCCATACTCGCTTCCCACATGCGGTTAGTGTGATCATCATGGATCAATGGACAAGACCCTTTTCCTAATTAGGGTCGACACTAGCAGGCCTCAAAACCACGCCGAGCCTCCTGCCGGTGCCTTATCATCAAATTATTATTACCCAAACATTAACATGTTGTTGATTGAATTGAAACCCAACTATCAAACTAAACAGGTGATAAGATAAATGACGACAAGACTCGAGCACAAACAACCCTAAGCATGCAACTACGACACGAGGGCCAACGGGGTAAACAAGCAACAGTTAATAGGAAGTGGAAGGAAGGCTATATCATGGCTGCAAGGTAAACATATGATAGGATCGAGACACAAGCATCGAATCATAAGGCTAGCATAAGGACGACAGAAAGAATCGGTAACAAGTGATGAAAGGCAGCCATAGGTAGCAAGTGAGTATACTTGCCTGGAATCCAGCAAGTAGAGGTACATCCGAAGAACTTGTCGTTGCTCACATCATCTCAACGTCCTATCCGGGAAGAAGCAACGAACCTCGAACAAACACCGGATGCAACAATTACTACTACGGGAAAAGATCCAGCATGATCAAGATATGGATGCATGACAAGTTTAAAAGATGCATCAAGATAAACTAGTTGACATGGTAAACATATTTAAATGGACCCATATGCAATTTGGATTGCATATGGAAAAGTCCATGAATTAAGGTTGAAATAATTGTTCTACAACTAAACATCATGTGTAAGTGAATTAGCATGATGCATGGATGATGAAAACAATATGGTAACAACAAGGGATTCAAATTGAAATAAGGTTTACCAAGTTTGGAATTTTAGTTATCAAGTTATGAAAATGTGCTTCTTAAAGGTGTCAGACAAGCATTTGTTGTTTTCACCAATTTAAATTGTTCAAAATAGATAACAAAGTTCATATTTGAATAGAACACAAAATCTTAGGTGGAATACATGTTTCACTTGTTGAAAAAGGATTTAGAATAAATTACTTTATGAATTAAACAAGTTTAAACAAGATTTAAATGAATTTAATTCAAGTATGAAATCATTTGAATTTTTATTTGTTCAAAACATTAAATGAAATTCATATTTGGAAAGGTTATGCTTTTCTGGTTTGAAAACATATTTTATAAGTTCAAAAATAATTGATTTTTGAGCAAGTTATTAATTTAGCAATTTTAAATGAATTAAACAAGATTTAAATTATTTAACCAATTTTAATTATTCAAAACAGGAAATAAAGTTTATATTTGAAAAGGTGGTTCAATTGGGCATGGAAAACATATTTCATATGTGACATTTGAATTAATATTGAATTAGTTATGAATTTCACCATTTAAATGATTTAATTAAAGCATTAAGTAATTGCATTAATTTTATTTATCCAAAACAGAAAACAAATGTTATATTTGGAAAGAGCATGAAATTTTGGTTGGAAATCATATTTTATATGGGCCATTTGAACTATATTTGAATTTGTTATGGATTTAATTAAATTCAAAAAGAGTTATTTGAATTTGAAGTTTTTAAAAATATTTGGAATGTTCAAAACAGTAAACAAAACACATATTTGAAATGTTCATGAGTTTCTGATTGGGATACATATTTTATTTGTTACAAACTGATTCAAAATGGGGAAGATATGATTTTTACAACTTTTTGAGTTATAGGGCATTTTTTCGAAAAGAAAACAGGGCTGGGACTTTTACACCGGAGGGGAGGGAACCCACACTGGCTGACAGTGGGCCAGCCGCCCAGCGTGGCGCCACAGCGGCGCGGGTGTGCGGTGAGGTGGCAGGATGGTGTATGACGGGTGGGGCCTGGGCGCTGGCGGAAAAATCAGAAAAAAGGAGGCGCTTGGGGGCGCACTGGGGGGTCGAACCCGCAACCTGCAGCGCGTGCGAGAGGGAGCAGAACCACTGCGGTGCTGCTTGCTGTTGTGGTGCTATGCGTTTCTGACGGAGGAAGTAGTATCTTCAACTGCTAACTGAATTTCGACAGCGAGGTTCGTTCTCTGAACCTGACGGAAACAAGGCAGCTATCGCCGGCGTCCCACGTCGATGCCGCGCGAGGGCTGGCACAGAGCAAGGAGGAAGAGGGCCTAGGCCTGGGAGGGGGGGGCCTCACCTCGGTGTGTAGGCGATGAAGGGGAAGGCGAGGGCGTCGCTGTTCCTGCTCGCAGCAGGCAGATGGCCGCCGCACGCCAGGGAGGAAGAGGTCCACGGCGGCGCCTCCCCGTGGCCTCCCGGAGCTGGGCGAATAAGCGAGGCCGGAGAGGGGTCCGTGGGGACTCCATTCCCGCACCCAATTCGAACCTCCGTCGACCGTGGAGGAGATGCCAAGGGATTCAGTTAGCGGCCATGGAGGCAAAATTTTGGGGTTCAGAAGGTGGACGAAAAGCAGAGGAATTGGCGGCGCCGGAGGGGAGAGAAGAGAGGGGGAAGATGGTAGATGGCTAGGGTTTGGGGGGGAGTGGCTTGGACGAGGGGATGATAAGGGGGCAGGTGCACATGGGGGGAGGTGGGGGTGTGTGGTGCTGCTGTTGCTTTCTGCAGAGAAAACGACAGGGGGGATCGTACGGAGGTGGGGGATGAGGTAGATGGGCCTTGGGCTTGGCCAGGTGGGCTGGAGGGAAAAAAGAATGGGCTGGCTGCCTCTCTCTTTGCTGTTTTTAATTTTTCCCTTTTTGTTTGCACACACACCTTTTTTTTTGTACAGAAGAGGGAGAGAGAGAGAGAGAGATAAAAATAGGGTTTGGGGTTTCTTTTATTTGATGAATAATTTTTTATTAATTGCAAAACAGCAATTCAAAGCAATTTAACATTAACTTCAAAATTTGAATATTAATTTGATTTTTTTAATTTGTTAGTTGAATTCCAAATAGGGTTTAGTTTGGAATTTTGGGAAATAAACAAGTTTTATTTAATAAAATCAAACACTATGAAAACTTAGTGAGTTGTAAATTGTTTGGAAGATTTTTAATTCTTAAACCACAATTGGGATCATGCCCATTATGATTGATTTTGAAGTGAATTTTGAATTTGCCATTTAGGGTGTTGATTAAAGGGAGTTTTTATTTAACAAGCAATTTAAATAAATTCAACTTCCAACTATTTGAAAACAAGTTGAGTTGTTCAGGTTGCAACTTTCAATTGGAAATTTTAGACATGTTTTTGAAAGTTTAAATGGGTTTGGATTTTTGAGTGGTTTTGAGAACAGGATGCAATGCAGATGATGCATGTGATGCAAAAAGAAAAGGAAAGCAACCAATTTCTACTTAGGGGGAACACCCCAGGTGTTACAGACGACACCACTAACAAGGGATTGCGCCCTCGCAATCCACCTGCTAACCCGGGAGGGGAAAGAAGTTCGACTATCGATTCTTCATGCTTCCAGCTGATCTCCTCGACACCACTAACAAGAGATTCTTGCTCGGAGTGACGACGATGTTCTTCCACCAGGAATCTTCCGATGATCGGACCTATTAGGTTAAAGGCTCAGAAAACGTCCACCCACGTAGGATCCTAACACTTTGAAAGATAGACAAGGGGGGAAGACTCCAAAACAAATAAGATGGGAGGGGAAATAGAATAGAGGTAAGGAGAAAACAAGAATCCTATTGAGATGTTTTTTCCAAAATAGTTTAGCAGAAATAGTTTTTGACACTCTAGAAACAACGACCGTTAGCGAGGTTATCATACAGGCTTTGCGGACCCGTTGCTTCGATAACCATTCGTATCGAAACAATATCGGGAATCGGAACCAAGGCTCTGATACCATTTGTGACGCCCCGAGATCGGGCACTATGCAGATTTCAGCATTCCCGCCAAAATCCACATAATAACCGATTCCAGGTTGCCACTTGTGATAACATTACAACAGTTCACGAATATTCCGCAACAACAACAGAAAAGATATATACAAGACGACTCAAACGAGTCAAGGATACAACTGATACAATACAAAGATCCAAATGACATCGGAAGAAACAACATAGTGTCCGACTACGGACAAGTTACAAATGGGACCAAGAGTCCTGAAGATAACCGAGAGCGTCCAATCCCTTCCCAGGCCAAGCCGGAGGGATTCCGAAGCTAACGTCGTCAGACTTCAAACCTGTTGACTGCAATGTTGAATATGCAGCCACGAAAAAGAATTCGTGGGTCAGTACGGTTAAGTACTGGCAAGTGGATAAACCATACTCACAAGATACCGGCATAACCAGTCATCACAAGATACAAATACTTTGGGTTCAACGGAAAGGAAGGGATTATTGCAAATAAGCGGCAGCGGGCTGCACTAACCAACTACAGAGACTCGAAACAACTTCCGGCTAAAAGAGGGGGATAAGATAGCGTATCATAACCAACTAGTACTAACCACCCAAACAAACCCATCCAAGGTTACCCCCTACTAAGGAAGCAACCCAAGGATAACTCACACTGTTGGATTAATGATGGATCAAGTTATTGTGTCAATAAGACTATTACTAGTCAAAATTAGCATTAGTTAGGTGTAAATTGTTCTGAGTACTTGTTAGCCAGTACTTTCACCAAGTCATCCATAACCGCGGAAAACACGACTTCTCGAGAAGATTTACCCTGCAGGGGTGCACCAATTTGGCCGTACACGTAAGAATAACCCGCCAGACGGGGGATCAACCCACCAAGCGAGGTACTCAACACAACCCAACTCTTCTTCGCATCAAGCCCACAGAACCCCGTGCAATTGAGCGCACGGCTAATCAAGCCCCACGAAGAAAAGGGGACCCTCATAGCACTCTAAGAACGTGTCTCCCTAAATGCCGACTACAAAAGTTCCACCCTGGCCTGGGTTCGCAAGATCATGCATGCGGCAAATGGAAAACCCGAACTAAATGAGGCGATTTGGACGAGATGCGAATCGAATCAAATTGAGGGGGGCGCCCATACTCGCTTCCCACATGCGGTTAGTGCGCTCATCATGGATCAATGGACAAGACCCTTTTCCTAATTAGGGTCGACACTAGCAGGCCTCAAAACCACGCCGGGCCTCCTGCCGGTGCCTTATCATCAAATTATTATTACCCAAACATTAACATGTTGTTGATTGAATTGAAACCCAACTATCAAACTAAACAGGTGATAAGATAAATGACGACAAGACTCGAGCACAAACAACCCTAAGCATGCAACTACGACACGAGGGCCAACGGGGTAAACAAGCAACAGTTATTAGGAAGTGGAAGGAAGGCTATATCATGGGTGCAAGGTGAACATATGATACGATCGAGACACAAGCATCGAATCATAAGGCTAGCATAAGGATGACAGAAAGAATCGGTAACAAGTGATGAAAGGCAGCCATAGGTAGCAAGTGAGTATACTTGCCTGGAATCCAGCAAGTAGAGGTACATCCGAAGAACTTGTCGTTGCTCACATCATCTCAACGTCCTATCCGGGAAGAAGCAACGAACCTCGAACAAACACCGGATGCAACAATTACTACTACGGCAAAAGATCCAGCATGATCAAGATATGGATGCATGACAAGTTTAAAAGATGCATCAAGATAAACTAGTTGACATGGTAAACATATTTAAATGGACCCATATGCAATTTGGATTGCATATGGAAAAGTCCATGAATTAAGGTTGAAATAATTGTTCTACAACTAAACATCATGTGTAAGTGAATTAGCATGATGCATGGATGATGAAAACAATAAGGTAACAACAAGGGATTCAAATTGAAATAAGGTTTACCAAGTTTGGAATTTTAGTTATTAAGTTATGAAAATGTGCTTCTTAAAGGTGTCACACAAGCATTTGTTGTTTTCACCAATTTAAATTGTTCAAAATAGATAACAAAGTTCATATTTGAATAGAACACAAAATCTTAGGTGGAATACATGTTTCACTTGTTGAAAAGGATTTAGAATAAATTACTTATGAATTAAACAAGTTTAAACAAGATTTAAATGAATTTAATTCAAGTATGAAATCATTTGAATTTTTATTTGTTCAAAACATTAAATGAAATTCATATTTGGAAAGGTTATGCTTTTCTGGTTTGAAAACATATTTTATAAGTTCAAAAATAATTTAATTTGAGCAAGTTATTAATTTAGCAATTTTAAATGAATTAAACAAGATTTAAATTATTTAACCAATTTTAATTATTCAAAACAGGAAATAAAGTTTATATTTGGAAAGGTGGTTCAATTGGGCATGGAAAACATATTTCATATGTGACATTTGAATTAATATTGAATTAGTTATGAATTTCACCATTTAAATGATTTAATTAAAGCATTAAGTAATTGCATTAATTTTATTTATCCAAAACAGAAAACAAATGTTATATTTGGAAAGAGCATGAAATTTTGGTTGGAAATCATATTTTATATGGGCCATTTGAACTATATTTGAATTTGTTATGGATTTAATCAAATTCAAAAAGAGTTATTTGAATTTGAAGTTTTTAAAAATATTTGGAATGTTCAAAACAGTAAACAAAACACATATTTGAAATGTTCATGAGTTTCTGATTGGGATACATATTTTATTTGTTAAAAACTGATTCAAAATGGGGAAGATATGATTTTTACAAGTTTTTGAGTTAAAGGGCATTTTTTGGAAAAGAAAACAGGGCTGGGACTTTTACACCGGAGGGGAGGGAACCCACACTGGCTGACAGTGGGCCAGCCGCCCAGCGTGGCGCCACAGTGGCGCGGGTGTGCGGTGAGGGGGCAGGATGGTGTATGACGGGTGGGGCCTGGGCGCTGGCGGAAAAATCAGAAAAAAGGAGGCGCTTGGGGGCGCACTGGGGGGTCGAACCCGCAACCTGCAGCGCGTGCGAGAGGGAGCAGAACCACTGCGGTGCTGCTTGCTGTTGTGGTGCTATGTGTTTCTGACGGAGGAAGTAGTATCTTCAACTGCTAACTGAATTTCGACAGCGAGGTTCGTTCTCTGAACCTGACGGAAATAAGGCAGCGATCGCCGGCGTCCCACGTCGATGCCGCGCGAGGGCTGGCACAGAGCAAGGAGGAAGAGGGCCTAGGCCTGGGAGGGGGGCCTCACCTCGGTGTGTAGGCGATGAAGGGGAAGGCGAGGGCGTCGTTGTTCCTGCTCGCAGCAGGCAGATGGCCGCCGCACGCCAGGGAGGAAGAGGTCCACGGCGGCGCCTCCCCGTGGCCTCCCGGAGCTGGGCTAATAAGCGAGGCCGGAGAGGGGTCCGTGGGGACTCCATTCCCGCACCCAATTCGAACCGCCGGCGACTGTGGAGGAGATGCCAAGGGATTTAGTTAGCGGCCATGGAGGCAAAATTTTGGGGTTCAGAAGGTGGACGAAAAGCAGAGGAATTGGCGGCGTCGGAGGGGAGAGAAGAGAGGGGGAAGATGGTAGATGGCTAGGGTTTGGGGGGGAGTGGCTTGGAGGAGGGGATGATAAGGGGGCAGGTGCACATGGGGGGAGGTGGGGGTGCGTGGTGCTGTTGTTGCTTTCTGCAGAGAAAACGACAGGGGGGGATCGTACGGAGGTGGGGGATGAGGTAGATGGGCCTTGGGCTTGGCCAGGTGGGCTGGAGGGAAAAAAGAATGGGCTGGCTGCCTCTCTCTTTGCTGTTTTTAATTTTTCCCTTTTTGTTTGCACACACACCTTTTTTTTGTAGAGAAGAGGGAGAGAGATAGAGAGAGATAAAAATAGGGTTTGGGGTTTCTTTTATTTGATGAATAATTTTTTATTAATTGCAAAACAGCAATTCAAAGCAATTTAACATTAACTTCAAAATTTGGAATATTAATTTGATTTTTTTAATTTGTTACTTGAATTCTAAATAGGGTTTAGTTTGGAATTTTGGGAAATAAACAAGTTTTATTTAATAAAATCAAACACTATGAAAACTTAGTGAGTTGTAAAATGTTTGGAAGATTTTTAATTCTTAAACCACAATTGGGATCATGCCCATTATGATTGATTTTGAAGTGAATTCTGAATTTGCCATTTAGGGTGTTGATTAAAGGGATTTTTTATTTAACAAGCAATTTAAATAAATTCAACTTCCAACTATTTGAAAACAAGTTGAGTTGTTCAGGTTGCAACTTTCAATTGGAAATTTTAGACATGTTTTTGAAAGTTTAAATGGGTTTGGATTTTTGAGTGGTTTTGAGAACAGGATGCAATGCAGATGATGCATGTGATGCGAAAAGAAAAGGAAAGCAACCAATTTCTACTTAGGGGGGAACACCCCAGGTGTTACAGGGTAGCTCTCCGAGTGATCTTTCCAATAAAATTGGTTTCATCTCAATCGGTGTTTTCCTTCAAAAGTTATCACAGTTCAGGAGGTCATATCTCAGGGAACGTGCAAGTCATGTATAATGGTCTTGTTAGCAAACTCTATCATACGATCTAGCAGGACAAAATTCTTTCCCGTGTATTACAAATAATGCCCATCATAGTGTAAACATTGTATGTCTAACATTTATTACAACATGACACGCTGTGATATGGTTGTGATATGGTTGTGATATGGAAAATGATACTGGTTCATGTTTGAGAAAGGTTCCACACCTCTCGATGCACGGTATTTTCTATATTCCTTATTCCAAGATATCCAGTGGAGGTTGGGTAGCTCTCAGAGTGATCTTTCCAATAAAATTGGTTTCATCTCAATCGGTGTTTTCCTTCGAAAGTTATCATAGTTCAGGAGGTCATATCTCAGGGAACGTGCAAGTCATGTATAATGGTCTTGTTAGCAAACTCTATCCTCCAATCTAGAAGGACAAAATTATTTCCCGTGTATTACAAATAATGTCCATCCTAGTGTAAACATTGTATGTCTAACAGTTATTACAATATGACGCGCTCTGATAAGGCTATGATATGGTTGTGATATGGTTGTGATATGGATCTGATATGGAAAATGATACTGGTTCATGTTTGATAAAGGTTCCACACCTCTCCATGCATGGTATTTTCTATATTCCTCATTCCAAGATATCCAGTGGAGGTTGGGTAGCTCTCAGAGTGATCTTTCCAATAAAATTTGTTTCATCTCAATCGGTGTTTTCCTTCGAAAGTTATCACAGTTCAGGAGGTCATATCTCAGGGAACGTGCAAGTCATGTATAATGGTCTTGTTAGAAAACTCTATCTTCCAATCTAGAAGGACAAAATTCTTTTCCGTGTATTACAAATAATGCCCATCCTAGTGTAAACATTGTATGTCTAACAGTTATTACAACATGAGGCGTCATGATAAGGCTGTGATATGGTTGTGATATGGTTGTGATATGGATGTGATATGGAAAATGATACTGGTTCATGTTTGAGAAAGGTTCCACACCTCTCCATGCATGGTATTTTCTATACTCCTCATTCCAAGATATCCAGTGGAGGTTGGGTAGCTGTCAGAGTGATCTTTCCAATAAAATTAATTTCATCTCAATCGGTGTTTTCCTTCGAAAGTTATCACAGTTTAGGAGGTCATATCTCTGGGAACGTGCAAGTCATGTATAATGGTCTTGTTAGCAAACTCTATCCTCCAATCTAGAAGGACAAAATGATTTCCCGTGTATTACAAATAATGCCCATCCTAGTGTAAACATTGTATGTCTAACAGTTATTACAACGTGAGGCGCCGTGATAAGGCTGTGATAAGGCTATGATATGGTTGTGATATGGTTGTGATATGGAGGTGATATGGAAAATGATACTGGTTCATGTTTGAGAAAGGTTCCACACCTATCCATGCATGGTATTTTCTATATTCCTCATTCCAAGATATCCAGTGGAGGTTGGGTAGCTCTCAGAGTGATCTTTCCAATAAAATTGGTTTCATCTCAATCGGTGTTTTACTTCGAAAGTTATCACAGTTTAGGAGGTCATATCTCAGGGAACGTGCAAGTCATGTATAATCGTCTTGTTAGCAAACTCTATCCTCCAATCTAGAAGGACAAAATTATTTCCCGTGTATTACAAATAATGTCCATCCTAGTGTAAACATTGTATGTCTAACAGTTATTACAACATGACGCGCTCTGATAAGGCTATGATATAGTTGTGATATGGTTGTGATATGGATCTGATATGGAAAATGATACTGGTTCATGTTTGATAAAGGTTCCACACCTCTCCATGCATGGTATTTTCTATATTCCTCATTCCAAGATATCCAGTGGAGGTTGGGTAGCTCTCAGAGTGATCTTTCCAATAAAATTTGTTTCATCTCAATCGGTGTTTTCCTTCGAAAGTTATCACAGTTCAGGAGGTCATATCTCAGGGAACGTGCAAGTCATGTATAATGGTCTTGTTAGAAAACTCTATCTTCCAATCTAGAAGGACAAAATTCTTTTCCGTGTATTACAAATAATGCCCATCCTAGTGTAAACATTGTATGTCTAACAGTTATTACAACATGAGGCGTCATGATAAGGCTGTGATATGGTTGTGATATGGTTGTGATATGGATGTGATATGGAAAATGATACTGGTTCATGTTTGAGAAAGGTTCCACACCTCTCCATGCATGGTATTTTCTATACTCCTCATTCCAAGATATCCAGTGGAGGTTGGGTAGCTGTCAGAGTGATCTTTCCAATAAAATTAATTTCATCTCAATCGGTGTTTTCCTTCGA
The DNA here is from genome assembly GCA_028641055.1 of Alopecurus myosuroides. NCBI lineage: Eukaryota > Viridiplantae > Streptophyta > Magnoliopsida > Poales > Poaceae > Alopecurus > Alopecurus myosuroides. The sequence goes on along the minus strand of CM054062.1, from coordinate 309,652,127 downwards.
AAGTTATCACAGTTTAGGAGGTCATATCTCTGGGAACGTGCAAGTCATGTATAATGGTCTTGTTAGCAAACTCTATCCTCCAATCTAGAAGGACAAAATGATTTCCCGTGTATTACAAATAATGCCCATCCTAGTGTAAACATTGTATGTCTAACAGTTATTACAACGTGAGGCGCCGTGATAAGGCTGTGATAAGGCTATGATATGGTTGTGATATGGTTGTGATATGGAGGTGATATGGAAAATGATACTGGTTCATGTTTGAGAAAGGTTCCACACCTATCCATGCATGGTATTTTCTATATTCCTCATTCCAAGATATCCAGTGGAGGTTGGGTAGCTCTCAGAGTGATCTTTCCAATAAAATTGGTTTCATCTCAATCGGTGTTTTACTTCGAAAGTTATCACAGTTTAGGAGGTCATATCTCAGGGAACGTGCAAGTCATGTATAATCGTCTTGTTAGCAAACTCTATCCTCCAATCTAGAAGGACAAAATTATTTCCCGTGTATTACAAATAATGTCCATCCTAGTGTAAACATTGTATGTCTAACAGTTATTACAACATGACGCGCTCTGATAAGGCTATGATATAGTTGTGATATGGTTGTGATATGGATCTGATATGGAAAATGATACTGGTTCATGTTTGATAAAGGTTCCACACCTCTCCATGCATGGTATTTTCTATATTCCTCATTCCAAGATATCCAGTGGAGGTTGGGTAGCTCTCAGAGTGATCTTTCCAATAAAATTTGTTTCATCTCAATCGGTGTTTTCCTTCGAAAGTTATCACAGTTCAGGAGGTCATATCTCAGGGAACGTGCAAGTCATGTATAATGGTCTTGTTAGCAAACTCTATCTTCCAATCTAGAAGGACAAAATTCTTTTCCGTGTATTACAAATATTGCCCATCCTAGTGTAAACATTGTATGTCTAACAATTATTACAACATGAGGCGTCATGATAAGGCTGTGATATGGTTGTGATATGGTTGTGATATGGATGTGATATGGAAAATGATACTGGTTCATGTTTGAGAAAGGTTCCACACCTCTCCATGCATGGTACTTTCTATATTACTCATTCCAAGATAACCAGTGGAGGTTGGGTAGCTCTCAGAGTGATCTTTCCAATAAAATTGGTTTCATCTCAATCGGTGTTTTCCTTCGAAAGTTATCACAGTTCAGGAGGTCATATCTCAGGGAACGTGCAAGTCATGTATAATGGTCTTGTTAGCAAACTCTATCCTCCAATCTAGAAGGACAAAATTCTTTCCCGTGTATTACAAATAATGCCCATCCTAGTGTAAACATTGTATGTCTAACAGTTATTACAACATGAGGCGCCGTGATAAGGCTGTGATAAGGCTGTGATATGGTTGTGATATGGTTGTGAGATGGAGGTGATATGGAAAATGATACTGGTTCATGTTTGAGAAAGGTTCCACACCTCTCCATGCATGGTATTTTCTATATTCCTCATTCCAAGATATCCAGTGGAGGTTGGGTAGCTCTCAGAGTGATCTTTCCAATAAAATTGGTTTCATCTCAATCGGTGTTTTCCTTCGAAAGTTATCACAGTTTAGGAGGTCATATCTCAGGGAACTTGCAAGTCATGTATAATCGTCTTGTTAGCAAACTCTATCCTCCAATCTAGAAGGACAAAATTCTTTCCCGTGTACTACAAATAATGCCCATCCTAGTGTAAACATTCTATGTCTAACAGTTATTACAACATGACGCGTTGTGATAAGGCTGTGATATGGTTGTGATACGGAAAATGATAATGGTTCATGTTTGAGAAAGGTTCCAAACCTCTCCATGCATGGTATTTTCTATATTCCTCATTCCAAGATATGCAGTGGAGGTTGGGTAGCTCTCAGAGTGATTTTTCCAATAAAATTGGTTTAATCTCAATCGGTGTTTTCCTTCAAAAGTTATCATAGTTTAGGAGGTCATATCTCACGGAACGTGCAAGTCATGTATAGTGGTCTTGTTAGCAAACTATATCCTCCAATCTAGACGGACAAAATTCTTTCCCGTGTATTACAAATAATGCCCATCCTAGTGTAAACATTGTATTTCTAACAGTTATTACAACATGACGCGTTGTGACAAGGTTGTGATATGGTTGTGATATGGTTGTGATATGGATGTGATATGGAAAATGATACGGGTTCATGTTTGAGAAAGGTTCCACACCTCTCCATGCATGGTATTTTCTTTAGTCCTCATTCCTAGATATCCAGTCGAGGTTGGGTAGCTCTCAGAGTGATCTTTCCAATAAAATTGGTTTCATCTCAATCGGTGTTTTCCTTCGAAAGTTATCACAGTTCAGGAGGTCATAACTCAGGGAACGTGCAAGTCATGTATAATGGTCTTGTTAGCAAACTCTATACTCCAATCTAGAAGGACAAAATTCTTTCCCGTGTATTACAAATAATGCCCATCCTAGTGTAAACATTGTATGTCTATCAGTTATTACAACATGACGCGCTGTGATAAGGCTGTGATATGGTTGTGATATGGTTGTGATATGGATGTGATATGGAAAATGATACTGGTTCATGTTTGAGAAAGGTTCCACACCTGTCACACCCCTGTTTTTAAGCACTTGTATAATAGTAATTTAGCAAGCCTCTTAAGACTTTTGTAATGCAATTAAGTGGACAACATGTTTGTGTAGTATTGTTTATCTATGCAATTTAAGTGGTGTGTTCTTTTCACTCACTTGAGGAGTTTTTCTCCTAAGAAAAACATTGTTTTCTATTTGTTTTCTATTTGTTTTCCACTAAGCTTCTTAAGAGAATATTTTTCAAAACTTGAGGTAACACTTTGTTTCAACTTAAAAATGTGTTATTGATGGTTTGGAATCAACTTGAACTTGAAATAAAATTAATTGGAAAAGATTTCATTAGATTTTCCAATATAAATTTTGTCCTGAAAAACAGCCAAGTAGCTGTTTTCAACCCTTGTTTTCCATCACAAGGATTATCCAATTATGGATTTTATTTGATCAAAACTACTCTCTGTTATGAGTACAACAAAACTACACTCTTGGAAAAACCTATAAACATATTTAACACACAATGCCATGATGGTTTTTGAGCCATCTTGTTAAGACAGAAAGTTTAGCATTTTGAAAACAGAGAATGTACCTACTTTGCCATTTTTTTCAGAGCCTTAAACCCCTCATTTTTCAGATCAAATGATTGGTTCTGAAACTTGGATAGTTGTTCTTTGTTGAGCATTTTAAATCACTCATTTTAGAGTTTGTTTGCTTGGTGAAAACAAGTCCAACTTTTGCTATCTCTGTTTGCTTTTCCAGCACTTAGAAAAAATTCAGAAAAACTGTCTAACTGAATTTTTCTGACAGAACAGTGATTACACTTTTAGACTTGATGTTTTAGCTTGTGTGTACTGATCCAAGCATAGCCACTTTGCCAATTCGAAAACCATGATGATGAGCTTCTAGAAGGTGGCATTGGATCCTCCTTTGGCTGACCAGGGAGGGAGAAAAGTGAGGTGGCATTTGACTATGTAGTGATGTCACATATAGTGGTTGAAATAGTGATAATTTTTGCTTTTTGCCCATCCCTTGGCCCTTGCTGTGGCTTTGCTCACACACTGGTACTAGATTGACCCCAGGGCACCAATGAGAAGCATTGCCACCCGTGGAGAACCCCCAAAGGGCAAGGCATGCCCATGCCATTGCCAACCCGAGCCCTCCCCCTTTGACTCGTGCCTACATAGCCCTAGAGGCCTATCCCTCTCGCCACAGCACTCTCCTCACTCCACTTGCTCATCCCATCAAGCCCTCGCTTGCTCGTTCGCTCTGTGCGAGCGAGGCAAACCGTGCCCATCCGCAAGCCCTAGCAGATCGAGAGCGAGGTACCGCCGCGATCCCGACGCCTCCCGCCCTCGTTTTGCTTCTAGATCGACGCCCTGGCTCGTGCGCATCCCCTGACATGGTTTTGCCCACGCTCGTTTGCAGGAACGCTGTCGCCGTCCCCGGAGCCCCCGCAGAGCGCCGTCGAGCCGCCGTCGTGTCCGCGCCACCCCATCGCCCGTACCCGCGCCACAGCAACGCCCAGGCCACCCTCTTCCACGCCTGCACCAACCCACGGCTTCTCGCGAGCCCTAGGTGAGCCATTGTCCACGCTTGCTAGGTGTTCGACCGCGGGCTGAGAGAGAGAGAGAGAAGAGAGACGCGGGGAGGAAGAAAAAAGAGGAGCCGTCGATCTGCGGATCGACGGTCACCTTTGAACGTGCCGTTTCGCGCGCGCGCGCGCGCAGGCGGGCTGTGCCGTGCGCTAGCTGGGCCTCGCAGGCAGATCTGGCCCGTTTGGGCTCTGTCCTTATTTTTTTCATTAAAATGAACAAATCTGTGCCTGTTTACTTTAGCTATTTTTGAGCAAGTTAAAATATTCTTTTTGCTTAGCCAATTTTTGTACTCGTAGCCATACAAAATCACAACCATCTCCCACTGGCAGAAACATGTTTTGAGTTTTAATTATTTTTCTAAAAATCATATGCCAGACAGTACCCTAAAAATTGAAATGAATATAACTTCAAAAATACAAAACATTTTTGAGAAAACTCAACTGTTTTGGAAAGCCCTTGTCGATACCTACCAGTAGAATTTTAGCTTACACCAAGGTGAGTTACCATTTGGAAATGCCATCCATTTTGGTAAAGCATCTGTGAGCTATTCCTTGATTTTTAGGGGGAGTTTGGGACATTATTTTTGCGTAAGGCAAGTTGGAGAGGCTTTGTAGTGATAAGGACTATCACATCCTAAAAGGATTTACTTTTTGGAGCCACAGAAAAAATTAGAGAGACAGAACAAGTTTTGGGTACTTTCTGTCTAAATTTTATTTCTAGATCTTGCTTTATATGTTCATGTTGTGATATGCAAATGATGCGTTCTTGCTTGTGATGTTGTTTTCCAGTGTGGTTATGATGTGTACAAGTTATATGAACATGTTAGAATAAATGGTTTGAGTGGTAGAATTTTAGAACTATTTTTCCATGCATAGATCTTGCTCATAGCTAGATTTTTAAATATGTTTTGAGTAAATCTTTAAATGCTTGTAGGCTTGTTGCTAGATTAATTTCCATGGAACCAGTACCACTTAGGTACTGTTAGTTTGTTTATGGCACCTCTAAATACTTGGTGCTTGTGTGTGGAATACATTTAAATAGAAATGCTTAAGGACTAGATTTCATACTAGGATATTCATGTATGCTTTTTGTCTTGTTTTCCCTTAGGGAAAAAAATATGAATCTTTGGTGTTGAAACCAGAGGATGGAATGTCCTTGTGGCATTATTATCTTAGGGTTTTCACCTCTGATAGGTTTCCTCTTAAGTATCATAAAAGCATGAGTAACACTTGGATGACTAGGAATTAATCTCCTCACATGTGTAGCATTTTAAGCATAGTTTTTCCTTGTTTCCTAGCTATGTTTTTATGATATTTTTGTGAGATCCAGTAGCATTTATGGTACTGGTTAGAGGGGTATTTTGCCTCTGCTAGCTTGCACACTTGTGCATAAAATTAACTAAGTGTAGCCTAAAATAGTCTAGTGTTTTTCCTAATTTTCTACTAGTATGAGTAGGAGTTTTGGGTGCTTGTTTGTTTGTTTTGAGCACTTTTAGAAAAGTGACCAGAGGCTTATTAACCTCTTGGTGAGCATTTTTTCTAGTGGAACACCCACTGGTACCTTTGCATCATGGTGGAAAATAGGCTTGACTTGTTGTCATGAGCCTTTTTCACCACTTGAGTATTCTAGCAAATTTTATGTGCTAGCCATAGAGATTGTTGGGGGAGTTTTAAACATCAAAATGTGTTTTATGTGACACCCTACTGTCTAGTAACATGTGCTTTACCCCACTGGTCCATAGTGTTCTTAACTAAGAATCATTGTTTTGGCCACACATAAACACTAGGAAAAAGCAGACTTTTCTACTATAGTTTTTATGCCAATTTTTCTTGAGGGAAAAATTGAGAACTTGGTGGTACTTCTTGATTGCTTGCTGTATGTATTACTTGTAGCATTGTTTGTCTTGTTTGGTTCTGAAAGTGTGTCTTTATTTCTTTTTACGACGTTAGAAAACGAGGAGGAAGGATTTGCTGAAGAAGGGTATTGCAACTCCTGTTACTTTCAGGATCAGGTACATCACTTGTACCAAGGCAAACCATCCTAATGCTTGCTGTATAACTACTTATCATTATCTATCATGCATGCTTTTCACTTCTGAAGTTTTTACAAAACTATACCTTCAAAACTATTTTTGTGTGAATCCTACTACTACTATTAATATTACTAGTATAAGGAATCATAATAGTAGTCAACTTGGTATTACCAAGCCCTTAGCCACTAAATGGTATATAAATACCATACACCCATTTAAAACTTGAGTTCTTAAATGAACTAAATAAAATGTGTTTTTGTAAACAAATGCCTTATGGAAGGAAAACCCCGGAGGAAGGGTGAGACCCTGTCTACCGGAAGGGTTGTTATGATGGGAAATTTTTGAGAAATGTTTACAAAAGACACATAACCTAGTCTTCGCTGGACAACCATTATCGTACTGCCACTTTACCCCAATATGGGTAGGGGCTTGATTAAAAACTTGTTATGGTTAGTATGTGAGCTATCTCAAGTGCTATAGAGGATTGAATCCTCCGAACCGAAATGTCACTAGGAGTGGAGGATACGGGATATCTAAAGTGTGGGATTAATTTTCCCTCCGGATGCAGCAGTTGGGTCTCCTGTTTGGGCGGTGTGGGACATGGCTTGCCAGGGAGGGTAACCCCAATTGAAGAGATAGTCATGTACTAGCTTTCACATAGTGGATAGTCAAGATCAGTTATCTGATGTTCTCATAGGTTGGGAACAGTCCATGGTTGTTTCATGGCGGATTCTGGATCTAGTGGAAATGTGTACACCTCTGCAGAGTAAAGCTATTTCGAGATAGCCGCGTCCTCGGATATGGACGGTTGAATGGCCATGTAGCTAGTATTGTGTCAACTTATCAAAAGGGGTTTTGAAGGAAGGCTTTTGTACCTGAGAGGTACTAAGGAGGAATGACTTGGTATCTACGAGATACGGATGAGGAAGAAACTATTACTAAAAGTTTCTGAAAAGAAAAACTTTCTTTTCTAAAACAAAGCTTATAAAACCTCCGAGATATGTGATATCTATGAGAGTAAAACTATGTTATTTTAAATGATCTTTCACAAAGAACTAAACATGAAAACTCAACCATGATAAATCTTTTATCTATCATGGGTAGCTGAACCATAAGTATGGTCTACCCACTCCACCAAATAAGCATGTATGCATAATTGTAAGCTGATAAAGGATGTCTTGTCGAGTACATTCAAACGTACTCATTTGGTTTCTCCCCTGGTATTTACTTGCCAGACTATGAGGAGGCACCTCAGGAAGGGTTCTATGAGGAGGAGTGCTACACTGATGAACCTGCGAATTAGGACCGTCTCCCAGTCAGCAGCCTGTAGGATGAGGCGTGACTCGGGTTCTACTACGCTATGCTTATCGTCTTCCGCTGTGTTTGCTTTGAATGTCTGTCCTGCGTGACAGTTGTTAAGAACTTGGTCATGTGACCATTTATGTAAGACTCTATATTCGTGTAATGGATGATGTATTCTGTATGCCAACTTCGTATGTTGTTCACGACTGGTTCTTCTGGGATCGTGAATGAATGCATATGAGGGGTTCTGGACCCTCCGGTCTGGGGCCTCTACTAAGTTGGTATCAGAGCCATCCTGACTCTAGGAGACCTTAGTTAGCATGGACGTTAGTGTATACTCCGATAATCTAAGTTACCAATACAAAAAAATTGGATATATGACTAAGTATTAAAATATTCCCTATATCCCACCACCTCTCTGGGTTAGACTCTACTTGCATTAAGGTTATTTCTTGCATGAACCTAAAATCTTGCACACTTGGATCTTACTTAAACTATACTTAAAATTTTGTGTAGATGGACGTGGACATCACCGTGGCTTTTCAGTTGGGACGTCCACGTGGCGAGTCTTTCCTTTTCGAGGAGAGGCTAGTATCTATGGCTACTGTGTTGGGGAGCCCACTTCCGGAGCTGCGAGGAGGACTAGTTGTCGGGGCACCTCTGGAGGGAGACTGGTACGCGGAGGTCACTATCCGCGCACCTCTGGCTAGCCCGACAGTGGAGGCCTACGTTTACCGTGTTGTTGATCGTTCTTGGAACGAGGCTGCGGTGCGCGTGATACAGGAGTCAGTAGCACGTCTGGCACACATCGGGGAGTATATGTTCATCGGTTCCCGGTTCGAGCTGATTGGGAGACGTGATGAGGATGGCATACCACTTCCTGTCGAGCCAGACTTTACCACTGTTGGTCCCCACCTGGACGAGATGGAGATTCTGCTACACCGCACTCAGCTCAGGTTGGACGACCAGCGTCTTGACACCCACCACGGCATATTGGTGCGCCACACACTGATAGCCGAGACTGACGAGCTGAGGGCTGAGCTTCACGACAGCCAGGAAGAGAGTGGAGCTCTGGCTCAGCAGTTGTCCCAGTTGAAGGAACAGTTGGAGGCTACTACCGCGAGGCACCGTGCCTTACGAAGGCAGCTGAGGGCCACCCGCCTTGGCCGTGCACGCCTCACCACTAGGATGACGGCCCTGGAGGGGGCTAACGCCGTTCTGCGCGGCAGGCTTCAGATAGCTCGTGACGACATAGCCACGAGAGACGCTGCCGTGGAGGAGCTTGAGGAGGAGGCCATAGAGCTCCACAGGGAGATTGAGGATCTTCTGCCTATTGAGGACGTTCCCTCCGACCTGGAGGGGATGGATATGAGCGAGGCTAGCGAGCAGGATGATGATGACCTGCTTGACGAGGAGGAGGAGGACCCCGAGGAGCGTATCTTCGACGTTGGGGACAGCGACGACTCTGTGTAGTCGCTGCCTTCTCACCCTTAGCACAAGGTGCTGGTCTAGATACTAGTTAGGTATGCTAGGTCGTTTTGCTAGATAGTTTGCTAGTAGTAGCCTTGCGATGACCCCATCAATCGCACCCCTGTAGCTCGATGAAGCCTTCCTTGTATGATATGGCTTGTGAGATGTGTCTAATGTTGGAAACTCTGTTTAATTATGGTGATGAATGAAATGTTTGGCTTGGTTTTCTGTTGATTGTCACTACTTTGCGTTCATTTCATTCAAGTTTGCAACTGCCCCGCTCTTGTTTTTAAAACATATCATTAGTATTCCTTTTGTTTAAATAGTAAGGTACTGGGTTTTCAAAAACAAGAATTTATTTCTTAGACTTACACATGTTTCACTTCAGCATGGCACCCCGTCGCGAACCCCCACCGCCACCACCACCCACAGTGGAGGCGCTGTTGGCACTGCTGATGGAGGATCGCCAGGCCAGCCGAGATGAGAGTGCAGCTACCATTACCGCTCTGCAACAACTAGCTGCTGCCGCCAACAATAATGGCAATGGCAATGGCAATGGCAATGGCAATGGCAATGGTGCTCGCTCGAGACTGAGAGACTTTCAGCACACCAACCCCCCAGTTTTCACAAGGATTGTGGAGCCTCTCGATGCTGACGACTGGCTCCGCACCATTGCAAACAAACTGGAGGTCGCTTCAGTGGAGGAGAATGATAAGGTCCTGTTGGCCTCCCATTTTCTCGCTGGTCCTGCAAGGACCTGGTGGGAAACTACACGTGAGACTGTTGCTGCTGGTCACGTGTTCACCTGGGAGGATTTCTCTGCAAGGTTCCGCAAGTATCACATTCCCCAAGGAATGATGGCACTTATGCGGGAGAAATTTCTGAATCTGAAGCAAGGAAGTATGCCGGTGTCTGAGTACTGGGAGAATTTCACTACTCTGTCCCGGTATGCACAGGACGATATTAATACTGATGCTAAGAAGAAGGAGAGGTTCTTAAATGGGCTGGATGATGAGCTCCAATGCTCTCTAGTAGTGGTTCCATTCCAGGATATGGAGACCCTTGCTAATGCCGCTATGGTGCTGGAGCACAAGCGGAAAGCTGCTGATGATAACCGCAAGAGGAAGATGAATGCTCATGGAGGACCTAGTGCTCAGAGGACTCGCAACACTCCGTATGCGAGGCCACCAACCCACAAGGCGCCTGCTTATGCACCTCGCCCCAGCCACAACTATGCACCAAGGCCCAACAACTACAATCACCCTGCACCTCATGCACCAAGGTACGGAGGAAATAGCTATGGTGGTAACCATGGTAATCATTCTGGGAACCATCATGGGAACCGCTATGGAGGCAATAATAGTGGAAATGGGAACAACTCCAACAATGCTCCCAATGCTAACCCAAGCCCAAAGCTTCTGGAGGTTGCTTTGCCTGTGGAAAGGAAGGTCACTTTGCTCGGAATTGCCCAACCAAAGTTACTGCCCCAGCCCAGCCTGCTGCAACCAAGATGAACCATGGTCCTTCCACTGGACGTCAGAATAGGTTGAAGGGACACCTGCACCACGTCACTGCTGCAGAAGCTGAGGAGGCACCAGACATGGTGATGGGTATGTTTCCTGTCAACTCGGTGCCAGCCGCAGTACTGTTTGATTCTGGTGCATCACATTCCTTTGTCACTAAACCGTTCGCTGAGAAAAGTGGTATGAAGCATTCTCGTATGAACAACCCTATGTTAGTACAAATACCTGGGGATAGTACTAAAGCCAACCTAATTTGCAATGAAGTACCAGTAGAAATTCAAGGGAAAACTTTTCATGCTGATCTTATAGTGCTGGGATCCAAAGGGATAGAAGTGGTACTCGGTATGAACTGGATGGCCAAGTATAAGGGAGTTATCGATTGCACTAAGAAATCTATTGAAATGATCTCTGAGGATGGGGAAAAGGTTGCGTACACTGCAACTCGACCCTCGTCACAAGTTCACTGCCACACTGGTATAGCCCACCCTGACCTTGAGGAAGTCCCGGTCGTTTGCGAATACCCGGATGTTTTTCCTGAAGAGTTACCCGATATGCCCCCTGATCGGGATATCGAGTTTGTGATCGAGTTAGTGCCCGGAACTGGACCCATAGCACAGAAGCCGTATCGGATGAACCCGAAGGAATTAGATGAGTTGAAGACTCAGCTGGATGAAATGTTAAGGAAAGGATTGATTCGCCCTAGTGCATCGCCATGGGGATCTCCGATCATTTTTGTGGGAAAACGGGACGGTACCACTCGTTTATGTGTGGACTACCGTAAGTTAAATGATGTTACCATCAAGAACAAATACCCGTTGCCCAAAATTGAAGACCTGTTTGACCAGCTAAATGGGGCTGTAATCTTCTCTAAGATTGACCTTCGGACTGGTTACCATCAATTGAAAGTCCGGGATACTGATATTCCAAAGACTGCTTTCACCACTCGTTACGGGCTGTATGAATACACCGTGATGTCCTTTGGTCTAACCAATGCCCCTGCCTATTTCATGAATCTCATGAATAAGGTATTCATGGATTTTCGGGACAAGTTTGTCGTGGTGTTTATTGACGACATTCTCATATATTCTCGGAGTGAGGAAGAACACGAAGAACATTTGAGAGTTGTGCACGGGACACTTCGTGAGCATCAATTGTATGCTAAGTTTAGTAAATGTCAATTCTGGTTGACGGAAGTCGGATTTCTTGGACATGTAGTATCTGCGGGAGGAATATCTGTTGACCCTGCTCTAGTTCAGTCTGTGGAGAAGCGTGCTGCTCCGACCAACCATACTGAAGTCAGATCCTTTCTGGGTTTGGCAGGATATTACCGCAAGTTTGTTCAGGGATTCTCGAGTATAGCCAGGCCCCTCACCCAGTTGCTCAAGAAGGATAGCAAGTTCCTATGGACGGACAAGTGTGATGAGAGTTTCAATGAATTGAAGCGTCGACTGGTGTCTGCCCCAATCCTTATAATGCCGGATATCACCAAGAATTTCGACGTATATTGTGACGCTTCTAAGCTTGGTCTTGGAAGCGTGCTTATGCAAGAAGGGAAGGTGATATCTTTCATATCCCGCCAGTTGAGACCCCACGAATTAAATTATCCCACTCATGACTTAGAGCTTGCTGCCGTTGTTCATGCTCTCAAGACATGGCGGCACTTTCTTATGGGAAGAAGAGTGGAAATTTACACGGATCATAAGAGTTTAAAGTATATCTTTACTCAACGTGAGCTCAACATGAGGCAGCGCCACTGGATTGAGCTCATTAAAGATTATGATCTGAGTATTCATTATCACCCTGGAAAGGCAAATGTGGTTGCAGATGCTCTTAGTCGAGAGCCGGCCTCTCTAAATGCTCTGATTCTAGTAAGGCAACCCGAGTTGTGGAAAGAGCTGGACCAGCTTGGCATTGAAGTGGTCAGCTATGGCATGTTAGACGCCATAGAACTTAAACCAACCCTGGTTGACCAAATCAAAGAAGCACAGAAAGGCCAGAAAAGTATTGATGGTATTAAGGCCCGCATGGAGAAGGAAAAGGTTGCTGGGTTTACCATCGATGCTGATGGAGGATTATGGTATGAAGGCCGTATTTGTGTTCCCTCTGAATCTGATCTCAAGCAGACCATCATGGTCGAAGCTCATGAGACCATGTATTCTATCCATCCTGGAGGAACAAAGATGTATCAAGACCTGAAAGAAAGATTCTGGTGGCATGGAATGAAGCGAGAGATTGCTTCATTTGTAGCCAAGTGCCATGTCTGCCAGCAAGTAAAAGCCGGGCACCAGCGTCCCGCTGGATTGCTCCAACCATTGCAAGTGCCTGTTTGGAAATGGGATGAAGTGGGAATGGACTTCATCACTGGACTTCCTAGGTCCAACCGAGGAAATGATTCTATATGGGTTGTCGTGGACAGGCTCACGAAAGTTGCTCACTTTATTCCTGTCCGGACCACATATCGTGGAGATCAGCTTGCTGATCTTTATATTTCTCGGATTGTCAGCCTACACGGAGTCCCAAGCAGGATTGTATCTGATCGAGGTACACAGTTCACCTCTAGATTTTGGAAGAAGTTGCACGAGAGTTTGGGAACCAAATTAGCTTTTAGCACAGCCTATCACCCGCAGACTGATGGACAAACAGAGCGTGTGAACCAAATTCTGGAAGACATGCTCCGTGCTTGTGTGTTGTCCTATGGAATTAAATGGGAAGACTGTCTGCCCTTCGCAGAGTTTTCTTACAACAACAGTTATCAGTCTAGCTTGCAAATGGCCCATTTTGAAGCTCTGTATGGACGTAAATGCCGTACACCTTTAAATTGGACTGAGACTGGAGACAGTCAGGTTTTTGGTGTGGACACTTTGAAGGCTGCAGAGGAGCAAGTCCAACTTATTCGGGAACGTTTAAAGACAGCTCAATCTCGTCAGAAGAGTTATGCTGATACGAAGCGTCGTGATGTCTCTTTCAGCATTGGAGATTTCGTGTACCTTCGTGTTACGCCACTCAAAGGAATGCAGCGTTTCCATGTCAAAGGAAAGCTGGCCCCCAGGTATATTGGCCCTTTTAATATCTTGGCACGTCCTGGCGAAGTTTCTTATCAGTTAGAATTACCTAAGGAGCTATCTGCCTTTCACAATGTTTTCCATGTGTCATTGCTCCGGAAATGTCTGCAAGTACCTGAGAAGGATCTCTCGTATCAAGACGTGGATTTCAGGACCATTGACATAAATGATGACTTGACTTATCGTGATAGACCCCTGCGGGTTCTCGAGGAAATTGTGCGCGCTACCAGGAGGCGTGCTATAAAATTCCTTAAGATTCAGTGGACGAATAACTCTGAGGAAGAAGATACCTGGGAGCGTGAGGATGATATCAGGAAGGAGTTCCCTGATTTTCTTAAAGCCTAGACCCGCGAATCTCGGGACGAGATTCTTTTAAGGGGGGGAGATTTGTCACACCCGTGTTTTTAAGCACTTGTATAATAGTAATTTAGCAAGCCTCTTAAGACTTTTGTAATGCAATTAAGTGGACAACATGTTTGTGTAGTATTGTTTATCTATGCAATTTAAGTGGTGTGTTCTTTTCACTCACTTGAGGAGTTTTTCTCCTAAGAAAAACATTGTTTTCTATTTGTTTTCCACTAAGCTTCTTAAGAGAATATTTTTCAAAACTTGAGGTAACACTTTGTTTCAACTTAAAAATGTGTTATTGATGGTTTGGAATCAACTTGAACTTGAAATAAAATTAATTGGAAAAGATTTCATTAGATTTTCCAATATAAATTTTGTCCTGAAAAACAGCCAAGTAGCTGTTTTCAACCCTTGTTTTCCATCACAAGGATTATCCAATTATGGATTTTCTTTGATCAAAACTACTCTATGTTATGAGTACAACAAAACTACACTATTGGAAAAACCTATAAATATATTTAACACACAATGCCATGATGGTTTTTGAGCCATCTTGTTAAGACAGAAAGTTTAGCATTTTAAAAACAGAGAATGTACCTACTTTGCCGTTTTTTTTCAGAGCCTTACACCCCTCATTTTTTAGATCAAATGATTGGTTCTGAAACTTGGATAGTTGTTCTTTGTTGAGCATTTTAAATCACTCATTTTAGAGTTTGTTTGCTTGGTGAAAACAAGTCCAACTTTTGCTATCTCTGTCTGCTTTTCCAGCACTTAGAAAAAATTCAGAAAAACTGTCTAACTGAATTTTTCTGACAGAACAGTGATTACACTTTTAGACTTGATGTTTTAGCTTGTGTGTACTGATCGAAGCATAGCCACTTTGCCAATTCGAAAACCATGATGCTGAGCTTCTAGAAGGTGGCATTGGATCCTCCTTTGGCTGACCAGGGAGGGATAAAAGTGAGGTGGCATTTGACTATGTAGTGATGTCACATATAGTGGTTGAAATAGTGATAATTTTTGCTTTTTGCCCATCCCTTGGCCCTTGCTGTGGCTTTGCTCACACACTGGTACTAGATTGACCCCAGGGCACCAATGAGAAGCATTGCCACCCGTGGAGAACCCCCAAAGGGCAAGGCATGCCCATGCCATTGCCAACCCGAGCCCTCCCCCTTTGACTCGTGCCTACATAGCCCTAGAGGCCTATCCCTCTCGCCACAGCACTCTCCTCACTCCACTTGCTCATCCCATCAAGCCCTCGTTTGCTCGTTCGCTCTGTGCGAGCGAGGCAAACCGTGCCCATCCGCAAGCCCGAGCAGATCGAGAGCGAGGTACCGCCGCGATCCCGACGCCTCCCGCCCTCGTTTTGCTTCTAGATCGACGCCCTGGCTCGTGCGCATCCCCCTGACATGGTTTTGCCCACGCTCGTTTGCAGGAACACCGTCGCCGTCCCCGGAGCCCCCGCAGAGCGCCGTCGAGCCGCCGTCGTGTCCGCGCCACCCCATCGCCCGTACCCGCGCCACAGCAACGCCCAGGCCACCCTCTTCCACGCCTGCACCAACCCACGGCTTCTCGCGAGCCCTAGGTGAGCCATTGTCCACGCTTGCTAGGTGTTCGACCGCGGGCTGAGAGAGAGGGAGAGAAGAGAGACGCGGGGAGGAAGAAAGAAGAGGAGCCGTCGATCTGCGGATCGACGGTCACCTTTGAACGTGCCGTTTCGCGCGCGCGCGTGCAGGCGGGCTGTGTCGTGCGCTAGCTGGGCCGCGCAGGCAGATCTGGCCCGTTTGGGCTCTGTCCTTATTTTTTTCATTAAAATGAACAAATCTGTGCCTGTTTACTTTAGCTATTTTTGAGCAAGTTAAAATATTCTTTTTGCTTAGCCAATTTTTGTACTCGTAGCCATACAAAATCACAACCATCTCCCACTGGCAGAAACATGTTTTGAGTTTTAATTATTTTTCTATAAATCATATGCCAGACAGTACCATAAAAATTGAAATGAATATAACTTCAAAAATACAAAACATTTTTGAGCAAACTCAACTGTTTTGGAAAGCCCTTTTCAATACCTACCATAAGAAATTTAGCTTACACCAAGGTGAGTTACCATTTGGAAATGCCATCCATTTTGGTAAAGCATCTGTGAGCTATTCCTTGACTTTTAGGGGGAGTTTGGGACATTATTTTTGAGTAAGGCAAGTTGGAGAGGCTTTGTAGTGATAAGGACTATCACATCCTAGAAGGATTTACGTTTTGGAGCCACAGAAAAAATTAGAGAGACATAACAAGTTTTGGGTACTTTCTGTCTAAATTTTATTTCTAGATCTTGCTTTATATGTTCATGTTGTGATATGCAAATGATGTGTTCTTGCTTGTGATGTTGTTTTCCAGTGTGGTTATGATGTGTACAAGTTATATTAACATGTTAGAATAAATGGTTTGAGTGGTAGAATTTTAGAACTATTTTTCCATGCATAGATCTTGCTCATAGCTAGATTTTTAAATATGTTTTGAGTAAATCTTTAAATGCTTGTAGGCTTGTTGCTAGATTAATTTCCATGGAACCAGTACCACTTAGGTACTATTAGTTTGTTTATGGCACCTCTAAATACTTGGTGCTTGTGTGTGGAATAGATTTAAATAGAAATGCTTAAGGACTAGATTTCATACTAGGATATTCATGTATGCTTTTTGTCTTGTTTTCCCTTAGGGAAAAAAAATATGAATCTTTGGTGTTGAAACCAGAGGATGGAATGTCCTTGTGGCATTATTATCTTAGGGTTTTCACCTCTGATAGGTTTCCTCTTAAGTAGCATAAAAGCATGAGTAACACTTGGATGACTAGGAATTAATCTCCTCACATGTGTAGCATTTTAAGCATAGTTTTTCCTTGTTTCCTAGCTATGTTTTTATGATATTTTTGTGAGATCCAGTAGAATTTATGGTACTGGTTAGAGGGGTATTTTTCCTCTGCTAGCTTGCACACTTGTGCATAAAATTAACTAAGTGTAGCCTAAAATAGTCTAGTGTTTTTCCTAATTTTCTACTAGTATGAGTAGGAGTTTTGGGTGCTTGTTTGTTTGTTTTGAACACTTTTAGAAAAGTGACCAGAGGATTATTAACCTCTTGTTGAGAATTTTTGCTAGTGGAACACCCACTGGTACCTTTGCATCATGGTGGAAAATAGGCTTGACTTGTTGTCATGAGCCTTTTTCACCACTTGAGTATTCTAGCAAATTTTATGTGCTAGCCATAGAGATTGTTGGGGGAGTTTTTAGACATCAAAATGTGTTTTATGTGACACCCTACTGTCTAGTAACATGTGCTTTACCCCACTGGTCCATAGTGTTCTTAACTAAGAATCATTGTTTTGGCCACACATAAACACTAGGAAAAAGCAGACTTTTCTACTATAGTTTTTATGCCAATTTTTCTTGAGGGAAAAATTGAGAACTTGGTGGTACTTCTTGATTGCTTGCTGTATGTATTACTTGTAGCATTGTTTGTCTTGTTTGGTTCTGAAAGTGTGTCTTTATTTCTTTTTACGACGTTAGAAAACGAGGAGGAAGGATTTGCTGAAGAAGGGTATTGCAACTCCTGTTACTTTCAGGATCAGGACCATCACTTGTACCAAGGCAAGCCATCCTAATGCTTGCTGTATAACTACTTATCATTATCTATCATGCATGCTTTTCACTTCTGAAGTTTTTACAAAACTATACCTTCAAAACTATTTTTGTGTGAATCCTACTACTACTATTAATATTACTAGTATAAGGAATCATAATAGTAGTCAACTTGGTATTACCAAGCCCTTAGCCACTAAATGGTATATAAATACCATACACCCATTTAAAACTTGAGTTCTTAAATGAACTAAATAAAATGTGTTTTTGTAAACAAATGCCTTATGGAAGGAAAACCCCGGAGGAAGGGTGAGACCCTGTCTACCGGAAGGGTTGTTATGATGGGAAATTTTTGAGAAATGTTTACAAAAGACACATAACCTAGTCTTCGCTGGACAACCATTATCGTACTGCCACTTTACCCCAATATGGGTAGGGGCTTGATTAAAAACTTGTTATGGTTAGTATGTGAGCTATCTCAAGTGCTATAGAGGATTGAATCCTCCGAACCGAAATGTCACTAGGAGTGGAGGATACGGGATATCTAAAGTGTGGGATTAATTTTCCCTCCGGATGCAGCAGTTGGGTCTCCTGTTTGGGCGGTGTGGGACATGGCTTGCCAGGGAGGGTAACCCCAATTGAAGAGATAGTCATGTACTAGCTTTCACATAGTGGATAGTCAAGATCAGTTATCTGATGTTCTCATAGGTTGGGAACAGTCCATGGTTGTTTCATGGCGGATTCTGGATCTAGTGGAAATGTGTACACCTCTGCAGAGTAAAACTATTTCGAGATAGCCGCGTCCTCGGATATGGACGGTTGAATGGCCATGTAGCTAGTATTGTGTCAACTTATCAAAAGGGGTTTTGAAGGAAGGCTTTTGTACCTGAGAGGTACTAAGGAGGAATGACTTGGTATCTGCGAGATACGGATGATGAAGAAACTATTACTAAAAGTTTCTGAAAAGAAAAACTTTCTTTTCTAAAACAAAGCTTATAAAACCTCCGAGATATGTGATATCTACGAGAGTAAAACTATGTTATTTTAAATGATCTTTCACAAAGAACTAAACATGAAAACTCAACCATGATAAATCTTTTATCTGTCATGGGTAGCTGAACCATAAGTATGGCCTACCCACTCCACCAAATAAGCATGTATGCATAATTCTAAGCTGATAAAGGATGTCTTGTTGAGTACATTCAAACGTACTCATTTGGTTTCGCCCCTGGTATTTACTTGCCAGACTATGAGGAGGCACCTCAGGAAGGGTTCTATGAGGAGGAGTGCTACACTGATGAACCTGCAAATTAGGACCGTCTCCCAGTCAGCAGCCTGTAGGATGAGGCGTGACTCGGGTTCTACTACGCTATGCTTATCGTCTTCCGCTGTGTTTGCTTTGAATGTCTGTCCTGCGTGACAGTTGTTAAGAACTTGGTCATGTGACCATTTATGTAAGACTCTATATTCGTGTAATGGATGATGTATTCTGTATGCCAACTTCGTATGTTGTTCACGACTGGTTCTTCTGGGATCGTGAATGAATGCATATGAGGGGTTTTGGACCCTCCGGTCTGGGGCCTCTACAACACCTCTCCATGCATGGTATTTTCTTTAGTCCTCATTCCAAGATATCCAGTGGAGGTTGGGTAGCTCTCAGAGTGATCTTTCCAATAAAATTGGTTTCATCTCAATCGGTGTTTTCCTTCGAAAGTTATCACAGTTCAGGAGGTCATATCTCAGGGAACGTGCAAGTCATGTATAATGGTCTTGTTAGAAAACTCGATCCTCCAATCTAGAAGGACAATATTCTTTCCCGTGTAATACAAATAATGCCCATCCTAGTGTAAACATTCTATGTCTAACAGTTATTACAACATGACGCATTGTGATAAGGCTGTGATATGGTTGTGATATGGAAAATGATACTGGTTCATGTTTGAGAAATGTTCCACACCTCTCCATGCATGGTATGTTCTATATTCCTCATTCCAAGATATCCAGTGGAGGTTGGGTAGCTCTGAGAGTGATCTTTCCAATAAAATTGGTTTCATCTCAATCGGTGTTTTCCTTCGAAAGTTATCATAGTTCAGGACGTCATATCTCACGGAACGTGCAAGTCATGTATAGTGGTCTTGTTAGCAAACTCTATCATCCAATCTAGCAGGACAAAATTCTTTCCCGTGTATTACAAATAATGCCCATCCTAGTGTAAACATTGTATGTCTAACAGTTATTACAACATGACGCGTTGTGACAAGGCTGTGATATGGTTGTGATATGGTTGTGATATGGATGTGATATGGAAAATGATACTGGTTCATGTTTGAGAAAGGTTCCACACCTCTCCATGCATGGTATTTTCTATATTCCTCATTCCAAGATATCCGGTAGAGGTTGGGTAGCTCTCAGAGTGATCTTTCCAATAAAATTGGTTTCATCTCAATCGGTGTTTTCCTTCGAAAATTATCATAGTTTAGGAGGTCATATCTCACGGAACGTGCAAGTCATTGTAACATCCAAGTATGAAAACCCTTAGTTGTTTTACTTATTTGTTTAATTTATGCAATGCATCATGGCATCATTCTCATTTTTTATTTCTGTTTGCCTTGTTTTCATAATAAAATTCAAGCTTAATCAAACATTGTTTTCACACTTGTCTGTTACAATCTTTCAAATAAAGATTTGCAATTCCAAAAACCTCAATTGCTTCCAATTAGTTTCATTTGGATCAACTCTTAAATTGTTGCCTCAAACCATTCACTTAATTCCACCAATTAAATTCAAATCTTTTCCAAGTTTCAAATCAGTACCTATTTGAAACCATAACAACTCACCAAACTTTTCCCTATTTTAAAACCTTCCAAAACACTAGGGGAAACCCTAGTGGGAATGGCTTTATTTTCAATATTAAGTATTATTGCATTTTCCAATTAAATTGGTTAACTTTAAAACAACAAACAAACAATAAATTTTTGGAAAACAAAAACTACCAAAAGGTTGCATTTTTTCACTAATAAATTTACCCTATTTTTGTTCCAAAATTTCAGTAAACAAAATCTTGCTTGTTTCCAAATTGCTTAACTACAAAAAAAAAACAGTAACAGAAATAAAAAATAAACAGCAGGGAGGAGAGCAGCAGCAGCTAAGGAGCTAGGCCCAGCCCGTTTATCCCCTTGGCCCGGTACCCTTCCCCTCAGGTCGCTGTCGTCCTCCCCTTGCTGGAGTCATGGCGTACGATCGCAGCTCCGTCGTTGATCCTCCACAGACCCACTCCGATGGCTGCCGTACTGGCCCTGCTCCTCCATAAAACCACCGCGGCGCCCCCTCACGGCCACTCAACCCTAGCCCTAACCCTCCATCGCCGCCAACCTTCCTTTCCTCTCCCCCCAAGCCCCTGCCTTTTCTCTCTGAACCCCCGACGCCACCTCTCTGAACCCCGGCCGCGCGCGCCGTCTCCGATGGCGAACGTCGAGGGCTAGGCGCGGGAATTGGAAGCCCACGGTGCCCTCTTCGACTCCGACACCACCGAGAGGCTCGAGGATCTCCCTAGCCTCCCCGTCGTCACCGGCCATCTCCACCACCACAGCACCGTCGACTGCCTCCCATCTTCCACGGTGAGCTCACCATATCCTCCTCCCTCTCCCTCCGATTGCATCCATCACGTGCACATCACCCTACACTTCTACGCGCTTGGTCGCGCAAGCACAGCATCGCCACCACGCCGTCGATCGCCGTCCGGCGTTGCAGATCGAGCACGCTGCTCTGATGTCTGACGAAGTTCAGTAACAGCCGTGGAAGGTTTTGGTCTTCAGTTAAAATTTCAGGCTACGCGCAACTGAACCCTAAAACGAGTCGAAGCCCTTACCTGTTAAGATCCGCTCGATTACCACAGTGGCAGTGCGCCACCGCGTGCAGCCTGGAGGGCGCGGGGTCGATCCCCCCTCGGCGCACCGCGCAACCCCCCTCTTTTTGCTGGTTTTTCTCCCCTGGCCACGCGGGCTGCCACGTGCGCTGCCACGCTGGCTTGGACCCGCTGGTCAGTGGCAGCGGGTAGAGGCCCCCTAGGTAACAAAAGTAAACGCAAATCTGTTTAAAAATTCTATTTCTTTTAAGTGGGCAGAATAAACACCTAAATTGCAAATTCAATAACTTTTAATTTATGCATCCAATAAATACAAACTTGATGTCTATTCTGATCCAAATTTTATAAACTTTCCAAATATTCAATTTGTGTTCTGTTTTGAATTTTCAAAATGCAATATAAATTCAAATTCAAATAATTCAAATGCCATTTGTAATAATTCATAACTAATTCATACTGTTTTCAAATAATACAAATAAAATATGTTTTTCACACCATTTTGAATGCTCTATTCAAATATAAATTTTGTTTTCTGGTTTGAACACTTTAAATTGCCTAAACAATTTAAACCTTGTTTAATTCAATAAAATTTGATAAAATTATAACTTGATTAATATAAAATATTTTTGAACATGCAAATTATGTTTTCAAACCACCAAAGTGTGAACTTGTCAAATGTGGATTTGAATTTATGGTTTGAACAAATAAAATTCAATTAATAATTAAGCTTGTTTTAAATTCAATTAAAACTTGTTTAAAATTGTTTAATTCTTAAATAATTAATCCAAAGTCCAATTTCAAAATGTGAAACATGTAACTCAACTAAAATTTGATAAACTTTTCAAATATAAAATTTGTAAATTGTTTTGCACACTTTAACTTGATGATAACAACATTTATTTGTGTGCCATGTTTAAGTAACAAAATTCCAAACTTAATAAATGCTTTTCTAAATTGTTAACTATCATTCCAATTGCATTTAATTTTGTTATCTTATTGTTCCTCATCATGCATGCATCATACCAAGTCACTTACACATGATGCTTAGTGATAGAACAATTAATTCAACTCTAAAGCATGGGCTTCCATATGCACCCTTTGCATATGGAATCCATTTAAACTTGTGTCTCATCTCAACTAGTTTAGTTTGATGCATCTATTAAACATGACATGCATCATCCAATGTTTGTGCACCTATGCCATGTATTGATTGCCCGTCTTCCTTTGTTGTTGTTTTTGCTTCTTCTCGATTAGACGACGACGTTGGTACCGACGAGCCGTACGACACCACTACTCAGGATCTAGCCCAGTACGAGGCTGAGCTGCCAGGCAAGTTATCACTCACATGAATAATCGAGTTCCTTTCCACACTTGTTGTCGATACTATCTTTTTGTCTACTATTGCTAGCCCTATGTATCGTTGCTTGTTCTCCGAACCCATCACATGATACCTTGAGCCATGATATTGCCTCACCTCCATACCTACAGCCTTTGTTTGTGCCTTAGTATTACCTAGCATGCTTAGGGTTGCTTTTACTCGAGTCTGTTGTCGGTTACTACTGTTACTATCTTATTATCTTGTACCCGGGGCTCGTTGTTAATCAATCAATCCTGTTAATTGCTAACGGTAATAATAATTTGATGATAAGGCACCGGCAGGAGGCCCATGAGTGGTTTTGGAGCCTGCTAGTGTCGACCCTAATAGAAAAAGGGTCTTGTCTACTGATCCATGATGAGCGCACTACCCGCATTTGGGAAGCGAGTATGGGCGCCCCCCCTCAACTTGACCTGATTCGCATCTCGTCCAAATCGCCTCATTTAGTTCGTGTTTTCCATTTGCCGCATGCATGTTTTTGCGAGCCCAGCGCAGGGTGGAACTTTCGTAGTCGGCATATAGGGGGACACGGTCTTAGAGTGCTATGATGGTCCATTTTCTTCTGGGCTTGATTAGCCGTGCGCCCAAGGTTCTTTGGGCTTGATGCGAAGAATGGTTGGTTGTGTTGAGTGCCCCGCTTGGTGGGAGGCATCCCATCTGGCGGGATATTCATGAGTGTACGGCCAAATTGGTGCAACCCTGCAGGGATAATCTTCTCGAGAAGCCGTGTTTTCCGCGGTTATGGATTACTTGGTGAAAGTACTGGCTAACAAGTACTCAGGACAACTTCAACCTAATGATCAATCATGTTCACCCAAGGATTAATAACCTGACTAGTAATAGGTTATTCACACAATAACTTGATTCACCTTATTACAACTGTGTGAGTTATCCTCGGATTGCTTCTTTGGATAAGGGGCGAGATCCAGGATGGGTTTGGTTGAAGTTATCTTTCAGTTGGTTACAACCCTCGATCTTATCTTATCTGTTAGCCGGAACTGGTAGTTATCTTCTGTAGTTGTTTAGAGCAGCCAGCAGCAACTTTTATATCACCCCTTTCTTCCGTTGATCCCAAGCATCAATGCTGGTGTTGACGGGTAACTCTTTGATGAACTGTGAGTCTTGCTTGCCAGTACTTGGATGTACTGACCCCGTTGGGGCTGTGGTTTACGCAGAGTACGACTACGACTACGATGCTTCTCAGGATGGCTACTTTGTGGAGTTCGACGACGCTGCAGACGAGTAGTTAGCTGGACCAGGGCAGGATCCAGACCTACGTGGATGGGCTTCGCTTTTCTTTATTTTCTCCGGCTTCTTAAGCCATGGATTTGTCTGTACTCAGACCCTTTGATTGCTTCCGCTGTTGTAATGGATGATATGTTGGGACAGGTGTCCTCTGGATGACTGTATTCGATATTTTCTGCCTTAGTGAAGGCCAGTTGCACTTATTTCCTTCTTTTGTGTCGTAGAGACATTCTGTGCTATCATTCGTACCAAACTGTTGACGTACCGTGCGTGTTTGATTATGAAGTACGTCGACAGTAGTGCCTTTAGGTTCCTAGCGGATAGTTTACTTCGACGGTGGAAGCAGGGCTTGTGTTGTCGCGCATAAGCGCAGGCCTACCAGGAAGCTGGGACGTGGGAGCATGTATGCCCCATAATCCAAGCACCTGACTTCCAGTTCGTGCGATGAGTATCCTCTAGAAACCTTGGGTGCGACAAATGGTATCAGAGCCTGTCTGCCTATAGGATCCCTTTTTACTGGTCGCAGTTGAGTCTAGAAACTATTTTGTAGCTATATAGGAAAAATGAAACGTGAGAGTAGGAATTCTGCCATTTTTCTTCTTTCCCCACCCACCCACCCTTTTCTGGTAAGGAAGTGCAACGTTGTTTTCTGTTCTCACCTAAACTTTCAAGTTAGGATTTCACGTGTTTTGGGTTATCTGTAGTACCTCAGGACTTTTGGTCTCGTTTTCCCGATGTTGCTTCGATATCATGTTCTTTTCAACATCCTTTTCGTCCGTTGAACCTTGTTGTTGTTTTCCACATCCTTTTTCATCTACCGGAGTCTAATCAAAACCTTCCAAATCATCTGCAGATGGGTCTCAGCTACTACCCGCAGGTGGTTCGCATGACTCGCTGTGAGAGCACCGCCGGTTTTCCGGAGTTGCTGAGAGACATGGTTACCTATCTGGGGTTCCGTTGGGCGCCAGAGTACCAGGTCTACGAGCACCAGCGAGAGTTTGACCAGACTTGCTACCGGGCTATCGTCTACATTCTGTCGGATGATGGCAGGAGCATTGCACACCAGTACGAGGCAGTAGGGTCCACAGTGGATATGGCAGTGCAGCAGGCAGCGTACGTGAGTCTCACCGTTCTCCGTGCTGACTACTGGGGGTTTGATAAGTCTAGTTTTCGTCACATCCCCCGTGGTTACATCACGGCAGCGGGAGTTCACTTCACTGTCCACCGCGACCTGGATACCTACGAGACTGATAGCTCCAGGCTGCAGACCACTGCACAGTTCGCTAGTCACAGTGACGCCGTTGCTTCCGCACTTTCTCAGGAGTTAGCCTCAGTCAGGGAGCAGCTCCACCTTGCTCTCACTCGTCTGGCGACGTACACCACAGACTTTGTTGGAGACGAGCGCTTCGCACGTGTCGTTCAGCCAGCTGGTCTTCCGTTGCCAGATGCTGGAGGTTACGAGCCGATCAGAGGCCCACTTCTCGACCTCGGAGCTGGTTACACAGGGATTCCCCGCTATGGAGCACAGGGAGAGGACGCTTTCTACTTCACCACACCGAGAGTTGCTCTCAGAGCAGTTCCTATCTACATGGATCGTCGTGATACCTACTTCCGTGGGATTCCTCCTCACCGTATCTCTCGTCGTACTACTCACCGCCGTCCTGCGTGATGAGCATGGGAGTACCGTTGTATCCATTACTAGCTGTGTCTAGTTTATCCTTTCGTTTTCGAACCATGTATTGGTCTGTTGGATATTCTGATGTATTTGAACATGTGATGATGTACCTGTTGGTTATCTATTCATGCGTCGGAATAATCTATCTTTCGGTTACCAAGTCTATCCTTTTCTGTTGTTGTGCTAAAATGAATTTCTGTTCAGGATGCCTCCAACCAGGAACAACCCGCCTCCGCCACCACCAATGGGGGAACTGTTGGCTCAGATGACCCAAGTGGTGACACAGATGGCCCAGATCCAGGCTAACCAGCAACACAACCAGAATGCTCCAAGGGTCACCATCAAGGACTTCCTCAGCTTGGGCCCAAAAGCTTTCGTGGCAACACGTGAGCCCCTGGATGCTGATGACTGGATCCGTGACGTAGCAAGAGCTCTGGAGATTGCTCATGTTGCAGAAGAGGATAAGGTCAAGTACGCCACCTACCTGCTGAAGGGTCAGGCAGCTACTTGGTGGGAGAACTACCAGACCATGAGAGCTGGTTATCCTATCACCTGGGGATGTTTCAGAGATGCCTTCCTGAAGCACCACATCCCGGATGGTCTCATGGAAAGGATGCGTGAGGAATTCTGCTCTCTCAGACAGGGCAAGCTGGACGTTCTCGGCTACCAGAACGAGTTCAATCGTCTCGCTCGGTACGCTGGTGACGAAGTGTCCACTGAAGCCAAGAAGATGGCAAGGTTCCGCCGAGGTTTTAACCCGGAACTGAAGTACGCTCTCACCAACATCAAGTGCAAGGACTTCGTCGAGCTTGTGAACACCGCGCTCAATGAGGAGAATGGGCGCAAGGCGTTCGAAGAGTCGCGCAAGCACTCGCGTGAGGGTGGTTCCTCCTCCAACATGACCACCCCTCCGCAGAAGCGCCGCATCTGGGTGCCAAATGGTGCTGTCACTCGGGCTCCAAATGCCCAAGCTTCTCCAGGCTTTGGTCCCCGCCCACCCAACCCATCTCAGATGCAGGGTCAGAGGTTTCCGATGGGGCAGCCAAGGCCGGGTCCTTCTCGTATCGTCACTTGCTACAAGTGCAAGGATACTGGACATTATGCTGACAAGTGCACTCAGAAGCAGCTACCCCTACCTCCTCGCCCCAACACCAACCAGGCTATGGTTCGTGCTCCTCCGGCTAAAGCCTTCAACTCCAACAATAGGCCTGTCGGGAGGAACGCAAGGGTGAACCATATCAAGGCCGACAAAGCCGAGGAAGCTGCTGACGTCGTTCTCGGTATATTACCCGTAAACTCTATTCCAGCTAAAGTGTTGTTTGATACTGGAGCATCGCATTCATTTGTGTCAAAGATCTTTGCTACAACGTACAATTTAGCTCTGGTTCCGCTAAGCAATCAAATCTATGTGCACTCTCCGGGAACTAAAATGATTACTTCCAAGATAAGCATGGACAATCAGATCCTAATTGGAGGTCGTGTATTCCTTGCTTCACTCATGTTGCTGGGAAATTCTGACATTGATGTCATTCTGGGTATGGATTGGTTGAAGACCCACAAAGCTAAAATTGACTGTGCTCAAAAGTCAATAACTCTCTCCCACACTTCAGGCCAGATAGTCTATTCTCCATATGGATCAAGTTCTGTTCAGCTGTTCAGCCTCGATGCCAAACCCCTTCCTGCAATTGAAAATGTTCCGGTGGTTTGTGAATTCCCTGACGTCTTTCCAGAAGAGTTGCCAGGGATGCCTCCGGACAGAGCAGTTGAGTTCGTGATCGAGCTTGAGCCAGGTACTGCTCCAATCTCTAAGCATCCATACAAGATAGCTCCTCCTGAACTGAAATTGTTGAAGGAGCAAATCGATATGTATATGGACAAAGGTTTCATTCAGCCTAGTTCTTCCGCTTGGGGTTGCCCAACTCTGTTTGTTGCCAAGAAGGATCAAACTAAGAGACTCGTGGTTGACTATCGTCCTCTCAACGAGAAAACCATCAAGAACAAGTATCCACTTCCTCGTATCGATGATCTTTTTGATCAACTTGCTGGAGCCTCAATATTCTCAAAGTTGGACTTGAGGATGGGTTACCATCAGATAAAGATCAGAAAGGAAGATATTCCTAAGACAGCTTTCACCACTCGGTACGGTCTATATGAATACACCGTCATGTCCTTTGGTCTCACCAATGCACCGGCGACCTTCTCAAGACTCATGAATTCTGTCTTCCATGAATACCTCGACAAGTTCGTTGTGGTATATCTTGATGACATTCTAGTCTACTCAAAATCCGAGGAAGAGCATGGAGAACACCTTCGTCTCACTCTCATGAAACTTCGCGAGCATCGTCTGTATGCCAAGTTTTCCAAATGTGAGTTCTGGATTCCAGAAGTTGCATATCTTGGTCATATCATCTCTGCCAAAGGCATTGCCATTGACCCAGAAAAGGTTAAGGCAATTGTTGATTGGAAACCCCCTAAGACGGTGAAACAAGTTAGAAGTTTTCTTGGCTTGGCTAGCTATTGCCGTCGTTTCGTCCAAAACTTTTCCAAGATTGCTAAACCTCTCACTGATCTCACAAAGAAGGACAAAAAGTTCATTTGGACTCCACAATGTGATGAGAGTTTCAACCTTCTGAAGACTAAACTCACTTCCACACCTGTTCTAGTTGGCCCCGACACTACCAAACCTTTCCAGATATTCTGTGATGCATCTCTCCAAGGCCTAGGAGCAGTTCTTATGCAAGAACGTCAAGTTGTGGCTTATGCTTCACGTCAGTTGAATGCACATGAGCAAAACTATCCCACTCATGATCTTGAACTTGCAGCAGTTGTGTTTGCCCTCAAGAAATGGAGACAATACTTGTTGGGTAACAAAACTGAAATCTTTTCCGATCATAAGAGTCTGAAATACATCTTCACTCAGCCAGATCTGAACCTCAGGCAAAGGAGATGGATTGAGAAGATTAAAGACTTTGATCTCACCATTTCTTACACTCCAGGCAAGGCTAATGTTATGGCCGATGCTCTCAGTCGCAAATCCTATTGCAATAATCTCATGATCATGGAAAGTCAACCTCCACTTCATGAAGAATTCCAGAAGCTGAACCTTGGTCTTGTTCCTGAAGGATACCTTGCTAGCTTGACAGCCAGCCCAACTCTCGAGGACAAGATTCGTTCTGAACAACTTCGTGATAATGAAATCAAGAAGATTGTGGATCACATCAAGGAGGGCAATGATAAGTTCAAGTCCTTCTCAATTGATGACAAGGGAACTGTGTTCTTCGAAGGACGCATTGCAGTCCCTCAGATTCAAAGTCTCAAGGATATCATTCTCAAGGAGGCTCATGAAACTCCCCTATCCATTCACCCTGGAAGTACAAAGATGTACCAGGATCTCAAGACTCTGTATTGGTGGCCTGGCATGAAACGTGAAATTGCTCAATACGTTTCTGAGTGCGACGTTTGTCAACGTGTTAAGGCAGTCCATCAGAAGACAGCAGGTCTACTCCAACCTCTGAAAATTCCTGAGTGGAAGTGGGACATGATTGAAATGGACTTCGTTACTGGGTTTCCAAAGTCCAAAAAGGGCAACGATGCAATCTTCGTTGTTATTGATCGTCTCACTAAGGTCGCTCACTTCTATGCTGTAAAGGAAACTATCTCAGCTAGCCAGTTAGCAGAGCTCTACACAGCAAAGGTTGTTCCCCTTCATGGTGTTCCATTGGAAATAAGCTCAGACCGTGGAAGTATCTTCACTTCTCATTTCTGGAAGAGCTTTCAAGAAGCATTGGGCACTAAACTTCTGTTTAGCACAGCTTATCACCCTCAGTCTCAGGGGCAAGTCGAAAGAGTCAATCAGATTCTCGAGGATATGCTCAGAGCATGTGGTCTCTCCTTTGGCATGAAATGGGAGGATTGCCTTCCATATGCTGAATTCTCCTACAACAACAGCTACCAGGCAAGCCTAGGCATGGCACCATTTGAGGCACTGTATGGTCGCAGATGCAGGAGTCCAATCAATTGGTCTGGAGCTGGTGAACGTTCACTTTTAGGCCCTGACATTGTTAAGGAAGCCGAGGAGAAAGTTCGTATCATTCGTGACAATCTCAGGATTGCTCAGTCTCGTCAGAAGAGCTATTATGATAGCAAGCACAGGGATATGGTCTATGCACCTGGTGATAAGGCATATCTCCGTGTAACTCCCCTCAGAGGCACTCATCGTTTTGGTGTGAAAGGAAAGCTTGCACCAAGATACATTGGCCCTTTCAACATCCTCTCAAGACGTGCAGAGAATGCTTATCGTCTTGAACTTCCAGAAAAACTATCCAAGGTGCACGATGTGTTCCACGTGTCACAGCTCAAGAAGTGTTTCAAAGATCCAGATCGTGCAGTTGATCATGATTCTATCGAACTGCAAGATGATCTATCTTATGAGGAGCACCCTATTCGTATTCTCGATGAGACCGAGCGTAAGACTCGCAACAAGAGCACCAAGTTCTTGAAAGTCCAATGGTCGCATCATTCTGATAAAGAGGCAACGTGGGAGACCGAAGAGGATCTTCGCAAGAAGTATCCGGACCTTTTCACATCTCAGTAGGGAATCTCGGGGCGCGATTCCTTCAAGGGGGGGCGTTTTGTAACATCCAAGTATGAAAACCCTTAGTTGTTTTACTTATTTGTTTAATTTATGCAATGCATCATGGCATCATTCTCATTTTTTATTTCTGTTTGCCTTGTTTTCATAATAAAATTCAAGCTTAATCAAACATTGTTTTCACACTTGTCTGTTACAATCTTTCAAATAAAGATTTGCAATTCCAAAAACCTCAATTGCTTCCAATTAGTTTCATTTGGATCAACTCTTAAATTGTTGCCTCAAATCATTCACTTAATTCCACCAATTAAATTCAAATCTTTTCCAAGTTTCAAATCAGTACCTATTTGAAACCATAACAACTCACCAAACTTTTCCCTATTTTAAAACCTTCCAAAACCCTAGGGGAAACCCTAGTGGGAATGGCTTTATTTTCAATATTAAGTATTATTGCATTTTCCAATTAAATTGGTTAACTTTAAAACAACAAACAAACAATAAATTTTTGGAAAACAAAAACTACCAAAAGGTTGCATTTTTCCACTAATAAATTTACCCTATTTTTGTTCCAAAATTTCAGTAAACAAAATCTTGCTTGTTTCCAAATTGCTTAACTACAAAAAAAAAAAAACAGTAACAGAAATAAAAAATAAACAGCAGGGAGGAGAGCAGCAGCAGCTAAGGAGCTAGGCCCAGCCCGTTTATCCCCTTGGCCCGGTACCCTTCCCCTCAGGTCGCTGTCGTCCTCCCCTTGCTGGCGTCATGGCGTACGATCGCAGCTCCGTCGTTGATCCTCCACAGACCCACTCCGATGGCTGCCGTACTGGCCCTGCTCCTCCATAAAACCACCGCGGCGCCCCCTCACGGCCACTCAACCCTAGCCCTAACCCTCCATCGCCGCCAACCTTCCTTTCCTCTCCCCCCAAGCCCCTGCCTTTTCTCTCTGAACCCCCGACGCCACCTCTCTGAACCCCGGCCGCGCGCGCCGTCTCCGATGGCGAACGTCGAGGGCTAGGCGCGGGAATTGGAAGCCCACGGTGCCCTCTTCGACTCCGACACCACCGAGAGGCTCGAGGATCTCCCTAGCCTCCCCGTCGTCACCGGCTATCTCCACCACCACAGCACCGTCGACTGCCTCCCATCTTCCACGGTGAGCTCACCATATCCTCCTCCCTCTCCCTCCGATTGCATCCATCACGTGCACATCACCCTACACTTCTACGCGCTTGGTCGCGCAAGCACAGCATCGCCACCACGCCGTCGATCGCCGTCCGGCGTTGCAGATCGAGCACGCTGCTCTGATGTCTGACGAAGTTCAGTAACAGCCGTGGAAGGTTTTGGTCTTCAGTTAAAATTTCAGGCTACGCGCAACTGAACCCTAAAACGAGTCGAAGCCCTTACCTGTTAAGATCCGCTCGATTACCACAGTGGCAGTGCGCCACCGCGTGCAGCCTGGAGGGCGCGGGGTCGATCCCCCCTCGGCGCACCGCGCAACCCCCCTCTTTTTCCTGGTTTTTCTCCCCTGGCCACGCGGGCTGCCACGTGCGCTGCCACGCTGGCTTGGACCCGCTGGTCAGTGGCAGCGGGTAGAGGCCCCCTAGGTAACAAAAGTAAACGCAAATCTGTTTAAAAATTCTATTTCTTTTAAGTGGGCAGAATAAACACCTAAATTGCAAATTCAATAACTTTTAATTTATGCATCCAATAAATACAAACTTGATGTCTATTCTGATCCAAATTTTATAAACTTTCCAAATATTCAATTTGTGTTCTGTTTTGAATTTTCAAAATGCAATCTAAATTCAAATTCAAATAATTCAAATGCCATTTGTAATAATTCATAACTAATTCATACTGTTTTCAAATAATACAAATAAAATATGTTTTTCACACAATTTTGAATGCTCTATTCAAATATAAATTTTGTTTTCTGGTTTGAACACTTTAAATTGCCTAAACAATTTAAACCTTGTTTAATTCAATAAAATTTGATAAAATTATAACTTGATTAATATAAAATATTTTTGAACATGCAAATTATGTTTTCAAACCACCAAAGTGTGAACTTGTCAAATGTGGATTTGAATTTATGGTTTGAACAAATAAAATTCAATTAATAATTAAGCTTGTTTTAAATTCAATTAAAACTTGTTTAAAATTGTTTAATTCTTAAATAATTAATCCAAAGTCCAATTTCAAAATGTGAAACATGTAACTCAACTAAAATTTGATAAACTTTTCAAATATAAAATTTGTAAATTGTTTTGCACACTTTAACTTGATGATAACAACATTTATTTGTGTGCCATGTTTAAGTAACAAAATTCCAAACTTAATAAATGCTTTTCTAAATTGTTAACTATCATTCCAATTGCATTTAATTTTGTTATCTTATTGTTCCTCATCATGCATGCATCATACCAAGTCACTTACACATGATGCTTAGTGATAGAACAATTAATTCAACTCTAAAGCATGGGCTTCCATATGCACCCTTTGCATATGGAATCCATTTAAACTTGTGTCTCATCTCAACTAGTTTAGTTTGATGCATCTATTAAACATGACATGCATCATCCAATGTTTGTGCACCTATGCCATGTATTGATTGCCCGTCTTCCTTTGTTGTTGTTTTTGCTTCTTCTCGATTAGACGACGACGTTGGTACCGACGAGCCGTACGACACCACTACTCAGGATCTAGCCCAGTACGAGGCTGAGCTGCCAGGCAAGTTATCACTCACATGAATCATCGAGTTCCTTTCCACACTTGTTGTCGATACTATCTTTTTGTCTACTATTGCTAGCCCTATGTATCGTTGCTTGTTCTCCGAACCCATCACATGATACCTTGAGCCATGATATTGCCTCACCTCCATACCTACAGCCTTTGTTTGTGCCTTAGTATTACCTAGCATGCTTAGGGTTGCTTTTACTCGAGTCTGTTGTCGGTTACTACTGTTACTATCTTATTATCTTGTACCCGGGGCTCGTTGTTAATCAATCAATCCTGTTAATTGCTAACGGTAATAATAATTTGATGATAAGGCACCGGCAGGAGGCCCATGAGTGGTTTTGGAGCCTGCTAGTGTCGACCCTAATAGAAAAAGGGTCTTGTCTACTGATCCATGATGAGCGCACTACCCGCATTTGGGAAGCGAGTATGGGCGCCCCCCCTCAACTTGACCTGATTCGCATCTCGTCCAAATCGCCTCATTTAGTTCGTGTTTTCCATTTGCCGCATGCATGTTTTTGCGAGCCCAGCGCAGGGTGGAACTTTCGTAGTCGGCATATAGGGGGACACGGTCTTAGAGTGCTATGATGGTCCATTTTCTTCTGGGCTTGATTAGCCGTGCGCCCAAGGTTCTTTGGGCTTGATGCGAAGAATGGTTGGTTGTGTTGAGTGCCCCGCTTGGTGGGAGGCATCCCATCTGGCGGGATATTCATGAGTGTACGGCCAAATTGGTGCAACCCTGCAGGGATAATCTTCTCGAGAAGCCGTGTTTTCCGCGGTTATGGATTACTTGGTGAAAGTACTGGCTAACAAGTACTCAGGACAACTTCAACCTAATGATCAATCATGTTCACCCAAGGATTAATAACCTGACTAGTAATAGGTTATTCACACAATAACTTGATTCACCTTATTACAACTGTGTGAGTTATCCTCGGATTGCTTCTTTGGATAAGGGGCGAGATCCAGGATGGGTTTGGTTGAAGTTATCTTTCAGTTGGTTACAACCCTCGATCTTATCTTATCTGTTAGCCGGAACTGGTAGTTATCTTCTGTAGTTGTTTAGAGCAGCCAGCAGCAACTTTTATATCACCCCTTTCTTCCGTTGATCCCAAGCATCAATGCTGGTGTTGACGGGTAACTCTTTGATGAACTGTGAGTCTTGCTTGCCAGTACTTGGATGTACTGACCCCGTTGGGGCTGTGGTTTACGCAGAGTACGACTACGACTACGATGCTTCTCAGGATGGCTACTTTGTGGAGTTCGACGACGCTGCAGACGAGTAGTTAGCTGGACCAGGGCAGGATCCAGACCTACGTGGATGGGCTTCGCTTTTCTTTATTTTCTCCGGCTTCTTAAGCCATGGATTTGTCTGTACTCAGACCCTTTGATTGCTTCCGCTGTTGTAAAGGATGATATGTTGGGACAGGTGTCCTCTGGATGACTGTATTCGATATTTTCTGCCTTAGTGAAGGCCAGTTGCACTTATTTCCTTCTTTTGTGTCGTAGAGACATTCTGTGCTATCATTCGTACCAAACTGTTGACGTACCGTGCGTGTTTGATTATGAAGTACGTCGACAGTAGTGCCTTTAGGTTCCTAGCGGATAGTTTACTTCGACGGTGGAAGCAGGGCTTGTGTTGTCGCGCATAAGCGCAGGCCTACCAGGAAGCTGGGACGTGGGAGCATGTATGCCCCATAATCCAAGCACCTGACTTCCAGTTCGTGCGATGAGTATCCTCTAGAAACCTTGGGTGCGACAGTCATGTATAGTGGTCTTGTTAGCAAACTCTATCATCCAATCTAGCAGGACAAAATTCTTTCCCGTGTATTACAAATAATGCCCATCCTAGTGTAAACATTGTATGTCTAACAGTTATTACAACATGACGCGTTGTGACAAGGCTGTGATATGGTTGTGATATGGTTGTGATATGGATGTGATATGGAAAATGATACTGGTTCATGTTTGAGAAAGGTTCCACACCTCTCCATGCATGGTATTTTCTATATTCCTCATTCCAAGATATCCAGTAGAGGTTGGGTAGCTCTCAGAGTGATCTTTCCAATAAAATTGGTTTCATCTCAATCGGTGTTTTCCTTCGAAAATTATCATAGTTCAGGAGGTCATATCTCACGGAACGTGCAAGTCATGTATAGTGGTCTTGTTAGCAAACTCTATCATCCAATCTAGCAGGTCAAAATTCTTTCCCGTGTATTACAAATAATGCCCATCCTAGTGTAAACATTGTATGTCTAACAGTTATTACAACATGACGCGTTGTGACAAGGCTGTGATATGGCTGTGATATGGTTGTGATATGGATGTGATATGGAAAATGATACTGGTTCATGTTTGAGAAAGGTTCCACACCTCTCCATGCATGGTATTTTCTATATTCCTCATTCCAAGATATCCGGTAGAGGTTGGGTAGCTCTCAGAGTGATCTTTCCAATAAAATTGGTTTCATCTCAATCGGTGTTTTCCTTCGAAAATTATCATAGTTTAGGAGGTCATATCTCACGGAACGTGCAAGTCATGTATAGTGGTCTTGTTAGCAAACTCTATCATCCAATCTAGCAGGACAAAATTCTTTCCCGTGTATTACAAATAATGCCCATCCTAGTGTAAACATTGTATGTCTAACAGTTATTACAACATGACGCGTTGTGACAAGGCTGTGATATGGTTGTGATATGGTTGTGATATGGAAAATGATACAGGTTCATGTTTGAGAAAGGTTCCACACCTCTCCATGCATGGTATTTTCTTTAGTCATCATTCCAAGATATCCAGTGGAGGTTGGGTAGCTCTCAGAGTGATCTTTCCAATAAAATTGGTTTCATCTCAATCGGTGTTTTCCTTCGAAAGTTATCACAGTTCAGGAGGTCATAACTCAGGGAACGTGCAAGTCATGTATAATGGTCTTGTTAGAAAACTCGATCCTCCAATCTAGAAGGACAAAATTCTTTCCCGTGTAATACAAATAATGCCCATCCTAGTGTAAACATTCTATGTCTAACAGTTATTACAACATGACGCATTGTGATAAGGCTGTGATATGGTTGTGATATGGAAAATGATACTGGTTCATGTTTGAGAAAGGTTCCACACCTCTCCATGCATGGTATGTTCTATATTCCTCATTCCAAGATATCCAGTGGAGGTTGGGTAGCTCTCAGAGTGATCTTTCCAATAAAATTGGTTTCATCTCAATCGGTGTTTTCCTTCGAAAGTTATCATAGTTCAGGACGTCATATCTCACGGAACGTGCAAGTCATGTATAGTGGTCTTGTTAGCAAACTCTATCATCCAATCTAGCAGGACAAAATTCTTTCCCGTGTATTACAAATAATGCCCATCCTAGTGTAAACATTGTATGTCTAACAGTTATTACAACATGACGCGTTGTGACAAGGCTGTGATATGGTTGTGATATGGTTGTGATATGGATGTGATATGGAAAATGATACTGGTTCATGTTTGAGAAAGGTTCCACACCTCTCCATGCATGGTATTTTCTATATTCCTCATTCCAAGATATCCGGTAGAGGTTGGGTAGCTCTCAGAGTGATCTTTCCAGTAAAATTGGTTTCATCTCAATCGGTGTTTTCCTTCGAAAATTATCATAGTTTAGGAGGTCATATCTCACGGAACGTGCAAGTCACGTATAGTGGTCTTGTTAGCAAACTCTATCATCCAATCTAGCAGGACAAAATTCTTTCCCGTGTATTACAAATAATGCCCATCCTAGTGTAAACATTGTATGTATAACAGTTATTACAACATGACGCGTTGTGACAAGGCTGTGATATGGTTGTGATATGGTTGTAATATGGATGTGATATGGAAAATGATACTGGTTCATGTTTGAGAAAGGTTCCACACCTCTCCATGCATGGTATTTTCTATATTCCTCATTCCAAGATATCCAGTAGAGGTTGGGTAGCTCTCAGAGTGATCTTTCCAATAAAATTGGTTTCATCTCAATCGGTGTTTTCCTTCGAAAATTATCATAGTTCAGGAGGTCATATCTCACGGAACGTGCAAGTCATGTATAGTGGTCTTGTTAGCAAACTCTATCATCCAATCTAGCAGGTCAAAATTCTTTCCCGTGTATTACAAATAATGCCCATCCTAGTGTAAACATTGTATGTCTAACAGTTATTACAACATGACGCGTTGTGACAAGGCTGTGATATGGTTGTGATATGGTTGTGATATGGATGTGATATGGAAAATGATACATGTTCATGTTTGAGAAAGGTTCCACACCTCTCCATGCATGGTATTTTCTTTAGTCATCATTCCAAGATATCCAGTGGAGGTTGGGTAGCTCTCAGAGTGATCTTTCCAATAAAATTGGTTTCATCTCAATCGGTGTTTTCCTTCGAAAGTTATCACAGTTCAGGAGGTCATAACTCAGGGAACGTGCAAGTCATGTATAATGGTCTTGTTAGAAAACTCGATCCTCCAATCTAGAAGGACAAAATTCTTTCCGTGTAATACAAATAATGCCCATCCTAGGGTAAACATTGTATGTATAACAGTTATTACAACATGACGCGGTGTGATAAGGCTGTGATATGGTTGTGATATGGAAAATGATATTGGTTCATGTTTGAGAAAGATTCCACACCTCTCCATGCATGGTATTTTCTATATTCCTCATTCTAAGATATCCATTGGAGGTTGGGTAGCTTTCAGAGTTATCTTTCCAATAAAATTGGTTTCATCTCAATCGGTGTTTTCCTTCGAAAGTTATCACAGTTCGGGAGGTCATATCTCAGGGAACGTGCAAGTCATGTATAATGGTCTTGTTAGAAAACTCTATCCTCCAATCTAGAAGGACAAAATTATTTCCCGTGTATTACAAATAATGCCCATCCTAGTGTAAACATTCTATGTCTAACAGTTATTACAACATGACGCGTTGTGATAAGGCTGTGATATGGTTGTGATATGGATGTGATATGGAAAATGCTACTGGTTCATGTTTGAGAAAGGTTCTACACCTCTCCATGCATGGTATTTTCTATATTCCTCATTCCAAGATATCCACTGGAGGTTGGGTAGCTCTCAGAGTGATCTTTCCAATAAAATTGGTTTCATCTCAATCGGTGTTTTCCTTCGAAATTTATCATAGTTCAGGAGGTCATATCTCACGGAACGTGCAAGTCATGTATAGTGGTCTTGTTAGCAAACTCTATCATCCAATCTAGCAGGACAAAATTCTTTCCCGTGTATTACAAATAATTCCCATCCTAGTGTAAACATTGTATGTCTAACAGTTATTACAACATGACGCGTTGTGACAAGGCTGTGATATGGTTGTGATATGGTTGTGATATGGATGTGATATGGAAAATGATACGGGTTCATGGTTGAGAAAGGTTCCACACCTCTCCATGCATGGTATTTTCTTTAGTCCTCATTCCAAGATATCCAGTGGAGGTTGGGTAGCTCTCAGAGTGATCTTTCCCATAAAATTGGTTTCATCTCAATCGGTGTTTTCCTTCGAAAGTTATCACAGTTCAGGAGGTCATATCTCAGGGAACGTGCAAGTCATATATAATGGTCTTGTTAGCAAACTCTATCCTCCAATCTAGAAGGACAAAATTCTTTATCGTGTATTACAAATAATGCCCATCCTAGTGTAAACATTGTATGTCGAACAGTTATTACAACATGACGCGTTGTGATAAGGCTGTGATATGGTTGTGATATGGTTGTGATATGGAAAATGCTACTGGTTCATGTTTGAGAAAGGTTCTACACCTCTCCATGCATGGTATTTTCTATATTCCTCATTCCAAGATATCAAGTGGAGGTTGGGTAGCTCTGAGAGTGATCTTTCTAATGAAATTGGTTTCATCTCAATCGGTGTTTTCCTTCGAAAGTTATCACAGTTCAGGAGGTCATATCTTAGGGAACATGCAAGTCATGTATAATGGTCTTGTTAGCAAACTCTATCCTCAAATCTAGAAGGACAAAATTCTTTAATGCCCATCCTAGTGTAAACATTGTATGTCTAACAGTTATTACAACATGACGCGCTGTGATAAGGCTGTGATATAGTTGTGATATGGTTGTGATATGGATGGGATATGGAAAATGATACTGGTTCATGTTTGAGAAAGGTTCCACAGCTCTCCATGCATGGTATTTTCTATATTCCTCATTCCAAGATATCCAGTGGATGTTGGGTAGCTCTCAGAGTGATCTTTCCAATAAAATTGGTTTCATCTCAATCGATGTTTTCCTTCGAAAGTTATTACAGTTTAGGAGGTCATATCTCAGGGAACGTGCAAGTTATGTATAATGGTCTTGTTAGCAAACTCTATCCTCCAATCTAGAAGGACAAAATTCTTTCCCGTGTATTACAAATAATGCCCATCCTAGTGTAAACATTGTATGTCTAACAGGTATTACAACATGACGCGTTGTGATAAGGCTTTGATATGGTTGTGCTGTGGTTGTGATATGCATGTGATATGGAAAATGATACTAGTTCGTGTTTGAGAAAGTTTCCACACCTTTCCATGCATGGTATTTTCTATATTCCTCATTCCAATATATCCAGTGGAGTTTGGGTAGCTCTTAGAGTGATTTTTCCAATAAAATTGGTTTCATCTCAATCGGTGTTTTCCTTCGAAATTTATCACAGTTCAGGAGGTCATATCTCAGGGAACGTGCAAGTCATTTATAATGGTCTTGTTAGCAAACTCTATCCTCCAATCTAGAAGGACAAAATTATTTCCCGTGTATTACAAATAGTGCCCATCCTAGTGTAAACATTGTATGTCTAACAGTTATTACAACATGACGCGCTGTGATAAGGCTGTGATATGGTTGTGATATGGTTGTGATATGGATGTGATATGGAAAATGATACTGGTTCATGAAAGGTATGTCGTCATGACTCAATGGTACTTGGGAGTCGGCACATTCTGCTAGGATCCGCTACCGATTGATCGATTGAGAGTTGGACTCCAATCGTGTCCATGTCGCCATGAGACTGCAGGGTCGCACACTTAAGAGCGGGAGCTAGTATTGGTCGGGTTGGACCCGAACCGGAAATGGACTGATTTTGTGAGTAGGACTCACAGAGGGAATGGGCCACAAGTGTTGTGAAGCCCATTACCATACGCAATATAAAGAGGGGCGCAGGTTGCCCAGCGGGCACGTTAGTCCACTCCCATGCGTTGGGAACCCTAGCTCCACTCAGTTCAGCCGTCGCCCCGGACCTAGAAGTCCGCCGTCGAAGCTCCTCCTCGTACGTGTGGATACCGGCAGAGGTGTTGTACGTTCAGCACTTCGACG
The DNA here is from genome assembly GCA_028641055.1 of Alopecurus myosuroides. NCBI lineage: Eukaryota > Viridiplantae > Streptophyta > Magnoliopsida > Poales > Poaceae > Alopecurus > Alopecurus myosuroides. Next base: position 309,611,792 of record CM054062.1, on the reverse strand, counting down.
TTCGTGGGATTGGATCGGCCGGATCGGATCGTGGACTGCACTGCCCCGACGCGCTTCATCGATAATCCGCAACCGCGTGTCTAGTGGTAATCATCGTAGCCTTCTACCTCGGCTAGATCTTGGAAGCATCGCGTAGGAAATAAAAGTTTTTGTTTATCTCTACGTGTTCCAACAGTGGTATCAGAGCGGTAGCTTCTGGTATTAGGCCCGAGATCCGTACATATGTGATATGTAGTTAGCGTTAGATGTGATCTAATTGCTGTTTTGGTGGTCGGTCTATGAGATAGATCGGTTTTGTACAAGGTTGATTGGATCAATCGTACTCGGGGTTAATGGATGATCAGGTTTCCGTGATCATACTGCTAAGGTCGTGAAACAACATACCCCTACCGGTCGGTTTCCGCCATCGGGGTATACCGTGACACATAAATCCAGTTGCGGTGATCGAAGATCAAAGAGTTTGGTCGAATCAGAATACGGATCAGATTCGGGTAAAATCGTTTTATCCGATGAAGAAATCAATGATCGGAATGCAGATGAGATCTGCGTTTTCCGAAATCCATGATCGGAATGCAGATGAGATCTGCGTTTTGGTGGTCGGTCTATGAGAAAGATCGGGACCGCCGGCTTCGCCCTGTCGTAGCGCCTTAGAAGTCGTTACGAGTTTCACAACGTCGGTAGATATCGTGTCTATGCATAACTTGTTTTTGCAGGAAGTTGTGAATGGTATGGCTTATGTGCATGTGATGTGTGTAATCCATACATGATCTGCTTATCATGTTCTTGTCAGCCGGCTGGAGCCTAGGTGTTGTCATTTTATTGTATAACGACCTGCATGTCGGATTCTCTATGTAAATTTTTCATTTACTAGCTAGTGTAGCTTGTTGGAGAACCCGGTGGCATGCAAGTCGGTGTACAAGTCGGCTACATGGAGTAAGATGGCACGTGACAAGAGTTGGCACGAGTCGACTTACAAGCTTCGTGGAGATGGAGATCACCATGAAGAGAGCCATACCATTTCACATTATAATTGCTTTATTTGTGTTATTGTTATGTCTCTATTTACCTCTATTTAGATAGTTGGTAGATTTTAATCCCTCAAAGAAGGTCTAGTCGGTCGCCCCGCCAGTGCTGCACCATCACAAGTCGGACATTCTTGGTAGTGGGCTCATAAAATTGAGGTGCTACCAGTTCTTTCCTGTTAGGTGGGTTTGAGTCGGACTCTTACAAGCAGAAGCACTTGGTAATCTAGACAAGTCCATCACAACGGTTGTGGGGCTCGGGGCGAGGTAGGTTGGGACCCGGGGCATGTGATGCCACCCAACTAACAGGAGTCGTATAGAGATACGATTGGCAAGGTGTTGCCTACCTAGATCACTTGACGGCTAGCGGTGATGCTAAAGCTCACTAGTCAACTTTCTTATTTAGGATCTTGAATCACTTAGCAACCATCGGAGGGATGTTGGTTCTAGTGGGCGCACAAGTATTAAAGCGTTTAATATGCCTGCTCTTTTATGAATACATGTCTTAAGTGTTTTTGCGTACTTTCTGTTGTAGATCCATGGCACCTAGCAACCTTCCTCAGTTGTCCACTTTTGCGTTGAGGTCAATCCTAGAGAAAGATAAGCTTAATGGAACTAATTTCACCAACTGGTATCGTAATCTCAGGATAGTCCTCAAGCATGACAAGAAAGAACATGTTCTAGAAACTCCACTTCCAGATGAGCCTTATGACGATGCGACTGTCGCTGTCATGAATGCCTACCGTAAGACTAGAGATGAGTCTACGGAAATTAGCTGTCTTATGCTTGCACACATGGAACCGGACTTGCAGCAGCAGTTCGAGAATGTTGAGGCCTACGATATGATCGAAAGTCTCAAAAGTATGTTCCAGGCTCAGGCAAAGACCGAGAGGTATTAAGTCTCTCAAGCTTTGCTGGGATGTAAGCTTAAAGATGGTGATCCACTGAGTCTGCATGTAATCAAGATGATTGGATATCTCTACGTGTTCCAACAATATGGATGTGATATGGAAAATGATACTGCTTCATGTTTGATAAAGGTTCCACACCTCAGTTGATGTCGCACCCGGACTTGTATAGGATACTCACCGTACGAACTGAACAGTATTCTGATGGGATTACGGGGCTTTCCGGCACCCGCGTCCTCTTACGAGTAGGCCAACACTTATGTGTGACAACCCATCGCTACTGTTCACCGTCGATGTAAACTATCCTGTAGAAATCAGGACACTACCATTGACGTACTTCATACCATACACACATGGTACGTCAACGGCTTTGAACAAAAGGATAACACATCATGCCTCTACGACACAAAAGATTGAAATAAGTTGCAAATGGCCCTCACTAGGGCAGAGATAACAAATACAATCATCCAGAGGACACATGTCCCAACATAGCATCATTACATCTCAGCGGAAGCATTCAAAGGGGTCTGAGTACAGACAAATCCAAATAGGCTTAAGAAGCCGGAAACTGAAATAAAGACGGAGCCCATCCACGATGTCTCGGATCCTGCCCGGGTCCGCTAACTACTCGTCAGCAGCCTCGTCAAACTCCACGTAGTAGCCGTCACCTGGATCCTCGTAAGCGTAGTCTGCGGAAACCACAGCCCCAAAGGGGTCAGTACATAGACGTACTGGCAAGCAAGAATCACAGTTCTCCAAGGTATAACCCGTCAACACAAGCACAGATGACTTGGGTTCAACGGAAGGAAGGGGATATAAAAGATGCTGCAACTGGCTGCGCTAACCAACTACAGAGATTCTATCACCTCCAACTATTAGAAAGGAGATAAGATCGAGTGGTGTAACCATACTGAAAGATAACTTCAAACAAACCCATCCTGGATCTCGCCCCTTATCCAAAGAAGCAATCCGAGGATAACTCACACGGTTGGATTAAAGATGAATCAAGTTATTGTGACAATAATCCTATTACTAGTCAAGTTGTTAATCATGGGGTGAGAGATTGTGATAGCATTAGGTTTAAGTTGTCCTGAGTACTTGTTAGCCAGTACTTTCACCAAGTTAACCATAACCGCGGAAAACACGGCTTCTCGAGAAGATTATCCCTGCAGGGTTGCACCAATTTGGCCGTACACGTATGAATAACCCGCCAGATGGGATGCCTCCCACCAAGCGGGGCACTCAACACAACTCAACTCTTCTTCGCATCAAGCCCAAAGCACCTTGGGCGCACGGCTAATCGAGCCCAGAAGAAAATGGACCCTCATAGCACTCTAAGAACGTGTCCCCCTATATGCCGACTACAAAAGTTCCACCCTGCGCTGGGCTCGCAAAAACATGCATGCGGCAAATGGAAAACACGAACTAAATGAGATGATTTGGACGAGATGCGAATCGAATCAAATTGATGGGGGCGCCCATACTCGCTTCCCACATGCGGGTAGTGCGCTCATCATGGATCAGTAGACAAGACCCTTTTCCTATTAGGGTCAACACTAGCAGGCCTCAAAACCACACAGGGCCTCCTGCCGGTGCCTTATCATCAAATTATTATTAAGTAATAACATTAGCATGATTGATTCATTAAACATCGAGCCCCCCAGAACATACTGAAATAGCAACTGAAAGTAACGGGTAACAGACTCGAGCAAAACAACCTAAGCATACTAGTAAGACACTGGCTCAAACAAAGGGTGTAGGAGTGGTGGTGAGGCAATATCAGGGTTCAGGGAATCATGTGATAGGTTCGTAACAGAAACAACTACCACTAAGGCTAGCAGAAATAGACAACGGAAAGTATCGGTAACCAGGGTTGAAAGAAACACAGTGGTTCATGTGAGTGATAACTTGCCTGCGAACTCAGCAGCCTGGTACTGAGCTAGATCCTCAGAAGGGGTGCTGTAGAGATCGTCTGTCTCAACGTCGTCGTCTATTCGAGAAGAAGCAAACAAACAAAACAGGAATGTAAACAATCATTATCATGGCATTGTGCACAATCAAGATGATGCATGACAAGTTAATGGTTGCATCAAAATAAACTAGCTAACATGATAACACAATTTAATTGGACCCCTATGCTATTTTGAGTGGCATTTGGGAAAGGGTCCATAATTAAGTGGAACAAATGATTTACAATTATTTATTATGTGAAAGTTGTTAGCATGATGCATGCATGATGGTAACAACAAAATAACAACAAATAACAATAATAGAGGCAAGTGATAAAAGGATTTAACAAGTTTTGGAAATCATTTATTAAGTTTAGAAATTTTGGGTTACTTAAACATGTCACACAAACAATTGTTGTTTTCATCAAGTTAAAGTTTGCAAAACAACCAACAAAATTTATATTTGAAAAGAACATAAAATTTTAGTTGGATTACATGTTTCAAATATTGAAATTTGAATTAGGATGAATTTATTAGGAATTAAACAATATTAAACAAGTCTTAATTGAATTTAAAACAAGTTTGATTATTATTTGAATTTTATTTGTTCAAATCATAAATTCAAATTCACATTTGAAAAGTTCACACTTTGATGGTTTGAAAACATATTTTGCATGTTCAAAAATATTTTATTTTGAGCAAGTTATGATTTTTATCAAATTTAAATGAATTAAACAAGTATTAAATTATTTAGGCAATTTAAATTATTCAAACAAGGAAACAAATTTTATATTTGAATAGGATATTCAAAATGGTATGAAAAACATATTTTATTTGCCTTATTTGGAATTAGTAAGAATTATTTATTGAATTTAGCAATTTGCATTTGAACTATTCAAATTTGAATTTTAAATGTATTTGGAAAATTCAAAACAGTACACATTTGGAATAATTGGATAGACAATTAAATTTGGAGCAATAAACATATACAACTTTTATTAATTGGACTTATAGATTAAAAGTTATTAAAGATTTGGATTTAGTGTTTATTCTGCCATTTAAAAGAAATAGAAAATAAAACAGATTCGTTTTAATCGTTTGTTACGGGCCAGCACCCTAGCCGCAGCCACTGCAGGGTGGTCCACGGGCCCTGGTGTGCTGGCGTGGCAAGGGAGAGGCTGACAGGGGGCCCTCCCTGTCAGCGCTCGGCTGCAAAAAGATGGGATAAATCCTCGGGAAGCGCGGGGTCGAACCCGCGATCCCTCGCTGGCGTGCGCGTGTTCTGAACCAATTCAGCTGTTGCGTTTCGTTGTCAGTTAACAGCTACACAGTGAGGAAGAGGTTACAGGCACGGATCTGAAACTTTAACTGAACATCAAATCCTTCCGCGACTGACAGAACGCGCGGCTCGCCGGCGGTGACCAACGGAGATGCGCGTTGCTGGGGTGGTGCAGCGTGTGCGAGGAGGGTGCTGTGGATGCTAGCGTTCGGAGGAGAAGGGAAAACGGAGGGTGACATCTGCGGCTCACCAGGATTTGGCCGTGGAAGAACTCGACGGCGTGCGGCAGCTGCAAGGTGGTCGAGGACGGCGGCGCTGCTTCCGTGCTCCTCCGAGCGCGCTACGGTGTCCAGAAGGAAGAGGGAACGGTGGCGAGCTGGTTCCAGTGCTTAGCGGGGGTAGGTTGTGGCTACGGTGGTGGCGATCGACGGGGGTTCAGAGAGCTGTCGCCGGCGAGGTGGATACAGAGAGGTGAGCGGCGACAGAGAGAACGGATTGGCGGCGCGGCGCGGGGAGCGAGGATGGCTAGGGCTAGGGCACGGCGCCAGGGGCCTAGGGGGGTATTTATGGAGTGCGGGGGAGCTCCCTGGCCGTCGGAGGCCGCCGTACGGCGACGTGGCGGCCTCGGATGCTCGCCGTACGGGGAGACGATGACGCGATCGTTCTAATCGAACCGGTAAGTTGCTAGTTGGGCTGGGCTGCGCGCTAGGGTTAGCTGCCGCGCGCTAGTTAGCTGTCACTTCTTTTTTTTTTCCTTTTCTGTTTTTCTTTTCTAGCAATAGAAAACGGAAGCAATTGTTAGGGTTTTTAATTTTAAAAATTTAGAGAAAATTCATGGGACCATGTTAGCTCAAAAGCTAACAGTTGGCAACTAGGTTTTTGAAATTTCAAACTTTTACATTACTGTTTGGAAAATAAGCCAATTTAGATGATTTTTGAATATTTAAAATGATTAATAAAATCAACCTTTTAATAAGTTGACCCAAAAGAATTAATTGGAAACAAAGAATAAAAGAATGTTTTGGTTATTATTTTTATAGTTTCAAATTGGTTCTGTTTGAAAATATTTGAGTTGAATTGGAATATTTTGTTAATTAATATGGAAACAACAACTTAATAGGGTGAACCCTATTATTAGTTGGATTAGAATTATTGGAATGGTTTGGTATTTATATAATTTCCAAATGAGGTGCTGTTGAATTTGATTTTGAGTCTGAAAACAATTTGGGAATTATTTATTTGAAATAAAAGCACCATTTTATTAATTGATCCATATTGAGAATTATGGCAACAAATAGATGGTTTTTAGTTGTGATTTTTATTTCAAAAGTTGTAACAGAGCAAGTATGAAATAACCATTTGAAATTGTTTGAGTTTCATTATGAAAACAAGGTAAAACAGATGCAAAACAAATAGTAACAAATGCAAACAAATAATTAAACATGATGACATGATGCAATACTTGAATTAAAACAAGAAACAAAACATTCTAAGGGATATTTCATACTTGGGATGTTACAAAACGCCCCCCCTTGAAGGAATCGCGCCCCGAGATTCCTTACTGAGAAGTGAAAAGGTCCGGATACTTCTTGCGAAGATCCTCTTCGGTCTCCCATGTTGCCTCTTTATCGGAATGATGCGACCACTGCACTTTCAAGAACTTTGTGCTCTTGTTGAGAGTCTTACGCTCGGTCTAATCGAGAATACGAACAGGGTGCTCCTCATAAGTTAGATCATCTTGCAGTTCAATGGAATCATGATCAACTGCACGATCTGGATCTTTGAAACACTTCTTGAGCTGGGACACGTGGAACACATCGTGCACCTTAGATAGTTTTTCTGGAAGTTCAAGACGATAAGCATTTTCTGCCCGCCTTGAGAGAATGTTGAAAGGACCAATGTATCTTGGTGCCAGCTTTCCTTTCACACCAAAACGATGAGTGCCTCTGAGGGGAGTTACACGGAGATATGCCTTGTCACCAGGTGCATAGATCATATCCCTGTGCTTGCTATCATAATAGCTCTTCTGACGAGACTGAGAAATCTTGAGATTGTCACGAATGATACGAACTTTCTCCTCGGCTTCCTTAACAATGTCAGGGCCTAAGAGTGAACGTTCACCAGCTCCAGACCAATTGATTGGACTCCTGCATCTGCGACCATATAGTGCCTCAAATGGTGCCATGCCTAGGCTTGCCTGGTAGCTATTGTTGTAGGAGAATTCAGCATATGGAAGCCAATCCTCCCATTTCATGCCAAAGGAGAGACCACATGCTCTGAGCATATCCTCGAGAATCTGATTGACTCTTTCGACTTGCCCCTGAGACTGAGGGTGATAAGCTGTGCTGAACAGAAGTTTGGTGCCCAATGCTTCTTGAAAGCTTTTCCAGAAATGAGAAGTGAAGATACTTCCACGGTCTGAGCTTATTTCCAATGGAACACCATGAAGAGGAACAAACTTTGCTGTATAGAGCTCTGCTAACTGGCTAGCTGAGATAGTTTCCTTGACAGCAAAGAAGTGAGCTACCTTAGTGAGACGATCAATAACAACGAAGATTGCATCGTTGCCCTTCTTGGACTTTGGAAACCCAGTAACGAAGTCCATTTCAATCATGTCCCACTTCCACTCAGGAATTTTCAGAGGTTGGAGTAGACCGGCTGTTTTCTGATGGACTGCCTTAACACGTTGACAAACGTCGCATTCTGAAACGTATTGAGCAATTTCACGTTTCATGCCAGGCCACCAATACAGAGTCTTGAGATCCTGGTACATCTTTGTACTTCCAGGGTGGATGGAGAGAGGAGTTTCATGAGCCTCCTTGAGAATGATATCCTTGAGACTTTGAATCTGAGGAACTGCAATGCGTCCTTTGAAGAACACAGTTCCCTTGTCATCAATTGAGAAGGACTTGAATTTATCATTGCCTTCCTTGATGTGCTCTACAATCTTCTTGATTTCATTATCACGAAGTTGTTCAGAACGAATCTTGTCCTCGAGAGTTGGACTGGCTGTCAAGCTAGCAAGGTATCCTTCAGGGACAAGACCAAGGTCCAGTTTCTGGAATTCTTCATGAAGTGGAGGTTGGCTTTCCATGATCATGAGATTATTGCAATATGACTTGCGACTGAGCGCATCGGCCATAACATTAGCCTTGCCTGGAGTGTAAGAAATGGTGAGATCAAAGTCTTTAATCTTCTCAATCCATCTCCTTTGCCTGAGGTTCAGATCTGGCTGAGTGAAGATGTATTTCAGACTCTTATGATCGGAAAAGATTTCAGTTTTGTTACCCAACAAGTATTGTCTCCATTTCTTGAGGGCAAACACAACTGCTGCAAGTTCAAGATCATGTGTGGGATAGTTTTGCTCATGTGGGTTCAACTGACGTGAAGCATAAGCCACAACTTGACGTTCTTGCATAAGAACTGCACCTAGACCTTGGAGAGATGCATCGCAGAATATCTGGAAAGGTTTGGTGGTATCTGGGCCAACCAGAACAGGTGTGGAAGTGAGTTTAGTCTTCAAGAGATTGAAACTTTCATCGCATTGTGGAGTCCATACGAACTTTTTGTCCTTCTTTGTGATATCAGTGAGAGGTTTGGCAATCTTGGAAAAGTTTTGGACGAAACGACGGCAATAGCTAGCCAAGCCAAGAAAACTTCTGACTTGCTTCACCGTCTTAGGGGGTTTCCAATCAACAATTGCCTTAACCTTTTCAGGATCAATGGCTATGCCTTTGGCAGAGATGATATGACCAAGATATGCAATTTCTGGAATCCAGAACTCACATTTAGAGAACTGGGCATATAGACGATGCTCGCGAAGTTTCATGAGAGTGAGACGAAGGTGTTCTCCATGCTCTTCCTCGAATTTTGAGTAGACTAGAATGTCATCAAGATATACCACAACGAACTTGTCGAGGTATTCATGGAAGACAGAATTCATGAGTCTTGAGAACGTTGCCGGTGCATTGGTGAGACCAAAGGACATGACGGTGTATTCATATAGACTGTAACGAGTGGTGAAAGCTGTCTTAGGAATATCTTCCTTTCTGATCTTTATTTGATGGTACCCCATCCTCAAGTCCAACTTTGAGAATATTGAGGCTCCAGCAAGTTGATCAAAAAGATCATCGATACGAGGAATTGGATACTTGTTCTTGATGGTTTTCTCGTTGAGAGGACGATAGTCAACCACGAGTCTTTTTGTTTGATCCTTCTTGGCAACAAACAGAGTTGGGCAACCCCAAGCGGAGGAACTAGGCTGAATGTAACCTTTCTCCATGTACATATCGATTTGCTCCTTCAACAATTTCAGTTCAGGAGGAGCTATCTTGTATGGATGCTTAGAGATTGGAGCAGTACCTGGTTCAAGCTCGATCACGAACTCAACTGCTCTGTCCGGAGGCATCCCTGGCAACTCTTCTGGAAAGACGTCAGGGAATTCACAAACCACCGGAACATTTTCAATTGCAGGAAGGGGTTTGGCATCGAGGTTGAACAGTTGAACAGAACTTGATCCATATGGAGAATAGACTATCTGGCCTGAAGTGTGGGAGAGAGTTATTGACTTTTGAGCACAGTCAATTTTAGCTTTGTGGGTCTTCAACCAATCCATACCCAGAATGACATCAATGTCAGAATTTCCCAGCAACATGAGTGAAGCAAGGAATATGCGACCTCCAATTAGGATCTGATTGTCCATGCTTATCTTGGAAGTCAACATTTGCGGTCCCGGAGAGTGAACAGTCATTTGATTGCTTAGCGGAACCAGAACTAGGTTGTATGCTTTTGCAAAAATCTTTGACACAAAAGAATGCGATGCTCCGGTATCAAACAACACTTTAGCTGGAATAGAGTTTACGGGTAATATACCGAGAACGACGTCAGCAGCTTCCTCAGCTTTGTCGGCCTTGATATGGTTCACCCTCGCGGTCCTCCCGACAGGCCTGTTGTTGGAGTTGAAGGCTTTAGCCGGGGGAGCACGAACCATTGCCTGGTTGGTGTTGGGGCGAGGAGGTGGTGGAGGTAGCTGCCTCTGAGTGCACTTATCAGCGTAGTGTCCAGTCTCCTTGCATTTGTAGCAAGTGACGACACGAGGAGGACCTGGCCTTGGCTGCCCCATTGGAACCCTCTGACCCTGCATCTGAGATGGGTTGGGTGGGCGGGGACCAAAGCCTGGAGAAGCTTGGGCATTTGGAGCCTGAGTGACAGCACCATTTGGCACCCAGATGCGGCGCTTCTGCGGAGTGGTGGTCATGTTGGAGGAGGAACCACCCTCCCGCGAGTGCTTACGGGACTCCTCGAACGCCTTGCGCCCATTCTCCTCATTGAGCGCGGTGTTCACGAGCTGCACGAAGTCCTTGCACTTGATGTTGGTGAGAGCGTACTTCAGTTCCGGGTTAAAACCTCGGCGGAACCTTGCCATCTTCTTGGCTTCAGTGGACACCTCGTCACCAGCATATCGAGCGAGACGATTGAACTCGTTCTTGTAGCCGAGGACGTCTAGCTTGCCCTGTTTGAGAGAGCAGAATTCCTCACGCATCCTTTCCATGAGACCATCTGGGATGTGGTGCTTCAGGAAGGCATCCTTGAAACATCCCCAGGTGATAGGATAGCCAGCTCTCATGGTCTGGTAGTTCTCCCACCAGGTAGCTGCCTGACCCTTCAGCAGGTAGGTGGCATACTTGACTTTATCCTCCTCAGCAACATGACTATGTCCAGAGCCCTGTTCATCTCCCTGATCCAGTCATCAGCATCCAGAGGCTCACGTGTTGCCACGAAAGCTCTCGGCCCCATGCTCAGAAACTCCTTGATGCTGACTCGCGGAGCATTCTGGTTGTTGTGCTGGTTAGCCTGGATCTGGGCCATCTGAGCCACGACCTGAGTCATGTGAGTCAACAGCTCCGTGAGCGGAGGTGGCTCCGGCGGGTTGCTCCTTGTTGGCGGCATCCTGAATAGACATGCATTTTAGCACAACAACAGAAAAGGATAGACTTGGTAACCGAAAGATAGATTATTCCGACGCATGAATAGATAACCAACAGGTACATCATCACATGTTTCAATACATCAGAATATCCAACACACCAATACATGGTTCGAAAGCCAAATGATAACTAAACATAGCTAGGAACGGATACATCGGTACTCCCATGCTCATCACGCAGGACGGCGGTGAGTAGTACGACGAGAGATGCGGTGAGGAGGAATCCCCCGGAAGTAGGTATAACGACGATCCACGTATATCGGGACTGCTCTGAGAGCAACTCTCGGTGTGGTGAAATAGAAAGCGTCGTCTCCCTGTGCTCCAAAGCGTGGAATCCCAGTGTAACCAGCTCCGAGGTGGAGGAGTGGACCTCTGATCGGCTCGTAACCTCCAGCATCTGGCAGCGGAAACCCAGCTGGCTGAGCGAATCGTGCAAAGCGCTCGTCTCCAACAAAGTCTGTGGTGTACGTAGCCAGACGAGTCAAAGCAAGATAGAGCTGCTCCCTGACTGAGGCTAACTCCTGAGAAAGTGCGGAAGCAACTGCGTCACTGTGCCTCACAAACTGAGCAGTGGTGTGCAGCCTGGAGCTATCATCCTCGTAGGTATCCAGGTTGCCGTGGAGAGTGAAGTGAACTCCCGCCGACGTAATGTAACCACGGGGAATGTGACGATAGATAGAATCGTCAAACCCCCAGTAGTCAGCACGAAGGACGGTGAGACTCACGTAAGCTGCCTGCTGCACGGCCATATCCACTGTGGAACCTACTGCCTCGTAGCGGTGGACAACGCTCATGCCATCATCTGACAGAATATAGACGATAGCCTGGTAGTAGGTCTGGTCAAACTCTCGCTGCTGCTCGTAGACCTGGTACTCTGGTGCCCAATGGAAACCCAGATAGGTGACCATGTCTCTCAGCATCTCCGGATAACCGGCGGTGCTCTCACAGTGAGTCATCCGAACCACCTGCGGGAAGAACCTGAGATCCATCTGCAGATGATTTGGGAGGTTTTGATTAGACGCCGGTAGAGAACTGAAGTGGAAAGCAACAACAAGGTTCAACGGACGAAAAGGATGTTGAAAAGAACAGGATATTGAAGCAACATCGGGAAACACGAGACCAAAACTCCTGAGGTACTACGGAGAACCCAAAACACGTGAAATCCTAACTTGAAAGTTTAGGTGAGAACAGAAAACAACGTTGCACTTCCTTACCAGAAAAGGGTGGGTGGGTGGGGAAAGAAGAAAAATGGCAGAATTCCTACTCTCACGTTTCATTTTTCCCTATATAGCTACAAAATAGTTTCTAGACTCAACTGCGACCAGTAAAAAGGGATCCTACAGGCAGACAGGCTCTGATACCATTTGTCGCACCCGGACTTCTATAGGATACTCACCGTACGAACTGAACAATATTCTGATGGGATTACGGGGCTTTCCGGCACCCGCGTCCTCTTACGAGTAGGCCAACACTTATGTGTGACAACCCATCGCTACTGTTCACCGTCGATGTAAACTATCCTTAGAAATCAGGACACTACCATTGACGTACTTCATACCATACACACATGGTACGTCAACGGCTTTGAACAAAAGGATAACACAACATGCCTCTACGACACAAAAGATTGAAATAAGTTGCAAATGGCCCTCACTAGGGCAGAGATAACAAATACAATCATCCAGAGGACACATGTCCCAACATAGCATCATTACATCTCAGCGGAAGCATTCAAAGGGGTCTGAGTACAGACAAATCCAAATAGGCTTAAGAAGCCGGAAACTGAAATAAAGACAGAGCCCATCCACGATGTCTCGGATCCTGCCCGGGTCCGCTAACTACTCGTCAGCAGCCTCGTCAAACTCCACGTAGTAGCCGTCACCTGGATCCTCGTAAGCGTAGTCTGCGGAAACCACAGCCCCAAATGGGTCAGTACATAGACGTACTGGCAAGCAAGACTCACAGTTCACCAAGGTATAACCTGTCAACACAAGCACAGATGACTTGGGTTCAATGGAAGGAAAAGGATATAAAATATGCTGCAACTGGCTGCGCTAACCAACTACAGAGATTCTATCACCTCCAACTATTAGAATGGAGATAAGATCGAGTGGTGTAACCATACTGAAAGATAACTTCAAACAAACCCATCCTGGATCTCGCCCCTTATCCAAAGAAGCAATCCGAGGATAACTCACACGGTTGGATTAAAGATGAATCAAGTTATTGTGACAATAATCCTATTACTAGTCAAGTTGTTAATCATGGGGTGAGAGATTGTGATAGCATTAGGTTTAAGTTGTCCTGAGTACTTGTTAGCCAGTACTTTCACCAAGTTAACCATACCCGCGGAAAACACGACTTCTCGAGAAGATTATCCCTGCAGGGTTGCACCAATTTGGCCGTACACGTATGAATAACCCGCCAGATGGGATGCCTCCCACCAAGCGGGGCACTCAACACAACTCAACTCTTCTTCGCATCAAGCCCAAAGCACCTTGGGCGCACGGCTAATCGAGCCCAGAAGAAAATGGACCCTCATAGCACTCTAAGAACGTGTCCCCCTATATGCCGACTACAAAAGTTCCACCCTGCGCTGGGCTCGCAAAAACATGCATGCGGCAAATGGAAAACACGAACTAAATGAGATGATTTGGACGAGATGCGAATCGAATCAAATTGAGGGGGGCGCCCATACTCGCTTCCCACATGCGGGTAGTGCGCTCATCATGGATCAGTAGACAAGACCCTTTTCCTATTAGGGTCGACACTAGCAGGCCTCAAAACCACACAGGGCCTCCTGCCGGTGCCTTATCATCAAATTATTATTAAGTAATAACATTAGCATGATTGATTGATTAAACATCGAGCCCCCCAGAACATAATCAAATAGCAACTGAAAGTAACGGGTAACAGACTCGAGCAAAACAACCTAAGCATACTAGTAAGACACTGGCTCAAACAAAGGGTGTAGGAGTGGTGGTGAGGCAATATCAGGGTTCAGGGAATCATGTGATAGGTTCGTAACAGAAACAACTACCACTAAGGCTAGCAGAAATAGACAACGGAAAGTATCGAAAACCAGGGTTGAAAGGAACACAGTGGTTCATGTGAGTGATAACTTGCCTGCGAACTCAGCAGCCTGGTACTGAGCTAGATCCTCAGAAGGGGTGCTGTAAAGATCGTCTGTCTCAACGTCGTCGTCTATTCTAGAAGAAGCAAACAAACAAAACAGGAATGTAAACAATCATTATCATGGCATTGTGCACAATCAAGATGATGCATGACAAGTTAATGGTTGCATCAAAATAAACTAGCTAACATGATAACACAATTTAATTGGACCCCTATGCTATTTTGAGTGGCATTTGGGAAAGGGTCCATAATTAAGTGGAACAAATGATTTACAATTATTTATTATGTGAAAGTTGTTAGCATGATGCATGCATGATGGTAACAACAAAATAACAACAAATAACAATAATAGAGGCAAGTGATAAAAGGATTTAACAAGTTTTGGAAATCATTTATTAAGTTTAGAAATTTTGGGTTACTTAAACATGTCACACAAACAATTGTTGTTTTCATCAAGTTAAAGTGTGCAAAACAACCAAAAAATTTATATTTGAAAAGAACATCAAATTTTAGTTGGATTACATGTTTCAAATATTGAAATTTGAATTAGGATGAATTTATTAGGAATTAAACAATATTAAACAAGTCTTAATTGAATTTAAAACAAGTTTGATTATTATTTGAATTTTATTTGTTCAAATCATAAATTCAAATTCACATTTGAAAAGTTCACACTTTGATGGTTTGAAAACATATTTTGCATGTTCAAAAATATTTTATTTTGAGCAAGTTATGATTTTTATCAAATTTAAATGAATTAAACAAGTATTAAATTATTTAGGCAATTTAAATTATGCAAACAAGGAAACAAATTTTATATTTGAATAGGATATTCAAAATGGTATGAAAAACATATTTTATTTGCCTTATTTGGAATTAGTAAGAATTATTTATTGAATTTAGCAATTTGCATTTGAATTATTCAAATTTGAATTTTAAATGTATTTGAAAAATTCAAAACAGTACACATTTGGAATAATTGGATAGACAATTAAATTTGGAGCAATAAACATATACAACTTTTATTAATTGGACTTATAGATTAAAAGTTATTAAAGATTTGGATTTAGTGTTTATTCTGCCATTTAAAAGAAATAGAAAATAAAACAGATTCGTTTTAATCGTTTGTTACGGGCCAGCACCCTAGCCGCAGCCACTGCAGGGTGGGCCACGGGCCCTGGTGTGCTGGCGTGGCAAGGGAGAGGCTGACAGGGGGCCCTCCCTGTCAGCGCTCGGCTGCAAAAAGATGGGATAAATCCCGGGGAAGCGCGGGGTCGAACCCGCGATCCCTCGCTGGCGTGCGCGTGTTCTGAACCAATTCAGCTGTTGCGTTTCGTTGTCAGTTAACAGCTACGCAGTGAGGAAGAGGTTACAGGCGCGAATCTGAAACTTTAACTGAACATCAAATCCTTCCGCGACTGACAGAACGCGCGGCTCGCCGGCGGTGACCAACGGAGATGCGCGTGCTCGCGTTGCTGGGGTGGTGCAGCGTGTGCGAGGAGGGTGCTGTGGATGCTAGCGTTCGGAGGAGAAGGGAAAACGGAGGGTGACAGCTGCGGCTCACCGGGATTTGGCCGTGGAAGAACTCGACGGCGGGCGGCAGCTGCAAGGTGGTCGAGGACGGCGGCGCTGCTTCCGTGCTCCTCCGAGCGCGCTACGGTGTCCAGAAGGAAGAGGGAACGGTGGCGAGCTGGTTCCAGTGCTTAGTGGGGGTAGGTTGTGGCTATGGTGGTGGCGATCGACGGGGGTTCAGAGAGCTGTCGCCGGCGAGGTGGATACAGAGAGGTGAGCGGCGACAAAGAGAAGGGATTGGCGGCGCGGCGCGGGGAGCGAGGATGGCTAGGGCTAGGGCACGGCGCCAGGGGCCTAGGGGGGTATTTATGGAGTGCGGGGGAGCTCCCTGGCCGTCGGAGGCCGCCGTACGGCGACGTGGCGGCCTCGGATGCTCGCCGTACGGGGAGACGATGACGCGATCGTTCTAATCGAACCGGTAAGTTGCTAGTTGGGCTGGGCTGCGCGCTAGGGTTAGCTGCCGCGCGCTAGTTAGCTGTCGCTTCTTTTATTTTATTTTTTTCCTTTTCTGTTTTTCTTTTCTAGCAATAGAAAATGGAAGAAATTGTTAGGGTTTTTAATTTTAAAAATTTAGAGAAAATTCATGGGACCATGTTAGCTCAAAAGCTAACAGTTGGCAACTAGGTTTTTGAAATTTCAAACTTTTACATTGCTGTTTGGAAAATAAGCCAATTTAGATGATTTTTGAATATTTAAAATGATTAATAAAATCAACCTTTTAATAAGGTGACCCAAAAGAATTAATTGGAAACAAAGAATAAAAGAATGTTTTGGTTATTATTTTTATAGTTTCAAATTGGTTCTGTTTGAAAATATTTGAGTTGAATTGGAATATTTTGTTAATTAATATGGAAACAACAACTTAATAGGGTGAACCCTATTATTAGTTGGATTAGAATTATTGGAATGGTTTGGTATTTATATAATTTCCAAATGAGGTGCTGTTGAATTTGATTTTGGGCTTGAAAACAATTTGGGAATTATTTATTTGAAATAAAAGCACCATTTTATTAATTGATCCATATTGCGAATTATGACAACAAATAGATGGTTTTTATTTATGATTTTTATTTCAGAAGTTGTAACAGAGCAAGTATGAAATAACCATTTGAAATTGTTTGAGTTTCATTATGAAAACAAGGTAAAACAGATGCAAAACAAATAGTAACAAATGCAAACAAATAATTAAACATGATGACATGATGCAATACTTGAATTAAAACAAGAAACAAAACATTCTAAGGGATATTTCATACTTGGGATGTTACAGTTGATAATCTGGTAGCCGGTTTTATATACCGTATCTAGGCAAGGCAGCTGCTCGCGGTTTCTGCTGTCCGGCACGGGCGCTTTCGCTTCACCTGAACCACCACCGTATATAATCGGGGTATAGGCACGGAAAAACAGGAAATCCTGCAAGAATTAGCTGTGACCATGGTAGGCTATAAAGACATGGTGACATACGAGGGTTGTGGTGAGGTGTGATTTTGCAGCGTTCATAATGTGGTTGGCGTTTGGTGTTTCGGGGGCCTCGGCGCCATTGTCGTTGTGTCGCCAGCGGTACGCGAAGCCAGCGACACCCTGCTAAGGACCCAATCCTGCCGTTCTCTGCATAGCTGGAGTATCTCTTCCTGTGGCGTGTTGTAGGTTTAGCGTTTTTTGTGCACTTGTGTGGATGTCATTTTAAGTGAACTGTTGGTTGGTGTATGTAAGATGCTTGACGGTGAGCTCATCAACCTGAAGATCGAGCACAAGTCAGAACGAACTCAGGAAAATTGAGAAAAATATGTGCTAAGATCTTGATACAAACTGCAACAGCAATTAGCATCTCATCATTTTTTTTTTGAAACGAGGCAAAAGACTTGCCATTTTCATTAATTAAGAAGAAGAGTTTTAGAGGTTTAAGCGGACATGCCTAGGACCCATCCTAGGGCTTGCACAAATGAAGCAAAAAGGGGTTTAATCTCCCAGAATTACATTGCCAAGATGACGGTTACCAGTCAAGACCCAAAGCTTGGCTTCTTCCTTGATCTTGTGGATGACTCCGTTAGCATTGGAGGACTGGTGACGGAAGACGCGACTGTTTCTCTCTTTCCAAATTTCCCACGAGATGAGCAAATTCAAAGAAGCTAAGGCCTTCCGCGCCTTGCCATGGGGGATGACAAGCTTGGTCCACCAATCTTTAACACTGGCCTCGTTCGCCCAAAGCGATGGAGAGATGTCGGTGTAGCCACACAAAGCAAGTAGCTCCGTCCAAATCCTAGCAGCGAAACGACACTTGAATAAGAGATCCGCCGCGGATTCTTGAACGTGATTACAGAGGGGGAAATTTCCACAATTTTGCCAACCACGGCGTTGAAGGCGGTCAGAAGTCCAAATCCTATTTTGCATGACCAACCAAGCAAAAATCTTGCATTGGGGGGGGGGAAGCTTTCCAAACCACATGGTCCAAAGAGGTGGCCACCAAACCTTCAAATTGCATCTTGTATGCAGAGGAGGCGCTATCACGAGTGAACTTCCATCGGATAGAGTCGGGGACACCGAGGGTGATGGTGGTGCCTAGCACCAGCTCCCAAAGAGTGACGAACTGTTGTAGATGATCAACGGTGAGGTTGTGGGTATCAATGCTCCGCACCCAAAAATCGTCATCAAGAGCTTTAGCAACCGTGTAATTCTTCTTCTTGGCAACATCAAAAAAAATTGGGGCGATGTCCATAGGTCGCATGCCAAGTAGCCAAGAGGGCCCAAAGCATAGCCTTTTCACCATCTCCCACGGTGACAACCGTTGCCGCCGCAAAGAGGTTCCTATCATTGTCATTGCAAGGGATCCCAAGACCAATCCACGATGTGGAGTCATCAACCCAGTGGAGCCAAAGCCACTGCATTCTCAAAGCGGGGGAAAACTTCTCAAGGTGAAGAATGCCAAGCCCACCATAGATGGTAGGCCGACATACGGTCTCGCAATTCACCTTGCACTTCCCGCCAGAGACTTTGTCACTCCTCTTGATAACACCCATAGGAAGGTCAATAGAGGTTATATGATAGATAGCTTGAGAGGTGAGAACCGCTCGAACGAGGACCATCCTCCCAGGCATGTTAACGTTTTTCCAATTTCCAGTGTTTAGTTTTCCTGCAAGCTTGTCCTCCAGAAGTTGGAAGTCCACCCGCTTAAGGCGAGAGATGCTGAGGGGAAGACCAAGATAGCGAAGAGGGAAAGATGACTTGGTCGCCGGGAATGAGTCGAGGATGTCGTCAAGGTTAAAGCCCTCACATCGAATAGGGGCAACTAGGCTCTTGTGGCAGTTGGTGGCCAAACCGGAGGCTCTTGTGGCAACTATTTTCATTTGTTTTCCTTTGTTTTCTATTTGAATTTCAAACCAAAATTCAAACCTTTTGTTTCATCCTTGTGATGTTACAATTTCCAAATGAATGTTTCAAATCAAAACAATCAATTGTCTCCATTAAAGTGTGATTTCAAAACTGTTGTTTTGTTTCTATAAAAATGCATCCAATAACCAAACCCTTTTCAAATTCAATTACTTTCCAAAACAGCAACTCTGTTGAAAATAATGAAAATTGCAAAACAAATCAATCAATTGTTTCCATCAAACCATAAGGTTCAAACCATTAAAATTATGGCTTTTTATAATTCAATTAATCCAAATGTTATTTCAAATTCAAATCAAAAACATCAAACAGTATCCAATTTCAACTTATGAAAAATCAACAAAATAACCCTAATTATTTGTTTTATTTAACCAATAGGGTTCACCCTATTAAAATTGTTGTTTTCAATAATAATCACTTCATAAGCAAATTCTTTCAAATTTGAATTAAATCACAAATAACAATTTAGATTTGAACTTTTGAAAAACCAAACTTGGCAAGTGATTGCTTTTGACTTAATAAACTCACCCAAAAAATTCTCCTAATTTTCCTAACCCAAAAAACCCTCTTTTCTTCTCTAATTCAATTCAGCAAAAAAAAAATAAGTAGAACAAAAATAATAAAGAGAACAGCAACAGAGAGAGGGGCAGAAGGCCCAGCCCAACTCTCCCCTTAGCCCATGCCCCTTCGATCCCCTTTTCTTCTTCCTCTGTACGGAGGAACATCCATGGTGTCCACGTATTCAGACAAAAGGGAGCAACGCTGCAGCTCCATCGATCCCCTCTATAACCCTAGCCGAGGCCCCCTGCCCTAACCCTAACCCTCTCCTTCTCCCTCCTTCCTCTCTCCCCCGCCGCCATCTTCTTCCCTCTCCTTCCCACCTCCATCCCTTTTCTCTCTGTCTATTTCTTGCTGTAACTGAACCTGTACCGAGCACCCTTCCCCTCCGGTGATCGCCGGCGCTCGGGGCCCCCTCCTCATCCCCTCGGTTTGGGCCGGGATGCCCCGGAGCTCCGCCGCCGTCGCCTCCTTGTCGCCGGCCAACCTCTGCTCCGCCCCGACCCTCTGCGTGTTTCCGATAGAGGTGAGCATCCTCGATCCGTCTTGCTCCCCTCTCCTCTACTCCCCTCCGCCACGAGCACCCCCCACCGCACCCGCAGCACACAGCGATCACCGCCCTCTGCCGCTCGCAACCCCGCTCCGGTCGCCGCCGGCCCGTTCAGGTTCAGACGGGTTCAGTTAACTGAACCTAGGAATTCAGTTAACACCGTTGCTGAATCATAACCCCCCCTCCCCCCCGCTGCCTTACTCATCACCAAACCGCACAGCACCGCACTGGTGCTGTTCCTTTGCGCGCAGCAGGAGGTGAGGGGTTCGAGTCCCCCCTCCCACAAAATAAAACCAACTTTTATTTTGCTTTGTTTTGATACAGAAATTCACCAGAAATCACCATTAGGTCCCTGCAGTTTCTTTTCTAGCCCTGTAATATTTTTCCTAAGTCCCTAGAGGTGATAAAAATGGCAGATTTGCACCCTATAGCTCTAAAATGCATAACTAATTCATCTTAACTCCAATTTTAACTTTTTAAATATGTTTTCTGTACCAAATTAAATGATCTATCCAAATATAAAATTTGTTTACTGTTTTGAATATTTTAAATTGGTGCAATATTTGAAAACTTGTTAAATTCACTTAAACTTGCAAAAATCATAACTTGGGCATAAAAATTCCAAATTCCACAAACTAAATATGTTTTCCAATCAAATTTTCATGTACTTTCCAAATATAAATTTTGTTTGCGGTTTTGAATAATTTAAATTGCTGAAAACAACTGTTTCTTAATTATTGCATTTAAAATTGCCAAAATAATAACTTGCTCATTTTAAATCCAATTTAAACAAATAAAATATGTTTTCCATGCAAAATTAAACCACCTTTTCAAATATAAAATTTGTTTCATGTTTTGAATAATTAAAATTGGTTAAGTAATTTAAACCTTGTTTAATTCATTTAAAATTGTTAATTTCCTAACTTGATCAAATTAAATTCTTTTGGGACATATAAAATATGTTTTCAAACCATAAAAGCATAACCTTTTCAAATATGAACTTCACTCAATGTTTTGAACAAATAAAAAATTCAAATAAGTTCATGTTTGAATTAAATTCATTTAATTCTTGCTTAAACTTGTTTAATTCATAAATAATTTATTTGAAATCCTTTTTCAACAAGTGAAACATGTAATCCACCTAAAATTTGGTGTTCTTTTCAAATATGAACTTTGTTATCTATTTTGAACAATTAAAATTGGTGAAAACAACAAATGTTGGTGTGACACCTTTAAGGAACCAAAATTTCCTAACTTAATGAATGAATTTCCAAACTTGGTAAACCTTATTTCCATTTGGTTCTATTGTTGTTATTTTGCTGTTTTCCTCATCCATTCATCATGCTAATCAACTTTCACATGATGAATAGTTGTAGAACAATTAATTCAACCATAATTCATGGGCTTTCCATATGTAATCCAATTGCATGTGGGTCCATTTAATCATGTTATGTTATCTTGTCAACTAGTTTATTTCTATGCATCAATTAAATGGTCATGCATCATCCCATGTTTGTGCACTATGCCATGATATTGATTGTTTGTCTCTCTGCGTTGTTTGTTTGCTTCTTCTCGGATACACGACGACGTTGAGACCGACGATACTTATGACATCCCTTCTAAGGAGTTAGCTCAGTACAAGGCTACTGGGTTTGCAGGCAAGGATTCACTCACATGAACCACTGTGTTCCTTTCAACCTTGGTTACCGATACTTTCCGTTGTCTATTCTGCTAGCCCT
The DNA here is from genome assembly GCA_028641055.1 of Alopecurus myosuroides. Classification (NCBI taxonomy): domain Eukaryota; kingdom Viridiplantae; phylum Streptophyta; class Magnoliopsida; order Poales; family Poaceae; genus Alopecurus; species Alopecurus myosuroides. The sequence goes on along the minus strand of CM054062.1, from coordinate 309,589,707 downwards.
AGTAATAGTTGTTTCTGTTACGACCCTATTACATGAATCCCTTAACCCTGATATTGCCTCACCTCCACTCCTATAACCCCGTTGTTTGAGCCCGTGTCTTACTAGCATGCTTAGGTTGTTTTGCTCGAGTCCGTTACCCGTTACTTTCTGTTACTACTCTATTATGTTCTGGGGGCTCGATGTTTAATCAATCAATCATGCTAATGTTATTGTTAAATAATAATTTGATGATAAGGCACCGGCAGGAGGCCCTGTGTGGTTTTGAGGCCTGCTAGTGTCGACCCTAATAGGAAAAGGATCTTGTCTACTGATCCATGATGAGCGCACTAACCGCATGTGGGAAGCGAGTATGGGCGCCCCCCTCAATTTGATTCGATTCGCATCTCGTCCAAATCGCCTCATTTAGTTCATGTTTTCCATTTGCCGCATGCATGTTTTTGCGAGCCCAGGCCAGGGTGGAACTTTTGTAGTCGGCATATAGGGGGACACGTTCTTAGAGTGCTATGAGGGTCCCCTTTCTTCGGGGCTCGATTAGCCGTGCGCCCAAGGTTCTTTGGGCTTGATGCAAAGAAGAGTTGGGTTGTGTTGATTACCTCGCTTGGTGGGTTTGATCCCCGTCTGGCGGGTTATTCTTACGTGTACGGCTAAATTGGTGCACCCCTGCAGGGATAAATCTTCTCGAGAAGTCGTGTTTTCCGCGGTTATGGTTAACTTGGTGAAAGTACTGGCTAACAAGTACTCAGGACAACTTAAACCTAATGATTAACAACCTTACACCCAATGATTAACAACTTGACTAGTAATAGGCTTATTGACACAACAATCTGAACCAACATTAATCCAACTGTGTGAGTTATCCTCGGATTGCTTCTTTGGATAAGGGGCGAGGTCCAGGATGGGTTTGTTTGGTGGTTAGTTGTAGTTGGTTACGATACGCGATCTTATCTCCTTTCTGTTAGCCGGAAGTGGTAGTAACTCTGTAGTTGGTTAGAGCAGCCAGTTGCAGCATCTTTTATATCCCCTTCCTTCCGTTGAACCCAAAGCATCTGTGCTTGGTGTTGACGGGTTACACTTTGGTGAACTATGAGTCTTGCTTGCCAGTACGTTTATGTACTGACCCCTTTGGGGCTGTGGTTTCCGCAGACTACGTTTCCGAGGATCTACATGGTGGCTACTACGTGGAGTATGACGAGACTGCTGACGAGTAGATAGCGGACCCGGGCAGGATCCGAGACTTCGTGGATGGGCTCCGTCTTTTCGTTTCCGGCCTCTTAGGCCTATTTGGATCTTGTCTGTACTCAGACATGTTGAATGCTTCCGCTGTGATGTAATGATGAATTGTTGGGACATGTGTCCTCTGGATGATTGTATTTGCTATCTCTGCTCTAATGAGAGCTATTTGCAACTTATTTCCATCTTTTGTGTCGTAGAGATCTGTTGTGATATCACTTGTTCCAATGCCGTTGACGTACCATGTGTGTATGTTTTGAAGTACGTCAATGGAAGTATCCTGATTTCTATGGGATAGTTTACGTCGATGCTGAACAGATAGGGGTTGGTTGTCACACATACGTGTGTTGGCCTACTCGTAAGTGGACGCGGGCGCAGGTAAGCCCCATAATCCAATCTACTAGTGTTCAACGGAACGGCTAGTATCCTTTAGAAGTCCGGGTGCGACAAATGGTATCAGAGCCTGTCTGCCTATAGGATCCCTTTTTACTGGTCGCAGTTGAGTCTAGAAACTATTTTGTAGCTATATATGAAAAATGAAACGCGAGAGTAGGAATTCTGTTCTTTTGTTTCTTTCCCCACCCACCCTTCCTTTTCTGGTAAGGAAGTGCAACGTTGTTTTTCCCTTCTCATCTAAACTTTCAAGTTAGGATTTCACGTATTCTGGTTTCTCTAGGATGGTTATATCTACTAGACCATAGGAATGGAGGTGGTTGTGACATGATTTTTCATGTTGCCTACTCACGATTGAGAACGGAGGTGTGTAAGCCCCGGAAGCAGATCCTCTATTCCTTAAGCAGTAGATATTGATCCTTTACAAGCCCGGATGGGTTTTCCGTAGTACCTCAGGAGTGTTTTGTTCTCGTTTTCCCGATGTTGCTTCGTTATCCTGTTCTTCTCAACATCCTTTTCATCCGTTGAAATCTTGTTTTTGCTTCCCACTTCAGTTCTGCTACCGGCGTCTAATCAATAACTCTGTTCCACACTTCTGGCCAAATAGTCTATCCTCCAGATCAATCAAGTTCTATTCAGCTATACACCCTCAATACAAAACCTCTACGTTTACTTGAAAATGTTTCGGTGGTTTGCAAATTCCCTAACATCTTCCCAGAAGAGTTGCCAGGAATGCCTATCGTTTTGAACTTCCAGAAAAACTATCCAAGGTGCACGATGTGTTTCACGTGTCACAGCTCAAGAGGATCTTCGCAAGAAGTATCCGGACCTTTTCTTTTCTCAGTAGGAATCTCGGGGCGCGATTCCTTCAAGGGGGCGTTTTGTAACATCCCAAGTATGAAAAATAGCCATTAGAATGTTTGCTCTCTGTTATTTTATGTTTTGCATCATGGCATCATGTTGATTGCAATTGTTTTGCTTGTTTTCCTTTTGTTTTCCTCTGTTTTCATTTGTTTTCCAACTATTTTCATTTGTTTTCCTTTGTTTTCTATTTGAATTTCAAACCAAAATTCAAACCTTTTGTTTCATCCTTGTGATGTTACAATTTCCAAATGAATGTTTCAAATCAAAACAATCAATTGTCTCCATTAAAGTGTGATTTCAAAACTGTTGTTTTGTTTCTATAAAAATGCATCCAATAACCAAACCCTTTTCAAATTCAATTACTTTCCAAAACAGCAACTCTGTTGAAAATAATGAAAATTGCAAAACAAATCAATCAATTGTTTCCATCAAACCATAAGGTTCAAACCATTAAAATTATGGCTTTTTATAATTCAATTAATCCAAATGTTATTTCAAATTCAAATCAAAAACATCAAACAGTATCCAATTTCAACTTATGAAAAATCAACAAAATAACCCTAATTATTTGTTTTATTTAACCAATAGGGTTCACCCTATTAAAATTGTTGTTTTCAATAATAATCACTTCATAAGCAAATTCTTTCAAATTTGAATTAAATCACAAATAACAATTTAGATTTGAACTTTTGAAAAACCAAACTTGGCAAGTGATTGCTTTTGACTTAATAAACTCACCCAAAAAATTCTCCTAATTTTCCTAACCCAAAAAACCCTCTTTTCTTCTCTAATTCAATTCAGCAAAAAAAAAATAAGTAGAACAAAAATAATAAAGAGAACAGCAACAGAGAGAGGGGCAGAAGGCCCAGCCCAACTCTCCCCTTAGCCCATGCCCCTTCGATCCCCTTTTCTTCTTCCTCTGTACGGAGGAACATCCATGGTGTCCACGTATTCAGACAAAAGGGAGCAACGCTGCAGCTCCATCGATCCCCTCTATAACCCTAGCCGAGGCCCCCTGCCCTAACCCTAACCCTCTCCTTCTCCCTCCTTCCTCTCTCCCCCGCCGCCATCTTCTTCCCTCTCCTTCCCACCTCCATCCCTTTTCTCTCTGTCTATTTCTTGCTGTAACTGAACCTGTACCGAGCACCCTTCCCCTCCGGTGATCGCCGGCGCTCGGGGCCCCCTCCTCATCCCCTCGGTTTGGGTCGGGATGCCCCGGAGCTCCGCCGCCGTCGCCTCCTTGTCGCCGGCCAACCTCTGCTCCGCCCCGACCCTCTGCGTGTTTCCGATAGAGGTGAGCATCCTCGATCCGTCTCGCTCCCCTCTCCTCTACTCCCCTCCGCCACGAGCACCCCCCACCGCACCCGCAGCACACAGCGATCACCGCCCTCTGCCGCTCGCAACCCCGCTCCGGTCGCCGCCGGCCCGTTCAGGTTCAGACGGGTTCAGTTAACTGAACCTAGGAATTCAGTTAACACCGTTGCTGAATCATAACCCCCCCCTCCCCCCCGCTGCCTTACTCATCACCAAACCGCACAGCACCGCACTGGTGCTGTTCCTTTGCGCGCAGCAGGAGGTGAGGGGTTCGAGTCCCCCCTCCCACAAAATAAAACCAACTTTTATTTTGCTTTGTTTTGATACAGAAATTCACCAGAAATCACCATTAGGTCCCTGCAGTTTCTTTTCTAGCCCTGTAATATTTTTCCTAAGTCCCTAGAGGTGATAAAAATGGCAGATTTGCACCCTATAGCTCTAAAATGCATAACTAATTCATCTTTACTCCAATTTTAACTTTTTAAATATGTTTTCTGTACCAAATTAAATGATCTATCCAAATATAAAATTTGTTTACTGTTTTGAATATTTTAAATTGGTGCAATATTTGAAAACTTGTTAAATTCACTTAAACTTGCAAAAATCATAACTTGGGCATAAAAATTCCAAATTCCACAAACTAAATATGTTTTCCAATCAAATTTTCATGTACTTTCCAAATATAAATTTTGTTTGCGGTTTTGAATAATTTAAATTGCTGAAAACAACTGTTTCTTAATTATTGCATTTAAAATTGCCAAAATAATAACTTGCTCATTTTAAATCCAATTTAAACAAATAAAATATGTTTTCCATGCAAAATTAAACCACCTTTTCAAATATAAAATTTGTTTCATGTTTTGAATAATTAAAATTGGTTAAGTAATTTAAACCTTGTTTAATTCATTTAAAATTGTTAATTTCCTAACTTGATCAAATTAAATTCTTTTGGGACATATAAAATATGTTTTCAAACCATAAAAGCATAACCTTTTCAAATATGAACTTCACTCAATGTTTTGAACAAATAAAAAATTCAAATAAGTTCATGTTTGAATTAAATTCATTTAATTCTTGCTTAAACTTGTTTAATTCATAAATAATTTATTTGAAATCCTTTTTCAACAAGTGAAACATGTAATCCACCTAAAATTTGGTGTTCTTTTCAAATATGAACTTTGTTATCTATTTTGAACAATTAAAATTGGTGAAAACAACAAATGTTGGTGTGACACCTTTAAGGAACCAAAATTTCCTAACTTAATGAATGAATTTCCAAACTTGGTAAACCTTATTTCCATTTGGTTCTATTGTTGTTATTTTGCTGTTTTCCTCATCCATTCATCATGCTAATCAACTTTCACATGATGAATAGTTGTAGAACAATTAATTCAACCATAATTCATGGGCTTTCCATATGTAATCCAATTGCATGTGGGTCCATTTAATCATGTTATGTTATCTTGTCAACTAGTTTATTTCTATGCATCAATTAAATGGTCATGCATCATCCCATGTTTGTGCACTATGCCATGATATTGATTGTTTGTCTCTCTGCGTTGTTTGTTTGCTTCTTCTCGGATACACGACGACGTTGAGACCGACGATACTTATGACATCCCTTCTAAGGAGTTAGCTCAGTACAAGGCTACTGGGTTTGCAGGCAAGGATTCACTCACATGAACCACTGTGTTCCTTTCAACCTTGGTTACCGATACTTTCCGTTGTCTATTCTGCTAGCCCTAGTAATAGTTGTTTCTGTTACGACCCTATTACATGAATCCCTTAACCCTGATATTGCCTCACCTCCACTCCTATAACCCCGTTGTTTGAGCCCGTGTCTTACTAGCATGCTTAGGTTGTTTTGCTCGAGTCCGTTACCCGTTACTTTCTGTTACTACTCTATTATGTTCTGGGGGCTCGATGTTTAATCAATCAATCATGCTAATGTTATTGTTAAATAATAATTTGATGATAAGGCACCGGCAGGAGGCCCTGTGTGGTTTTGAGGCCTGCTAGTGTCGACCCTAATAGGAAAAGGATCTTGTCTACTGATCCATGATGAGCGCACTAACCGCATGTGGGAAGCGAGTATGGGCGCCCCCCTCAATTTGATTCGATTCGCATCTCGTCCAAATCGCCTCATTTAGTTCATGTTTTCCATTTGCCGCATGCATGTTTTTGCGAGCCCAGGCCAGGGTGGAACTTTTGTAGTCGGCATATAGGGGGACACGTTCTTAGAGTGCTATGAGGGTCCCCTTTCTTCGGGGCTCGATTAGCCGTGCGCCCAAGGTTCTTTGGGCTTGATGCAAAGAAGAGTTGGGTTGTGTTGATTACCTCGCTTGGTGGGTTTGATCCCCGTCTGGCGGGTTATTCTTACGTGTACGGCTAAATTGGTGCACCCCTGCAGGGATAAATCTTCTCGAGAAGTCGTGTTTTCCGCGGTTATGGTTAACTTGGTGAAAGTACTGGCTAACAAGTACTCAGGACAACTTAAACCTAATGATTAACAACCTTACACCCAATGATTAACAACTTGACTAGTAATAGGCTTATTGACACAACAATCTGAACCAACATTAATCCAACTGTGTGAGTTATCCTCGGATTGCTTCTTTGGATAAGGGGCGAGGTCCAGGATGGGTTTGTTTGGTGGTTAGTTGTAGTTGGTTACGATACGCGATCTTATCTCCTTTCTGTTAGCCGGAAGTGGTAGTAACTCTGTAGTTGGTTAGAGCAGCCAGTTGCAGCATCTTTTATATCCCCTTCCTTCCGTTGAACCCAAAGCATCTGTGCTTGGTGTTGACGGGTTACACTTTGGTGAACTATGAGTCTTGCTTGCCAGTACGTTTATGTACTGACCCCTTTGGGGCTGTGGTTTCCGCAGACTACGTTTCCGAGGATCTACATGGTGGCTACTACGTGGAGTATGACGAGACTGCTGACGAGTAGATAGCGGACCCGGGCAGGATCCGAGACTTCGTGGATGGGCTCCGTCTTTTCGTTTCCGGCCTCTTAGGCCTATTTGGATCTTGTCTGTACTCAGACATGTTGAATGCTTCCGCTGTGATGTAATGATGAATTGTTGGGACATGTGTCCTCTGGATGATTGTATTTGCTATCTCTGCTCTAATGAGAGCTATTTGCAACTTATTTCCATCTTTTGTGTCGTAGAGATCTGTTGTGATATCACTTGTTCCAATGCCGTTGACGTACCATGTGTGTATGTTTTGAAGTACGTCAATGGAAGTATCCTGATTTCTATGGGATAGTTTACGTCGATGCTGAACAGATAGGGGTTGGTTGTCACACATACGTGTGTTGGCCTACTCGTAAGTGGACGCGGGCGCCGGTAAGCCCCATAATCCAATCTACTAGTGTTCAACGGAACGGCTAGTATCCTTTAGAAGTCCGGGTGCGACAAATGGTATCAGAGCCTGTCTGCCTATAGGATCCCTTTTTACTGGTCGCAGTTGAGTCTAGAAACTATTTTGTAGCTATATATGAAAAATGAAACGCGAGAGTAGGAATTCTGTTCTTTTGTTTCTTTCCCCACCCACCCTCCCTTTTCTGGTAAGGAAGTGCAACGTTGTTTTTCCCTTCTCATCTAAACTTTCAAGTTAGGATTTCACGTATTCTGGTTTCTCTAGGATGGTTATATCTACTAGACCATAGGAATGGAGGTGGTTGTGACATGATTTTTCATGTTGCCTACTCACGATTGAGAACGGAGGTGTGTAAGCCCCGGAAGCAGATCCTCTATTCCTTAAGCAGTAGATATTGATCCTTTACAAGCCCGGATGGGTTTTCCGTAGTACCTCAGGAGTGTTTTGTTCTCGTTTTCCCGATGTTGCTTCGTTATCCTGTTCTTCTCAACATCCTTTTCATCCGTTGAAATCTTGTTTTTGCTTCCCACTTCAGTTCTGCTACCGGCGTCTAATCAATAACTCTGTTCCACACTTCTGGCCAAATAGTCTATCCTCCAGATCAATCAAGTTCTATTCAGCTATACACCCTCAATACAAAACCTCTACGTTTACTTGAAAATGTTTCGGTGGTTTGCAAATTCCCTAACATCTTCCCAGAAGAGTTGCCAGGAATGCCTATCGTTTTGAACTTCCAGAAAAACTATCCAAGGTGCACGATGTGTTTCACGTGTCACAGCTCAAGAGGATCTTCGCAAGAAGTATCCGGACCTTTTCTTTTCTCAGTAGGAATCTCGGGGCGCGATTCCTTCAAGGGGGCGTTTTGTAACATCCCAAGTATGAAAAATAGCCATTAGAATGTTTGCTCTCTGTTATTTTATGTTTTGCATCATGTCATCATGTTGATTGCAATTGTTTTGCTTGTTTTCCTTTTGTTTTCCTCTGTTTTCATTTGTTTTTTAACTATTTTCATTTGTTTTCCTTTGTTTTCTATTTGAATTTCAAACCAAAATTCAAACCTTTTGTTTCATCCTTGTGATGTTACAATTTCCAAATGAATGTTTCAAATCAAAACAATCAATTGTCTCCATTAAAGTGTGATTTCAAAACTGTTGTTTTGTTTCCATAAAAATGCATCCAATAACCAAACCCTTTTCAAATTCAATTACTTTCCAAAACAGCAACTCTGTTGAAAATAATGAAAATTGCAAAACAAATCAATCAATTGTTTCCATCAAACCATAAGGTTCAAACCATTAAAATTATGGCTTTTTATAATTCAATTAATCCAAATGTTATTTCAAATTCAAATCAAAAACATCAAACAGTATCCAATTTCAACTTATGAAAAATCAACAAAATAACCCTAATTATTTGTTTTATTTAACCAATAGGGTTCACCCTATTAAAATTGTTGTTTTCAATAATAATCACTTCATAAGCAAATTCTTTCAAATTTGAATTAAATCACAAATAACAATTTAGATTTGAACTTTTGAAAAACCAAACTTGGCAAGTGATTGCTTTTGACTTAATAAACTCACCCAAAAATTTCTCCTAATTTTCCTAACCCAAAAACCCCTCTTTTCTTCTCTAATTCAATTCAGCAAAAAAAAATAAGTAGAACAAAAATAATAAAGAGAACAGCAACAGAGAGAGGGGCAGAAGGCCCAGCCCAACTCTCCCCTTAGCCCATACCCCTTCGATCCCCTTTTCTTCTTCCTCTGTACGGAGGAACATCCATGGTGTCCACGTATTCAGAGAAAAGGGAGCAACAGCTGCAGCTCCATCGATCCCCTCTATAACCCTAGCCGAGGCCCCCTGCCCTAACCCTAACCCTCTCCTTCTCCCTCCTTCCTCTCTCCCCCGCCGCCATCTTCTTCCCTCTCCTTCCCACCTCCATCCCTTTTCTCTCTGTCTATTTCTTGCTGTAACTGAACCTGTACCGAGCACCCTTCCCCTCCGGTGATCACCGGCGCTCGGGGCCCCCTCCGGCCAGGGAGAGGCCGGGAATGGAGCCGCCCCACCGCGGGCTCCCTCCTCATCCCCTCGGTTTGGGCCGGGACGCCCCGGAGCTCCGCCGCCGTCGCCTCCTTGTCGCCGGCCAACCTCTGCTCCGCCCCGACCCTCTGCGTGTTTCCGATCGAGGTGAGCATCCTCGATCCGTCTCGCTCCCCTCTCCTCTACTCCCCTCCGCCACGAGCACCCCCCACCGCACCCGCAGCACATAGCGATCACCGCCCTCTGCCGCTCGCAACCCCGCTCCGGTCGCCGCCGGCCCGTTCAGGTTCAGACGGGTTCAGTTAACTGAACCTAGGAATTCAGTTAACACCGTTGCTGAATCATAACCCCCCCCCCCCCGCTGGCCTTACTCATCACCAAACCGCACAGCACCGCACTGGTGCTGTTCCTTTGCGCGCAGCAGGAGGTGAGGGGTTCGAGTCCTCCCTCCCAAAAAATAAAACCAACTTTTATTTTGCTTTGTTTCGATACAGAAATTCACCAGAAATCACCATTAGGTCCCTGCAGTTTCTTTTCTAGCCCTGTAATATTTTTCCTAAGTCCCTAGAGGTGATAAAAATGGCAGATTTGCACCCTATACTTCTAAAATGCATAACTAATTCATCTTAACTCCAATTTTAACTTTTTAAATATGTTTTCTGTACCAAATTAAATGATCTATCCAAATATAAAATTTGTTTACTGTTTTGAATATTTTAAATTGGTGCAATATTTGAAAACTTGTTAAATTCACTTAAACTTGCAAAAATCATAACTTGGGCATAAAAATACCAAATTCCACAAACTAAATATGTTTTCCAATCAACTTTTCATGTACTTTCCAAATATAAATTTTGTTTGCTGTTTTGAATAATTTAAATTGCTGAAAAAAATTGTTTCTTAATTATTGCATTTAAAATTGCCAAAATAATAACTTGCTCATTTTAAATCCAATTTCAACAAATAAAATATGTTTTCCATGCAAAATTAAACCACCTTTTCAAATATAAAATTTGTTTCATGTTTGGAATAATTAAAATTGGTTAAGTAATTTAAACCTTGTTTAATTCATTTAAAATTGTTAATTTCCTAACTTGATCAAATTAAATTCTTTTGGGACATATAAAATATGTTTTCAAACCATAAAAGCATAACCTTTTTAAATATGAACTTCACTCAATGTTTTGAACAAATAAAAAATTCAAATAAGTTCATGTTTGAATTAAATTCATTTAATTCTTGCTTAAACTTGTTTAATTCATAAATAATTTATTTGAAATCCTTTTTCAACAAGTGAAACATGTAATCCACCTAAAATTTGGTGTTCTTTTCAAATATGAACTTTCTTATCTATTTTGAACAATTAAAATTGGTGAAAACAACAAATGTTGGTGTGACACCTTTAAGGAACCAAAATTTCCTAACTTAATGAATGAATTTCCAAACTTGGTAAACCTTATTTCCATTTGGTTATATTGTTGTTATTTTGCTGTTTTACTCATCCATGCATCATGCTAATCAACTTTCACATGATGAATAGTTGTAGAACAATTAATTCAACCATAATTCATGGGCTTTCCATATGCAATCCAATTGCATGTGGGTCCATTTAATCATGTTATGTTATCTTGTCAACTAGTTTATTTCTATGCATCAATTAAATGGTCATGCATCATCCCATGTTTGGGCACTATGCCATGATATTGATTGTTTGTCTCGCTGCGTTGTTTGTTTGCTTCTTCTCGGATACACGACGACGTTGAGACCGACGATACTTACGACATCCCTTCTAAGGAGTTAGCTCAGTACCAGGCTATTGGGTTTGCAGGCAAGTATTCACTCACATGAACCACTGTGTTCCTTTCAACCTTGGTTACCGATACTTTCCGTTGTCTATTCTGCTAGCCCTAGTAATAGTTGTTTCTATTACGACCCTATCACATGAATCCCTTAACCCTGATATTACCTCACCTCCACTCCTATAACCCCGTTGTTTGAGCCCGTGTCTTACTAGCATGCTTAGGTTGTTTTGCTCGAGTCTGTTACCCGTTACTTTCTGTTACTACTCTATTATGTTCTGGGGGCTCGATGTTTAATCAATCAATCATGCTAATGTTATTGTTAAATAATAATTTGATGATAAGGCACCGGCAGGAGGCCCTGTGTGGTTTTGAGGCCTGCTAGTGTCGACCCTAATAGGAAAAGGGTCTTGTCTACTGATCCATGATGAGCGCACTAACCGCATGTGGGAAGCGAGTATGGGCGCCCCCCTCAATTTGATTCGATTCGCATCTCGTCCAAATCGCCTCATTTAGTTCGTGTTTTCCATTTGCCACATGCATGTTTTTGCGAGCCCAGGCCAGGGTGGAACTTTTTTAGTCGGCATATAGGAGGACACGTTCTTAGAGTGCTATGAGGGTCCCCTTTCTTCGGGGCTCGATTAGCCGTGCGCCCAAGGTTCTTTGGGCTTGATGCGAAGAAGAGTTGGGTTGTGTTGAGTACCTCGCTTGGTGGGTTTGATCCCCGTCTGGCGGGTTATTCTTACGTGTACGGCTAAATTGGTGCACCCCTGCAGGGATAAATCTTCTCCAGAAGCCGTGTTTTCCGCGGTTATGGTTAACTTGGTGAAAGTACTGGCTAACAAGTACTCAGGACAACTTAAACCTAATGATTAACAACCTTACACCCAATGATTAACAACTTGACTAGTAATAGGCTTATTGACACAACAATCTGAACCAACATTAATCCAACTGTGTGAGTTATCCTCGGATTGCTTCTTTGGATAAGGGGCAAGGTCCAGGATGGGTTTGTTTGGTGGTTAGTTGTAGTTGGTTACGATACGCGATCTTATCTCCTTTCTGTTAGCCGGAAGTGGTAGTAACTCTGTAGTTGGTTAGAGCAGCCAGTTGCAGCATCTTTTATATCCCCTTCCTTCCGTTGAACCCAAAGCATCTGTGCTTGGTGTTGACGGGTTACACTTTGGTGAACTGTGAGTCTTGCTTGCCAGTACGTTTATGTACTGACCCCTTTGGGGCTGTGGTTTCCGCAGACTACGTTTCCGAGGAGCTACATGGTGGCTACTACGTGGAGTATGACGAGACTGCTGACGAGTAGATAGCGGACCCGGGCAGGATCCGAGACTTCGTGGATGGGCTCCGTATTTTCGTTTCCGGCCTCTTAGGCCTATTTGGATCTTGTCTGTACTCAGACATGTTGAATGCTTCCGCTGTGATGTAATGATGAATTGTTGGGACATGTGTCCTCTGGATGATTGTATTTGCTATCTCTGCTCTAATGAGAGCTATTTGCAACTTATTTCCATCTTTTGTGACGTAGAGATCTGTTGTGATATCACTTGTTCCAATGTCGTTGATGTACCATGTGTGTATGTTTTGAAGTACGTCAATGGAAGTATCCTGATTTCTATGGGATAGTTTACGTCGACGCTGAACAGATAGGGGTTGGTTGTCACACATACGTGTGTTGGCCTACTCGTAAGAGGACGCGGGCGCCGGTAAGCCCCGTAATCCAATCTACTACTGTTCAACGGAACGGCGAGTATCCTTTAGAAGTCCGGGTGCAACATTATGTCAAGCTTGAAGAGCAGACAAGGGGTGTTGGAGCGGTGGAACTTCCTCGCGAGATTTCTCACATACATAAAGTTGTCATGGATGCACCGCTTTTTGATGAACGCACTTTGGGCATTGGAGACAATCGAGTCCATGAAAGGAGCGAGACGGGTAGCCATAATCTTAGCGATGAATTTTTCAATGGCGTTAATGAGGCTAATGGGACGAAAGTCCAATATATCTTCCGCCATGTCCTTCTTTGGGATCAAGGCGATGTTGGCAGAGTTGATCCATTGGAAGTGAGCATAGCGGAGGTTGTAGAAATGTTGGGTGGCAAGAAGAAGCTCCGTCTTGATAATTTCTCAACACGCCTTGTAAAAGGCCCCCGTGAAGCCATCCGGTCCCGACGCTTTGTCACTAGGAGATCCAAAAACAGCCGCTTTGACCTCCTCCTCCGAAAATGGTGCAGCAAGGCTCTCAAGGTTGCAATCATGAGTAGGAATTTCGGCCCAATTGAGGTCGACCGAGCGAGGCAGAGCTCTCCTGGCGATGTCAATAAAATGGTCTTGGATGATGGTCTTCTTTTCATTATGATTAGTGACCCAACCGTTTCCATGTTTGAGCCTATGGATGAAGTTTTTCCGCCTCCTCGAGTTGACACGTAGGTGGAAATGTCTAGTATTCGCGTCTCCAACTTTGAGGGTTGTGATATGGGAGGCTTGTCTTTTCCGGGAACGCTCGGCCACCGCAAGACCGATAACTTTGCGCTTGAGCCTCCTTCTTAGATCGCGCTCCCCGGGGGATAAAGATCTCAAATCTTGGGAAATCTCTAAGCGTAAGATGACATCAAGGGCCATATGGAGCTGCACCTTAGAGTTTGGGAGGAGCCACTTGCTCCAATGGCGTAGCCGGAGGCCAACTCTCTTAAGATTATGAAAGAGTAGGATGGACGGGGCACTGTGGGCTAAGTGCTCATTTCAAGCATCCCGAACCGTGTCGAAGAAGCCCGGCATCTTGGTCCAAAAGTTTTGGAAACGGAAGGTTTTCGGCCTCTTCGAACCGACATCGCTTGAGAGGAGTAGGGGACAATGGTCGGAGAGCGATGAAGAAAGGGCATTCAGGATGTGTGAGGAAAATTCAAGATCCCAATCTTCGTTGCAAAAAAAGGCGTCAAGAGTGGTCAACGTGTGTGCTTTATGTAGCGATGTGGTGGCGTGTTCGGCCGCAGATTTTCCTCTGCTTGATGTGCTATTTTTTTGTGGGTGGTGTTGTTCATCAGCGGGTCGGTACCGTCGGCCGTTGGCAAGAAGGGGTAGGGTTTCCCTCGATGGAAACGTTTCCCATGTCTTCAGACAACGACCTTTGTGAGATCTTACCTTTTTTTAGGTAAAAGGCAATACTGCCCGACTTTGAATTAACAAAGCCAGCAAGGTCTCACAAAGTACGTACATAAGCCGGGCGTTACAGCTTAGCCACACACATGGCCAGCAACAGGCTGCTGGGGAATAAAATGCAGAACGTCCAAAGCAAGAGCATACTACAAAAGCGACAAAAACAGGTGGGCCAAAAGAACACGACCCACACACACATCCAAACTGCAGGAGACTCCTAGGAAGGTGACGATGCGACTGCACCTTGGAGGCAGGCACGGTGAATCGCTCTCAGCTCGTCGGCGATCCGTCTAATGAGCTCCCTGTCCTCCACGCTCAGCGAGGGCATCCAAAGCTGCAGGAAAATCATGGTTTTAAAAATAATGTCAGTAGGGTGTCTGATGATTTTTCCCTCAATCGCGTGCTTATTCCTAACCAGACAAAGTGCCCAGGCTGGAGCCAGGAACAACAGCCATGTTGTTCTGGCCGAGGTTGCCGGCAGCTGACTCGAGAGGTCGAGCCAGTGAGCTCTACTCGTAGGGGGCCAGGTCCAACCTATGAGCTGGCAGGCTACGTACCACATAAACCTCGCAAGAGAGCACGAGAAGAATCGGCGTCTTCAATGGCCCCGCAAACCTTGGGCCATCCGACGGGCCATGTCTTATGGCAAGTTGTGCTCCCGAAGGGACCCTATCAAGTAGGAGTTGCCACGCGAACACTTTGATTTTGAGTGGTAGCTTGGCCTCACAAAGCGCCTTGGCAAAAACTACGTTGGGACCGCTGGAGAGATTGGCATACATGGACTTCACCGAGAAAACCCCCGACCCCTCCAAGGTCCACGATACTTTATCCTGATCGGCCGAGTGAGGAATCTCTCGCACGATATCCATCAACTCCTGCCATTGTACTATCCCGGCTCCGTCGAGGGTTCGGCGAAGCCGAATACCCTCCCCACTGACTTGAGCCACCGAGATGGTTTTATTATCGCAAATACTAAACAGTCTTGGGAATTTGTGGCATAGGGGGCCCTCCCCTACCCACCAGTCCGTCCAAAACTGGGTACGTCTACCGTTTCCCACCTTGTGCTTGGCCCCAGCCTTGAAAAGGTGTTTGATTTTGTGCAAGGCGCGCCAGAATTGGGAGCCTCCGCGGGGGGAGCTGGCAAATATGTCTCCCTCAGGCGCGTACTTGTTCCGGATAAGAACCGCCCAAATCGAGTCCCTCGATTGGTATAGGCGCCAAATCCACTTGAGCATAAGAGCTTTATTCATCCTTAAGGAGTCAATCAGGCCAAGACCCCCTTGGTCCTTAGGGCGGCAAACCGACTGCCAGTTAAGCATGTGATACTTTCTATCGGGGCCAGCTCCCTCCCAAAAGAATCTTGCCCGTATAGAATCGAATTTCTCATGCACTCCTTTAGGCAGGAGAAACAGCCCCATGGCATAAGAGAGTAGGTTATCGAGGCATGAATTTGTCAACACCAGCCGTCCACCCTAGGACAGGAAGCGACCTATCCATGGTTCGACCCTCGCTGCCAGTTTCTGAATCAGGAACGCCCATTGTTCCTTTGATAGTTTCTTGTCGGCAGCCGGGAGGCCCAGGTAAGTTAAGGGAAGATTACCGAGCTTACAGTTAAGTTGACGCGCCACGCGCTGCTGTGTCTTGCGGGGCTGGTTTATCACCATCACCTCGCTTTTATGGTAATTTATCTTAAGGCCGGACATGTCTTCAAAACACATCAAGAGGAATTTTAAGTTTGCAACCTCTAGCTCGTCGTATTGAATAAGGATAATCGTGTCATCAGCGTATTGAAGGTGGGTGATGCCCCCTGGCACCAAGTGAGGGACCACCCCGTGGATGTGCCCGGCCGAGTTTGCTTTTGATAGGATAGTCGAGAGCCCCTCTGCGACAAAGTTGAAAAGCAACGGGGACAGGGGATCGCCTTGACGCACCCCTCTTTTATTTCTGAAGAAAGGGCCCATTTCTCCATTGATGGAAATCGCCGTCTGGCCGCCGGCCACCAGCTACGCGATCCTGTGTACGTATCCAGCCTCGAACCCCTTTCTCCGTAACACTTCAGACAGGAAGTCCCAATTGACCCTGTCGTACGCTTTCTCGAAGTAGAGTTTAAGCAAAATGCCCCCTAGTGTTTTGTTGTGCAACTCATGAAGGATCTCGTGGAGGGCGAGGGCACCGTCCAGGATGAAGCGGCCTTTAATAAAGGTCGTCTGGTTGGGACTGATAACCTTGTTGGCAACCGGGTCCAACTTTGAAGCTATCGCTTTGGCAATGATTTTAAAAATCACGTTGATAAGCGTGATTGGTCTAAATTGGGAGATCGAATCCGCCCCCGGAACTTTTGGGATGAGGGTCAACACCCCGAAGTTGAGCCTAGAAATGTCCACTCTGCCTAACATGAAGTCGTTCAGAATGTGGAGCACCCCATGCTTCACTAGCTGCCAGTATCTCTTAAAAAAGGGATCCAGGATGCCATCCGGGCATATAACAAGTGTGGTCACCATCACCACCACCTCAGCCGCCACCACCGTCATCACCTCCACCAAAGGCGACACTATCATAACTACCGGAGCAGCCTTGTACCATTCCACCCATACCAGTACCATCACCACTACCAAAGGGCGGAGCTAAAAAAAGTCACTGGGTCACGTATTGTGGTTGCATCTTGAGTATGCTAGCCGATGGTATCACTAGCTTAGTATAAGCACGAGAACCTTAAGCATTTCAGAAGTCTCCGGGGTCAATTGACTCCAGTATTTGAACATAGCTCCGCCTACCGTTACCACCAATAGCAGCATCACGTCCACCAGAGATGGCACCACCGCCATGACCATCATTGAAGCCGCCAACACTTTGGAACTCGGCAAAACGCAGGTTATAGGAACAAATCGCCAAACAAAGACACGATCCTGTGTACGTATCCGGCCTCGAACCCCTTTCTCCGTAACACCTCAGACAGGAAGTCCCAATTGACCCTGTCGTACGCTTTCTCGAAGTCGAGTTTAAGCAAAATGCCCCCTAGCTTTTTGCTGTGCAACTCGTGAAGGATCTCGTGCAGGGCGAGGGCACCGTCCAGGATGAAGCAGCCTTAAATACGGGCCTATAACTTGGGACTGATAACCTTGTTGGCAACCGGGTCCAACTTTGAAGCTATTGCTTCGGCAATGATTTTAAAAATCACGTTGATAAGCGCGATTAGTCTAAATTGGGAGATCGAATCCGCCCCCGGAACTTTTCGGATGAGGGTCAACACCCCGAAGTTGAGCCTAGAAATGTCCACTCTGCCTAACATGAAGTCGTTCAGAATGTGGAGCACCCCATGCTTCACTAGCTGCCAGTATCTCTTAAAAAAGGGAACCGGGATACCCGCGGATCTTACCTTTCTTGGCGGCTATGTTGCCATCTTCTTGTCGTGTATTTGTTTGGCGATTTGTTCCTATAACTTGCGTCTTGCCGAGTTCCAAAGTGTTGGCGGCTTCAGTGATGGTCATGGCGGTGGTGACATCTCTGGTGGACGTGATGCTGTTGTTGGTGGTAACGGTAGGCGGAGCTACGTTCAAATACTGGTGTCAATTGACCCTAGAGACTTCTGAAATGCTTAAGGTTTGCGTGCTTATACTAAGCTAGTGATACCATCGGCTAGCATACTCAAGATGCAACCACAATACGTGACCCAGTGACTTTTTTTTAGCTCCGCCCTTTGGTAATGGTTATGGTACTGGTATGGGTGGAATGGTACAAGGCTGCTCCGGTAGTTATGATAGTGTCGCTTTTGGTGGAGGTGATGACGGTGGTGGCGGCTGAGGTGGTGGTGATGGTGACCACACTTGTTAATTTGGTCTTTTGAAATGTTATTTTGGTTTAAACTATGCACTTTCAGCTAGTGTTGATATTGAACTATGATATGGTTTTGTTATGTTTGCGTTATTGTGACCATATCATGTTTTATTTGGACTGTATATAGAAAGTAATAGATAGAGGGGAAATAACACAAACTGGTTTTAGGGATCCAGTTTTATGGACTCTCCTAGGGAAGGTCTCGTTCCACTCTTAAAACCTTTATCTCTAGAGTCCAAAAACTCTTTTAGGGACTAAAATATAGGGGTGCCGCTGGAGGTGCTCTTAATTAGGGCTCCAAGTAAGTATAAGATTGACGTAGCAATTGCATCCACAGTGGAGCATAAGGACTGCTCTTATGATTTATCGCATAACTTGAATTATCAGATTTAGTAGTGGGTACATCATGCATGCCCGAATTAGAGCCTAGAACTATCCCTCCCAACCGGCAAATTTTGATTTCATTCTAACAAATGAAGTTATGCATTGTTTTGTAAAGCATCCCTACATTATTATTATTATCATCAGGGATGCCCTTTATGTACGGTCACAACCTCAACTATTATTTTGCGCAAACTGTATATGTCTGACTACGGCGAAGCACATTCTCCGGAGGACCATACCCTATGTATTATATATGATGCTTTAACACATCACTACAAGGAAACAACCTACCACCGACGTGACGGTTTTGGTATCATTGGCGAGAAAGTGACAGGCCAATGTTAAACTTTACCACCGGCGTGTTTCAATCGGCCTCATCCTCTCCCTTCCCCTTTTTAACCCCCTTATTTCCCCCCATAGGCATCTCTCGGAGCAATAGCAACAACATCTCTGATCCTCTTCTCGTCTCGTGATCTCCTCCGAACACCTACTCGCAATGGCCACCGCAACCTTCGAGCAGCACGTCCTCAGCCACATCTCCTCCAGCTCCTGCCCAAAGCTGAAGAGACATGCTACCCTGTGTGATGGTGGGACCACGTAGACACGCTGATGGTCTACACCTGGGAGCGAAGCGGACTGCGTTGGAGGTGGCAAGAGCCTTCCTCGACACGGGCTATGGCGAAGTTCGGGCCCCAGGTGGCGGCCGCATGTCTAAGATCCTAGTCAACGAGCACGACCTGATGAAGGCTTCGTTAACCCCCACGACACCATGGTACTCTACGACACTGCCTATCGATGCGGCGACGAGGTCGTCATCTTCACAGGCTACCACGACTCCCTAAAGTTGGACGACCAGTTCCCCCACTCCGAGGTCATCCACCGATTGGTCTATATCGGGATGGAGGCCAGCGGTGGCACGCCATTAGAACTGGGAGATGTACGCACTATCACCATCGTTGGCCTCCCTAACCGATACAGACACGACGCGACGTTCTCCTGGATCGTAAGCGGCCTCGGCGACACTCTGGTGGAGGTGCTCGATCTCCCCAACAACGTCTCCGACGCCATGAAGGCGAGTTTCAAGGACCCATCGAATATTCGTAGTTTCTACGAACTCCCTATGCCGAGTTGTCGAGGGCCGTCCAATCGTTGAACGCCCGATTACTTTGTTCGTTGGGCCTCCGCGTCGAGAGTGAGCCAAGACCAAGTTGGGATATGTCGTCATTGGACGATTTAGAATAGTTTTGTAATGTATTAATATGATGTAGTGCTAGCTTATATGCTAATTCTGTAATAAATCGACTTTTCTTCGAAAACAAAGTTACATTCCGCAAGTATGTTGTGTCTGTATCGTTACAATGTTCGAGTTGAACCGAATGCAAAAAACTCGAGCTATATACTAACAAGATAAAAGATTAAATGAAAACTAAAAACTTGAGCTTATCTTAACACACAAAACTCCGGACCATCCATAGAATGACCAAGATTTTCATTAAATCTATAAAATGGAATTTTATACATATTAATTAATCAGGATGATAATACAAGTCATATGCACAAGAAGGTCTCAAAATTATACACCATTAATTATATAATAACCCCTCCGTCCACTTTTATAAGGCACACTTCTTAACATTTCAATAGTAAGAAGTGTGCCTTATAAAAGTGGACGGAGGGAGTATTAGATATGAAGTATTATGGCAATGTTATAGTTTAATGCCCACTGTTAGTACGTACAAAGACTTTGCTACATAGCCATATTTGTGATCTACCTACCATTACAAATGATGCCATAACAAGAAACGTGTTTTGTATTTAGGCATGTTTTGCATTTTCATTCATTTCTCCTACTAATTAATAACCTATAGAAAAAACTATAATGAATAAATTTAATTTACTTTATTCTATGTAAATGATAAACAAGACATGTGCAAAGTATTACCTCGAAATAAAGAAATTTCGTCCCCAAATTTGGTTTGGCTACTCTAACATGGAAAGTTTATGCACTATAAATCTAAAGACTTAGCTACAAAGTCCTACTTAGTATTGACCTACCCTTTAAACTTGTGTACTGTCTTGTCAAATTTACGTATAGCTTATGTACCCGAAATATGATGTTATGCCAAGGGGAATTTAAATTTGGTGCGTTTTATATTTCCTTTTAATTTTTTTTAGAATATCCTAATTAAGTGGACTTAGCCAAAAAGCTCGGACGGCTCAGCTAGATTATCCCGAGCAATTCCTTACTTGACTGGGCTCAGCCGCGTCTATAACAGGTGGGGCTAGCGTACTATTAGTCCCAGTTTTCATTGATTATGTGTTGATTGACTTGGCCCCTATTAAATCCTACTGTCCGGGAGAAAAATCGAGCATACCTGCTAATCTACGTTCAATAGCCCGAACTAGCCCTTGTGCATCGCCTTGATCTCCACCCTCTCTGCTTCACGCTCCCCACTGACATCATCCACAACATACAGATCCACGACATACTCTTCCATGGCATGGCTAGATTTTGGCAGCATGGCGACCTAGAGTTGCGACCGTGCCCACCTTTCAATAAATGTAGAATACTAGTGTTATGTGCTAGTCTCTGGATCAATGCTAGCACCATAATACAAAATTTAAAGTATCATTGCTGAAGCATCCAAATTATTACAACGAGATCCATAATAGCCAAGAATAGCTCTATTACAAAGTGCATAGCCTTGAAGGCTAGCTAAAAACTCAGAGTTCAAAACAGCAGAAACTTAAAGCAATGGGCCACCATCTTCAAGCATGTGCCGCATGCATACATGTTGGGTGTAGACTCGAGTCCAAACACTTCTCATTCTTGATCGGAGGAACCTGCACGTTGGCATATGCAGCCCCCAAGTGAGGTCAATACAATTTATTGTACTGGAAAATGACACTATGGTGGATATAAAATGACAAGTCTAAACTACATGGATATTTGGCTAGGTGGAGCTGTGCTATTTTGCAAAAAGCAAGTTTTCTCCTATCACTTTTGAAAACGGTTTTCTTTTCAAGATTGGCACCATGGATTAAAACCCATGAGCACCACAACTAAGTTTTTCTTAGCCAAAAAATTTACTTCTTGAAAACGGTGTTGAGATTCTTATGTCCATCCTTGTCCAGATGCTCGAAGTTGTCCATCACCGGGGAAGCGACTAAGATCTTATTTTCTAACCCTCTAGAGGTTGTGCACCTTCACCTTTTGCCTTAATTATCCCAAACATCCTATACACCCGGAGTGCATCAAGGAATGGATATAGTTAAGACTTGATATTTCATAAGTAAGAATCCAACCCACTGGCAAGACCCGTTCCACCTATATTCTGCTACGTCTACTTGTCAAGCCCAGGCTGAACTCTCACAACTTAGTTGATCAAGACATAGCCTATGTGTCAAAAGGTTGCACATGAAGCCACTAAACTTAGAGGGACTTGGAAATCTCTTTGTTCCCGGGTGACCATCCACAAGTGTACTCCTTCGATGAAAACATCATAGACATGGCCATATGCAGCCACTCAGCATAAACCAAACCTTCCACTTCCACCCAGGTGGTTCATTAAAGTTTGTACTTAGAATTTTTCCACCACATCAAGTAAAACAATTTTGTAGCATTTCATAGTATCTATCAAGATCTAAGGATATAAAATAACAAGGTAAAAGGGTGGTGACAGGCTACTAGGATTTAGCATAGATTAATACTTAGAAAAATATCCTATCATACATACTACTCAAAACTCTAGTAATGCATAGGAAAATAATAGGTGAGTTGATGTGTCACTTGCCTTGGCAATATGATGAACAAACAAAACAACAAGAATATTATTGCTCCTCCTCACAATCTAGATCAAACAAAACAAGCAATACATAAACCTACTATTCACAAATAATAATACAAAAATTTGTATGCATGATGTGCAATGAACAAGTGATACATAAAATTACAACCAGCGATAATTACTAGCAATGTTGTTCTCTGATGTTAATAACATGGTCATGATTCATGCACAACAAGTTATGCACTAAATTTTGAATTTAAACATTAATAGAGATCAATTATGAGCTATAAGTGAATTAAAAAAGTTTCTGTTGT
Source organism: Alopecurus myosuroides (assembly GCA_028641055.1). Lineage (NCBI taxonomy): Eukaryota > Viridiplantae > Streptophyta > Magnoliopsida > Poales > Poaceae > Alopecurus > Alopecurus myosuroides. Next base: position 309,567,197 of record CM054062.1, on the reverse strand, counting down.
GAAATTGTTTCATAATAATTTTCTTTTGCTTCTACTGGATAGATAGTGTCAACAAAACAATAGCAATTTGATTCACCTAAAAAGGAGTTATAAAAAAAAGGTATGCCCGGTTTAGTGATTATCAAATATCTACAAATAACATGTCTGTGCACATAACCAAAGTGAAATTTTATTTACCTAAGGTATTCTACACATTATGATAATTTCAAAAGTAGAAAATCATCGAATTTGGAATCAAAGAAGTGAAGATATGAATTTTTTAAGTTTCTAAAAATTGTTTTAAACAGAAAAGGTTCAATCCGGGGGAGGGTGAACAGCAGCCTCTCATTGGCTGATACCGCTTTGCTTCAATTGCGCCCGTGGGACGTTAGATCTAAATTGGATTGTACGGCTGAGATTCAAAGTAACTGTTTGCGTGGAGATTTTGTTCTGGGCCGCCTGATGCAGATCTGACGGTAGGATCTTCTTCTCCGTTGTTGAACGGTGCTAGGTTGTCGGGGACGTACCTGGAAGCGCGTTCGCTCGGTGGCAGACATGTGTACGTGCATGGCATGGGTGATCTACAACGCTAGGGGGATGGTGGGACTTACCTGGACGATCAAGAAGACGACGCGAGCTCGGTGACATGATGGAGTGCTCCCTCATCTCCTGCTCCTATGTGAATCTATCAACGAATTTGTGGGTGGCAAAGGTGGTGCACGGTCATGGATGGCGGCGACAATCTACAGGGAAAAACATGGGCGTAGTATGTCAGAGAGTTGCGCACAGCAAAAATAGGAAGAACAAAGAGAAGGGGAGGCGCGACAAACGGCGACGTTCAACATAAATCCTCGGGCACGGCGGTGGGTGTAGAAGGATGTCGAGCTCGACTGCATGCACCCTCGGGGCAATCTAGCTAGGGTTTCTGGGGCCATCAGAGGAGGGAGGTGCGGGGTATTTAAATACATAGGGTGGAGACATAATTATCGTTTTATAGGGGAGGAATCGATCATTGCGTTCGTGTTCTTTTGGGACTCCGATTCCATGCGCGAGATGAAAGAGATGAGTGACGTGGGCGCGCGTCACGTGGGACCATACCGGCAGCGAGAGGGACAGAGGAGTTGGGTGCGGGCTGGCGATGGGCTTGGTGTTGGGCCTCCTGCTGCTGCTTTGCGCGCTGGGCTTGGCGCTGCTGCGCGCGAAGAAGAGAAAAGAGAGGGGAGTGGGGTGGGCCAGATGGGTTGTGGTGCATCTGCTCTTTCTCCCTTTTTTTTAACTTATTTTTCATTTCTGTTTTCATTTCAGTTTGATTCTAATCCAATTCAAACCAAGCCAAAAACTTTTCAGAGAAAATGTTTTTTTTTTGAAAATCTTAGGAAAAATGGAACATTTTGGCACTAATATTGCCAACTAATAAAATACTTATTTTTAGAGATTTATTAAAATCCAATTAGTGATCAATTGGTAATAAAACCCAAATTCTTATGTTTTCCAAATTCGAAGACAAACACTATGCAAACAAAATGGAGGGAAGCAAGGATGGGCATGCTGATTATATATTTTGATAAACTTGGGATGTTATAGACCAGTATCTGGGGCATGCGTCTTACTGCGCACCCATGGCATGGCATCCAGGGAGCAACAACTCATTGGCTACGTCCTCGGCACCACAGTGTTTGGGTCCCAACCTCCAGTCTCACTAGATGACATGATGTCGGCGCTTGCCACTCAATGTTGCATCCGACAGAGTGAAGTCCTGGTCGAGTTGTGCGCGCCATCCGCCGATATCTTCGTGTGGTTCAAGTCCAATGACGACTGCGAATGCGTCCTTGACACCTTGCCAACGTTAATGTGCGGAGATGTGACCACTAGCTTCTCATGTTGGCTATGGTGGCACGACGTCAAAGCTCGTTTACCTATCCACTCTAAGCTTTGACAACCTCCCATTCCATGCCAAGGAGCCGGAGGCATTGAAATGGCTCGTCAAAAGATTCGGCAGGGAGATGTTGGGGATGCAGCCGCCCGCGGACAGCTGGTCCACTGACATCAGGGCATTTATCAAGGATCCTCGGACTGTTCGACGTCGTGTTGAGCGTTCCACACCGAATCCGCTGGTACGCCATCAGATTATCATCCATAGCATGGACATGGTCGACGGCAACCCCATCATCAGCGATTAACCCGCTGCATCTGTGCACGACAGAGAGGATACATCACATCGGCACGGGTTCAAGATATGAGCCGACCCACGTTGACGACACATGTCCACAATACTTGCATGACGGCGGCCACACTTTTGGAGGAAGAGCAGGTGGAGCAAGATTCTTATGTTGTACTATGTACTTTTTCATGCAATATTTGACTAATTTCACATGTAAAATCTCAAGTTCGTTGCGTTGAACTGGCAAAGCCGGTCCATGGGGTGGACGATGTGGGACGATCAGCCAGGATTTGGCGTTGAACACGTTGAATGGTCTGGATTTTTTGTTCAACAACCAGGCTTTGATGTTGAACTCGTTGAACGTCTTCGCAGGGTCCATGGGGTGGATGATGTGGTACGATCGTCCAGGATTTGGTGTTGAATGCTTTGAATGGGTAGGATTTTGCGTTGAACTCATTAGACGTCTTGGCTGTTTTTTTTCATTTTCACCAGCTAGCTCCACAACCCGCCTAAAATTCACACACAACATCCCCCCACCCTACCACCCACAACAACCGTCAGTGCGGTCCCATCGGTGTTTCCCACCAATATGATCGTGAAGGACGCAAGGAAGAGCGCGGTCGCTCCCACACGACGTTCTCCTAGGGTGAAACCTATGCCGGATGAGCCCGCCGCAGCCAATGTTGGGTGTATTCCCAAAAGACAACAATATTTGTACATCTGTTTCATAATTATGATTCATATTACTATGTTATAAGTGACATAGTTCCTGAATATGAGATTTAGATAAAAAAATCACGCTCACGTTAAGTAACATGAACAAAGTATCAAACCCTACTATTGCCTTCTACGACTAATTCATTGGATTCTTGATGACTATGTTTTTTTGTTCATGGATATTATTTATGTCAGCATCAATAAATAGAATATTGTTGGAAGGGAACAATATGGCTGGATATACCTAAGTAGTTGATATGTTAAAAGATTTCACTAAGACATACTTGTCCTTAGAATGATATCACAACATGGTTATATTATAATGCATCCTTTGACCATGAGGTTATCGGGGTAATATATTCTGGAGATTTTACTTTGGTACTATCAAGAGTCACACCGTAACTGGGTGAACATAAAGATAACCACTAGGTAATTCTAAACGAGTATGTTGCCTTGTTGTTTTTCGATGGAAATTACTCATCCGTAAAAGTAGAGATACAAAATTGGGCCCACTCGGTATTCTTGATATCCGTAAGTTCTGAAGACAATGCATGATGATGATACATCATGTGCGATATAATAATCTAGTAATTATAAAGAGGAAACTTACCGGTTAATGAGACAAGACAAATGTATAGTGGAAACCGAGATTGTTCCACGACAATACCAGAATACATAGTCTCACGTAAGTTCGGTATCGTGAGTAATGGGACGATTGTATAATGACCAACAGGTTCAGCAGTTTATTATTTAGTATGTGGTAGTTAATATGGGCGTCCATGCCCCTCTATTGATTATTAGAAAGTAAAGAGTTTCCCGTTTCCTGTTCACACACTATCAAACCTATAGAGGAAACACACTTAAGTTGTTAGGGCTGATTTATGTGTCTATCGGTAGATCCCGACCAACAAGGAGTATCATCATAACGGGGTTTCTACATGATATATATGTTTATATAGCGGATAGAATTTATATTAAGGGTATTGGATGCCCTAGAGTAATATAAACAGTTTCTATTACCACCAGAATTTATTCCAGAGTTGTTCTGAAAAAGTAACTAAGGTTGCACGCTTTACGGAGCAAGTACATGGGGGTGTGAGATGTCCCAAGATGTCGGAAATATATTTATAACATTGTTGGATAAGGTCGATGATTTTATCTAAAGGGGTCTCAGGAATCCAGAGGAGTTTCTACAAGCTCGACTTACCAAACTCAAAGTACCTCCTCGTACAGAACTCCTTCACCGTGAAAGATCTATCTCCCTTCCATGGAATTCCAAGCGACGACGATGATCACAATTCATGGACGACTCTTTATCAAGGGGAGATGATGTAGCCCATACTATTCCGCCAAGCACATCTACAACACCTAAAGGACCCACGATGAGAGCTCGTGCAAAGGCCATGCAAGAAAAGGTGAACTTGCTCCTATCCCTCCATGAATTTGATGACTTTTTGAATGGTGCGCTACCTCATTGCCAATGTCCTATGTGTTCTCATCTATGACTTCCAAGATGGCCCCAATGATGTGCTGGATGATTCCCAAGAAGTCCCCAAGAAGAGTGGAGAATATGGCCAAGAGAAGAAGTGTAACATCCCAAGTATGAAAAACACCTTTAGAATCTTTACTTTTTGTTAGATTATGTTTTGCATCATGTCATCATAAGTTTTGCATTTGTTTTCCTTTTGTTTTCCTTTGTTTTCCCTTGTTTTTCAATTTGAATTTCAAACCAATGTTCAAAATCCTTGTTCATACTTGTTCTGTTACAATTTTCTAATGGAAATTTCAAACCAAAACATCATTTTGTTTCCATTAAAGTTGGAAGATCAAACAATTAACTTGCTTAAGTTAAATAATCTAATTAATTCAAATTTCATTCAAATTCAATTAAATTTCCAAACAGCAACCATTTTGAAATTTATGAAAATTACAAAACACTCCAATCATTTGTTTCAAATAAACTTGAAATTAAAAACCTTGAATTGCTTAAGTTTCAATAATTTAATTATATCAAAATTTCACTCAAATTCAAATAATATACAAACAGCAACATAATTTAAAAATTTTGGAAAACAAAAGTTGGCAAATGGGTGCTGTTACAATAAATAAACTACACAAATTTTTCCTAAATTTTAGCAAACCCTAAAACTATGTTTTTCTTCCTTTTCTATTTCTGGAAAAAAAAAACAGAAACAGTTAAACAGAAAAAACAAAAAAAAATAGCAGAGAGGGAGAGGGCAGGCCAGATGGGCTGAGCCCAGCCCACCAGCACGGCCTGGTACCCCCCTCTCCTTCGACCTCTGTACGGCACCCCATCGGGGGTGTCCACGTCGAGGTACAGAGGAGGGCAACGGCTGCGCGAGCTCCTCCCCCTCCTTTTAACCCTAGCCCCGAGCTCCCCGTGCTGCCCTAAACTCTCCTCCCTCTTCTCTCCCTCTCGCCGCCGTAGTTCTCTTCTCCTTCCTCCCTCTGTTTTCCTCTCTGAAACTCCACCACCGAGCGCAACCGCCACCTATCTCCGATGATCGCCGCCGCGATGGTCCACCTCCGCGCAGGATAGCCGCGGGAATCGACTCCCCGTAGCTCCCTCTTCCTCCTCGACGCTGCAGCGAGGACGGGGACCTCACGGATCGACGCCGCCATCCTCTTCCCTGTCGCTGCCGGCCATCTCCTCCCGAGCACGTTTTCCCTCCCGGTGAGCACGTCACCTCGCTCCTTTTCCCTCTCTGCATCACGTGCACGCACGCACACCGCACACGCTTGCACCCATCCACGGCTAGCAGCAGCAACACCGCGAGCAGTCGCCGCCGGTGACCACCGTACCGCCTCTGTCCGATTCAGTTAACTGAATCTCGTTTGGGTTCAGTTAACAGCTAACTGAACCTTATCCTCCCCGAGCCCCCCTAACTTGACAAGGATTCGAGCACAGCGTAGTGGCACAGCACTGCGCCCACGCACGCCGCGGCGCGGGTTCGAGCCCCCCCGCGCGCAATCTTTTTAGGGAATTTATCCCCTCGCCCAGGCCCACCTGTAGGTGACCCCAGGAGCCCAGTCAGCTGCCACGCAGCGCCACGGTGGCCAGGGCCCGCTGGCAGTGGCCCAGGTTGGGTCACTGCGGGGTGTAATTCATTATGTCCCTTTTTCTTTTTAATTTGAAGTCCCTAGTATTTACAGAATAGTCCCTGATTTCAAAATGCAAATAACTTTTGAATTTCAAATCCAAATAACATAAATAAAATATGTATCCTGAACCAAATTTAATTCTCTACCTGTTTGAATCATTTGTTTTCTGTTTTGAACAATTCAAATGTTTTCAAATTTTAAATTCAAACAACTCATTTCAAATTTGGTTAATTTCATAACTAATTCAAATTTAATTCAAATGTCACTTATAAAATATGTTTTCCATGCTAAATTGAACCACCTTTCCAAATATAAACTTTGTTTCCTGTTTTGAATAATTAAAATTGGTTAAATAATTTAAACCTTGTTTAAATCATTTAATATTACTAAATTCATAACTTGGTCAAATTAAATTCTTTTTAACATATAAAATATGTTTTCAAACCAGAAAATTATAATCTTTTCAAATATGAAGTTGATTTAATGTTTTGACCAAATAAAAATTCAAATAAATTCATACTTGAATTAAATCTATTTAAATCTTGTTTAAACTTGTTTAATTCATAATTAATTCATTCTAATTCCTTTTTCAACAAATGAAACATGTATTCCACCTAAAATGTTGTGTTCTTTCTAAATATGAATTTTGTTATCTATTTTGAACAATTAAAATTGGTGAAAACAACAAATGCTTGTGTAACTCCCTTAAGAAGCCAATTTTTCATAACTTAATAAATAAAATTCCAAACTTGGTAAACTTCATTTCAAATTGAATCTATTGTTGTTTTCTTTCTGTTTTCCTCATCCATGCATCATGCTAATCAATTTTCACATAATGGTTAGTTGTAGATCATCTAAACCAACCTTAATTCATGGGCTTTCCATATGCAATCCAAATTGCATATGGGCCCATTTAATTTGGTTATCATGTCAACTATCTTATTTTGATGCATCAGTTAAATTGTCATGCATCATCCCATGATTGTGCATTATGCCATGTTATTGATTGGTTGTCTCTCTGCATTCTTTGTTTGCTTCTTCTCGAATAGACGACGACGCTGAGACAGACGAGGTTTACGACACTACTACTGAGGAGTTAGCCCAGTACTAGGCTACTGAGTTTGCAGGCAAGTATTCACTCACATGAACCATTGTGTTCCTTTCCACATTGGATACTGATACTTTCCGTTGTCTATTCTGCTAGCCTTAAGATTCGTTGCTTGTGTTCGATCCTATCACATGTTATCCTGTAACCCTGATATAGCCTCACCTCCATACCTATAACCCCATTGTTTGTTGTGTAACACCTGGGGTGTTACCCTAGATAGAAAGTGTTTGTTTCCTTTTGCTTTGCATCACATGCATCCCATGAGCATTGCATTCTGTTTTTCAAAAACAAATCAAAATTCAAAACAATTTAAACTTTCACCCCCTGCTCAAAATTTCCAATTTCAAAATTTCAAACTAAACCACTCAATTGTTTTTCCCTGGTTGAATTTGTTCTAATCAAATTGCTTGGTAATACAAATTTTTCCTGTTATTAAAACCCTAATGGCTAATTCAAAAAAATTCAAATCAAATCAATCTTATAGTTCAATATGGGTTTAAAGATTAAAATTTGGCAAACAAATTAAATTCAATAATGTTTGCAACTTGCTTGAACTTATTAAATAAAATTTGCTTATTTCCAAAACTCCCCAAATCAAACATTATTTGAGATTCCACTAACCACTTAAACATCAAACTAATATACCAATTTTGAAATCATTAACTAACCCTTGCTTTGATTATTGTTTTGCAACTTAATAAAATTAATTATCAAAATACCACCCTCAAAACCTATTTGGAAATTTTCAACTAAACAACTTTAATTCAATTAAAATTTCCACCTTGTGAAAATAAAACTAACATTGCTTTCATTTCCTGTGCTGGAAAAGTAATAAAATTATTTAATGAAATAAACCACCCCAAAACCCCCCAAATCCTTTCTCTCTCTCCCTTTTATTTCTTTTTACAAAAATAAAAATAAAAAGGAAATTCCAAAGGAGAGGGGCAGACCAGCCCAACCCCTTTCTTTCCTTCCCCCCAAGCCCATTCCTTTCCTCTCTTTCTGGCCCACCCCCCTCCTGTCGCTTTCGTCTACCTGTCCCCTGCTGTACGATCACCTTCAGAACCCTCCGATCGCCTCCACCCCTACCCGATTCTCTGCCGTACCATGGCATCCCCTCCTTAAGTACCCCCTACCCTCCTCTGCTCGCAGCAAACCTAGCTACCCCTCTCTTTTCCTCCTGCGCCGCCATCGCTACCACCCCCGAGCCCCCTCTGTTCTGAAAACCCTGAACCCAACTGAACCACCGGAGATCACCACTGCCTTCCCCTAGCTCCCCTCGCCGTGATCACCTCGAAGGGTCACCGTCCCCGGGAATGGAACCGCGGAGCGGTCCTGCACCTCACCGTGTCCTCGTCGCCTGCTGAATGGCGCCGTGGAGTCCGCGCCGTCGCCGGACTTCCCGTCCGCTTCTGCTCTTCTTCTGATCGTCGACGACCAGAGCGAGGTGAGCACCCCTCTCGGTTCCCTTCCACCCGCCTCCCTCCTCACCAGCACCGCACGCCACCCACTGCCTCCCGCCGCCCGCACGGCGCCCCCGCAGGCACACAACGGCCAGCCGCTCCGCCGCTGTCTGTTGCTCTGACGAGGTACGGGGATGTTTCTGTTCGAGTTTCAGTTACGCGTCGCACTGTTACGTTATCTTCAGTCACCCACCCTATCTGAACAAACCAGCCGCAGTACCGCAGTGGTACTGCGACCGTGCGAGCGAGCGACGCGCCCCCGGATCGAATCCCCCGCGGCGCACACTTCTTTTGGGATTTATCCCGCGCACCACGGCCCCACCCGTCAGCCACTCCCGTGCCACGCATGCACACGCAGGCCCAGGGCCCACCTGGCAGCGCCCTGGGTACGTTTCTGTGTGTAGAAAACGTTTTTTCCAAAGTTCTGTTTTAAACCTAGGTCCAATAAATTGCAGATTGGTCCCTAGACATAAAATGCCAATAACTTTAGTTTTATAATTCCAAATTACAAAAATAAAATATGTGCACTGGTCTAAATTCAAATCTCTATCTTTTGGTATCAATTGTTTTCTGTTTTGAATTTTCAAAATGCAATTTAAATTTGAATTCAAATAATTCCATTATAATTTGCAACAATTCATAAATAATTCATACTATTTTCAAATAAGGCAAATAAAATATGTTTTCCATACCATTTTGAATAACCTTTTCAAAAATAAATTTTGTTTCATGGTTTGATTAATTTAAATTGCCTAAATAATTTAATACTTGTTTAATTCATTTAAATTTGATAAAATCATACCTTGCTCAAAATAAAATAATTTTGAACATGCAAAATATGTTTTCAAACCATCAAAGTGTGAACTTTTCAAATATGAATTTGAATTTATGTTTTGAACAAATAAAATTCAAATAATATTCAAACTTGTTTTAAATCCATTTAAAACTTGTTTAATATTGTTTAATTCATAATAAATTAATCCTAATTCCTATTTCAATATTTGAAACATGTAATCCAACTAAAATTTGATGTTCTTTTCAAATATAAATTTTGTTATTTGTTTTGAACACTTTAACTTGATGAAAACAACAATTGTTTGTGTGACACCCTTAAGGAACCAAACTTTTCTAACTTAATAAATAAACTTCTAAAATTGTTAAACCTTATTTCCAACTGTTTCTATTGTTGTTATTTTGCTGTTTTCCTCATCCATGCATCATGCTAATCCACCTTCATCTGTTGATTAGTTGGAAAACAAATAATTTAACCATAATTCATGGGCTTTTCATATGCAACTCAAATTGCATATGGGTCCATTTAAACCTGTTTACCATGTCAACTAGTTTATTTCTATGCATCCATTAAAATGTCATGCATCCATATCTAGATCATGCTGGATCTTTTGCCGTAGTAGTAATTGTTGCATCCGGTGTTTGTTCGAGGTTCGTTGCTTCTTCCCGGATAGGACGTTGAGATGATGTGAGCAACGACAAGTTCTGCTACCTTGCGGGATCTCAGGCAAGTATACTCACTTGCTGCCAAATGGCTGCCTTTCATCACTTGTTACCGATACTTTCCGTTGTTCTGTTCTGCTAGCCTTAGTAGTAGTTGTTTCTGTTACGAACCTATCACATGAATCATTTAACCCTGATTGTCGTGGGATAATCACGGCAGATGTTACCAGGGGTAACTGATCTTGGGGCAAGTCGACACAGGCGTTTGGGAGAGGGTTTAGCTCAAGGGAAGACATGGTACAATTTGATCTGATAGCCGGCAATCGAAGTCGCCGGATCTCTATTCTCGATACGATAATTCGATTAGGGTTTACACTGGATGCTCGATATCACGCGATATTGCTAGGGTTCTTAGATCTCTATCTAAAACTATACCTGAGGGTCGGTTTATAAAGCACCCGTACCCCCTAGCTTATTCGGCAGGGCATATTCCGGATCCTACATGAACACGGCGCACTAACCATAACTTTCCTTTACAATAGCCCATAACCCGGGCCGTTAAGCCCACAAGTTTGGGCCTCCACAAGCTTCTTTATTCTTAGCCGAATCCTGCACACCATCCTTTGGGCCGGGTTATTTCCTCAGAGCTTGGCATACCGGGTTAGCATCCCCCTGTCAGTAGTCCCCAGAATAGCCTGGGCTTCACGGATCTCCTTGAAGCGCTTGCTATTCCCTGCAAAGATATCGATCATACGGGCATATGAAGACCGGGTTAAGATGTTTTGATATTCGGCTAGGCCTCACTCCATGGTGGCCATGTGATAACCCGGATTTGGCCTCCAGACATTTAGGTTCAAATTCCCAGGTCCGGACTACAACAAAAATGCCAAGATCTCATGCTCGATAACCAGTCCCGTCATTACGGGGCAAATCCCTTCCTTCTTCTATCCCAATGCCTCGCCCAATACTTGACGCATATCTCGCAAGATCTTCTCTGATAACCATTACCCCGCGGTTTCCGGCTACTGGCCGTTAGGATAGGTTCACCCTTGCCTTATAAATAGCACTTAATGGGCAACCCTAAGCCCCTCACCACGCCACAACTTCCCCTCTTCTTCCTTGCTCCCAACACCCTCGCAACACCACCGTGAGGAGCCCGCACCTGTTACCAACGCAAGATCACCAGCGGCCGCGCCCGCCCTTGAGTCGCCTTGCGCCACCGTCAAGTGTCACCGTTATTCCTCCATTTCTCTCATTCGAGCCACGCCGCCCGTCGCCATCGTATTAGACTCCAATATCCCCGGTAAGCTCCTCGCAACCAGTTAATTTAACCTCACAACTTTCAATTTATCCAAGATCAGATCTAGGTCAACCCGCAAGTCATTTGTCCGATTGCATCAAATTAGATCGATTCGAGGCTTGCCAACTCCTTTAATCATCTGCCCTACAGTCACAAATGATCCTCCAACCATCATTGATTACCAATTTTACTTAAAAATCATCCGCAAGCATTTCCATCTAGATCCGTTCCTCCTCGATTTTCCGCTTATTGCATTAACACCCGGAAAAACCCTCCTTTTCCAGCTATTTCATTTGCGATATAAATATGGGCAACCATCCGTCATCCCCAAATACCTTTCCCTACGTAAGTGACCAACAATTTCCACAAGTGTGCTCAATACCCGGACAGTTCTCAGCTTCGTACCTTCTTGATACCTTTATACTCGGATGTTTCAGCATTCCCGGGTCTTATTTCACACGCCTCTTCTCTTTGTGTTTTGCAGGCTGGCCCCATGGCTCCCAAGCGACAAGGAAAACAACCGGCTCCGGCGAGGACCACCCAAACCATATCCGCCAACTGGGGGCGTTCCACGACCACAAAAGCCAAATTGGACGAGCTAGCCGAATTAGGAACCCTCCCTTCTCAAAAAGACATCCACTGGAGGGTACCGGGTAATGAGACTCGTCCCACCCCCGAAGAAAACGAGGTAATCTGCTTCGTTGACCACGTGACCCGAGGATTTCGTCCTCCGGGTCATCCTTCCTTTAGGGAGGTCTTAGCTAGATCATTATGGACTCCGGGTGTTCGACATAGGGCCTAACTCCATGTTGAACATTACCCACTTCATTGTTCTATCTGAGTCGTACTTGTGCATGCCACCGAGTCTGACTCTTTTCATTGAGTTATTCCAGTGCAAGCCGTGCCGCGAAAGCGGCGACGGAGCGCTTCTCACTTGCGTCGGGGTATCCATCCAACGCCGTAAGAATTCTTTAATGCCAACCCTCAACCTGCACTCCCACGTTAAACATTGGCAACTATCTTTCTTTTACTGCCACGATACCTCCCCCGACAACGAAAAGAAGCTGCCGGGTCACTCAAAGACCCCCCTCAAGCCCTCCGAGTCTTTCAATGCCTTCGCATCAGACTCAGACAGGGAGGCAATCCTTCCTTCGCTAGCCAAGATAGCCATTCTCTCAGCCCAGGGCCTCCTAGGGCTCAATTTAATAAAAACTTGGGTCGATTTCCGAATCCAACCTAATTCCGTTCGCGCCAAATTGATGTGCGAGTATTCGGGGCACACCACAGACGCGCTCCGCTACTCCACCAAGAGCTTTGCGACCGGTGATACTATAAAGACTATCAAGGGCTTCTTGGCGGAGAAACTGGAGGCGATAAAGGGCATCGCCGGGTTACCCCCGTTTACCCGGGAAAATCCAGCTCCAGCGGTAATACCCGACGCTCATAGCTTGTTTCCACATTTCAACTCGATACTGCTTCTAAGCCTTAATCTTATCTTCTTACCTCAGGCTGATGACCCTTTCTGGAGAGTTGAACCACTCGCCCCCTCCAGAGACCCGGAAGAGGAGGACGAGGCGGCTGACGATAGTGAAGGTACTCACTCAGGATCTGCATATTTTTACTTGCATTACTTTCCTCTCGTCTGTCTTTTTTCCAATGAATACACACCTGGTTCGCAGGGCTAGAGGACGAGGGTGGAAACAATGAAGACGACCCGGAGAGAACCGAGTCTGACCCAGAGGCAACAGTCGGGGCCAAGAGGAAAGGCAGGGGGACAGTGTCCAAGGTTCCTTTTTCCTCATTATCCTCTGAACCTTACTCCTTTGACGTCATGCGACGACTTAACCATCAATTATCAAATTCGTCATGCTTGAAGGATTCCTTCCCAGCCAAGCGCAGAGTAACTCGGAGCTCCCCAGGTGAAGATCCACTTAACCCGGGCATCTCCGCCCCCTCGGTCCCTCGTGGCAGTGCTCCTCCATCTCGTTCTTCCAACTCTCCTCAGCGCCACCCTTCTCCTAACCACCCACGTGCCGGGCAATTCCGGGTTCCACTAGTGGTTCCTGCGAATACCTCATCTGCTTCCAGTGGCGAGCTCCCACCGGATTACACCGTAAATGCCGGGTAAGTTTTTGCCATATTATTTCTTTTTGCATCTGACGAACTTTCATTCAAGCCGCCGTTATCATTAATAACTGCCTTTTTTCATCTTTCCTTCAGCGCTCAAGTCACCGTCAGTGACCCAGAAAACACAGAAACGGATAACCTCCAGGTGGAGAAGCCGACTGACGACGCAGACGCCGCAACTGGTGGTGATGCGACAACTAACCGGGAACAAGGCCCTCTGAACAATCCACTTTCCCAAACCGTCGGATCTCCTTCCTTATCGGAACCAGTAGACGAAGAGATAGAAATTCTAGATACAAGGATGAGCTCTCCCAACCCGGACACTCAGACTGTCCGGGTCTCCACTCCAAATGCGAGGAGAACCCCCCTACCAGATTATCAAGCTGCCGGCTCTTCCGGGACTCGCTCCGAGGAGTTAACTTTTGCCCAGATGCTGGAAACTCTGCGCACCTTAAGGGCTAACGAGGAAAACATCTTGGGGTCTTTAATAACCAAACACGAGGTAAGTTCGATTAATATTGCTTGTACCTTTGTCCAGTCCCCAAGTTCCGAGTGAGTTCATTCATGACTTGCTCGGTACTTTTATTATACCAATGACTGATAACTGTGCTCTTCTACCTGACTAATGCTTTTTTAACATCCATGCAGTCTTTCGTGACTCAATACGAGGAGAAACTTGCGGACGCCGCCAAGCTCATTGAAAAGGAGATATCTTTACGTGAAGCAGCCGAGGCTGAAGCCAGGAGGAATAGGCAATTAATGAAGAAGTACCGAAGAAGGGCTCACCAAGCCGAAGATGACCTGACAAGCCTTTCCGTCGAAATATCTGACACCTATCGTTCTTTGCTTGGTATGCTTCCTTCTCCGGGTTTATCCTTTTGACAAACAGCAAAAGTTTTCCGACTTATATCTTCATTTTACTTCAGGCCCGGACGAAGCCATGCCGGATGAAGATGACATTGCCAAGCTGAAAACCATAAAGAGTGTTATCCGGCAGCTATGTGCCGGAACCAGATGGATCCTTGACGAGTTGCGGTGTCCGGGTAGAGGACATGTTGACCTGAAGAGGCTGTTGGACGCCCTATCCACTATTCCCGAGTGGATTCGGCACTGGAAGCGCTCATCTTGCCGGGTTGGAGTGACCCGGGGGCTTGCACTTGCGAAAGCTTATCTCCCCAAGCTCGAGTTAGCGAGGCTTATGGGCGGCTTCCCAGAGTTCAAGCTTGACGGATCCAAGTTTTCAGTAAAGGATTTCCAGGCCGTCCAGAAGGAGGTCCGTTACCCGGCCAGCGTAATTGTTGATGAACTGGATGTTAACATACTTGTTCCAGCATATGATTCTGCGGATAAAGTAATTAAGTCGGATCTTCCTGAGCCGTATGACATGCTGGCTCGGTGGAAGGAGGAAGCTGCTGCGATAAGGGCGGAGGCTGCCAAGAAACAAGCTGAAGCCGGCTCTGCTCCTGCTGCCTCAACATCAGTCGTTCCGCCCCCTGCAGGGGCTGGCACCGCCGATCCGGGTGCTGCTGCTACCACCAATGATGGCAAGGGTAAGGCCAAGATGGGCGCCGAGTGATATATGGTTTCCAATGCCTCTTCTTAAGCGTCAGTCGGTCGACATACTTTTTGAAACAGTCATATTTTGGGCGGTGCGCCTGTGCACCTTTGATATTTTTTCACCAGTATTTTGTAATGCACGCTAAGGCCTTGATATACTCGATGCCTGTTCCGACCTTTTTAAGTTTAAGCTCATCTGTTCTCGATATCTGGTTTTATTTATTGTTCCTTTTGTGAAAACTCAATTTCCGGGTCTCATGGGTATTGACAAGCGGATTTTGCTTCGAAGTCCACAAGTCCCCAAGACTCGGATATTTGGATTTTTGCAACTATACAAGTAAGCCAGTTCTTTTCAAGATTTCAAGCTACCGGGCCCGGATTGCCGAGTCTAGGACACTTGATCTTGAAAAGGGAACAAAATGCTTATTGCTATTTTCACAAAGATCCATGAGTTGTTTCACATCGGTTTTGAAGTTATGCTTAATAGTCATTGAGTTTCCAGCTATTCAGCCTTGTACTCTGCATAACTTGTGGTTTAGATGACCCTTTTGACTGTCTTGTACTGTAAGCCGGCTTTCGCGTGGATACCATGTTGTTACATCAATACGAAGACGTAGCCAGCCAATCCCCGTCGGGTTTCATGACTAACTGCCATCGTAAGCGAACAAATCATGCCACTTTAATGCGAGTCACATCGAGCTTAAGTAAGAGTAGCCAAGAAATTTGGACTTCTTTGTCCGGTTATAAGATTGTAGCCGTACTCGTTTGCAAGTAATCGGCCCTTATATCTCATAGGCATCATGGCCGGGTCTTTGAGTTTGTAACTGTGCTATTTAAGCGACCAGCCCCCAAGACCTAGATATACGCATCGTACTGAGAATACATAACCTGATAACAACCATCTCTTTTCTTGATAACCACCTCTTTACTTGATATGAAAAACTGATAACAACCATCTCTTTTCTTGATAGCCATCTCTTTACTTGATATGAAAAATGTAGGTCAGCAAGCCGCCTCATTAAAAACCCGTCCAGTCCCCAAAGGTACCCTGGATAGGAAAAGAGTACGTCAGAAAACCTGCTGCCTATTACATCGTGCAATTCCACTTGCCAGTATAGTCTGTACTAAGTATAATACGGACGCAGCTGAGCCACGTTCCATGGTCTATCTTTTTCTTGCATAGATGAAGTGGTGTGTGCGGTGTCGTTGACTGTAGCCGACTCTTCCCTTGCATCTATCAAATAATATGATCCGTTATGTAGGCTCCGGCTTATGATAAATGGTCCTTCCCATGGTGGTGATAATTTGTGTTTTCCTTCGTTTGACTGTACCAGACGCAGAACCAAGTCTCCTTCCTGGAATACCCGGGTCTTCACACGCCGGCTATGATACCTCCGTAGATCTTGCTGATATATGGCTGATCTTTCCAGGGCTTGTTCTCTTTGCTCTTCTAACATATCTACGGCGTCCTGCCGGGTTTTTTCGTTCTCTACTTCGACGTAAGCTGATACTCTAGGCGAATCGTGAATAATATCACTCGGTAACACTGCTTCCGCACCATAGACCATGAAGAAGGGTGTCATCTGAGTGGATCTGTTAGGTGTAGTGTTGATACCCCAAACCACAGAAGGAAGTTCCTCGACCCATGCACCAACGGCCCTGACACAGGGAACTCGCAATCGTGGTTTTAATCCGCGAAGCAATTCTTGGTTTGCCCTCTCCACTTGTCCATTGGCCTGGGGATGAGCCACCGATGCCAAATCGAGCCGGATTCCATTGTTGCCACAAAACTTCTCCATCTCACCAAGGGACATGTTGGTTCCATTGTCGGTAATTATGCTGTGGGGGTACCCAAACCGGTAGATAATCCTTTTCAGGAACTTGACTGCTGTAGCTGCTTCGCAATTAGTAACTGGCATAACCTCAACCCACTTGGTAAACTTATCAATGGCCACCAAAAGATGTGTCTTCTTGCATGGTGACATATGGAAGGGGCCAACCATGTCCATACCCCAGACGGCAAACGGCCAAGTTAACGGGATAGTCCGCAACTCCATAGCCGGCACATGGGTTTGGCGAGCGTACCTTTGACATCCGTCACACCTTGCTACCAATCGCTCCGCATCCGTTAGGGCCGTGAGCCAGAAAAACCCGTGTCGATAAGCTTTAGCCACAAGAGACCTTGTGGACGCATGATGTCCGCAGTCGCCTTCATGGATTTCCTTGAGAATCTGTCTGCCTTCTTCCGGCGCTACGCAGCGCAAAAACACTCCTGCTGCACTTCTCTTGTACAATTCCCCATTGATGATAGAATACCCCTTTGCTCGCCTCAAGATTTGCCTTGCTAATACCTCCTGTTGTGGTAACTCGCCTCGTGATAGGTAGGCCAAAAACGGTTCTGTCCACTCGGGAATAGTACGTACAGTGGCTACGAGTCCTGAATCCGGGTCTTGATTTGCCAATTCCTCCTCTGACTCGATTTTAACTGATGGTCGCCATAATTCGTCCAGGAAAACGTTAGGTGGAACCGGCTCTCTGCGCGAGCCGAGTCTGGCGAGGGCGTCGGCTGCCTCATTCTTTCTTCTGTCTATATGCTCCACCTCATACCCGGAAAAACATCCTGCAACCCTATCAACTTCCCTGCGGTATGCTGCCATAGTTGCGTCCTTTCTATCCCACGTTCCTGACACCTGCTGTACCACAAGGTCCGAATCTCCGAAGCATCGTATCCTCTTGATGTTCATTTCTTTGGCTACCTTTAAGCCATGCAGTAGGGCCTCATACTCGGCCATGTTGTTGGAACAGTCGAAGTGAATTTGTAGCACGTAACTCAATTTGTCTCCTTTGGGTGATGTTAACACCACCCCAGCTCCTGATCCCTCGTACTGCTTTGATCCGTCGAAGTGCATGATCCATGACTCGGAATTTGGAACCGTTGTAGTCATGCCTGTATGTGTCCAGTCGTTAACGAAATCAATTAAAGCTTGAGATTTGATTGCTGACCTGGGTTCGTACTTGATATGATAATCCCCCATCTCTATCGCCCATTTGGCTATTCTTCCCGTCGCGTCCGAGTTTCTGATGATATCCGACATTGGTATTGAACTAACCACTGTTATGGGATGTTCTTGGAAATACGGCTTCAGCTTCCGGCTGGCCATAAAGACCCCGAACACCAACTTTAGCCAATGTGGATAGCGCTGCTTTGCTTCTGATAATACCTCGCTGACGTAATAAACCGGCCTCTGAACCGGGTATCCTTTCCCATCCTCTTGGCGTTCCACAACGACTACCGCGCTGACGGCTCGGGGGCCAGCTGCCACATATAGTAACATAGGCTCTTTAGGACCCGGCGCCGCTAGTACTGGTGCTTTAGATAGCTGCTTCTTTAGTGCCTCAAATGCCTCGTCCGCCTCTTGATCCCACACGAACTTATCTGATTTCCGCAAGAGCCGGTACAAGGGTATTGCTTTTTCTCCGAGTCTGGATATGAATCGGCTCAAGGCTGCTACGCAGCCCGTGAGCTTTTGAACATGCTTCAAATTTTCCGGTTTTTTCAGACTCTGGATGGCCTTGATTTTATCCGGGTTTGCCTCGATTCCCCTCTCGGAAACTATGAATCCGAGTAATTTCCCAGCTGGAACTCCAAACACGCACTTCGTCGGGTTAAGCTTCATCTGGTACCTCCTCAAGTTTTTGAACGTCTCCTTTAGATCATCGATGAATGTCTCCGCCTTCCTAGTCTTGATAACCACGTCATCCACATAGGCATGGACGTTACGTCCGATTTGGTCCTCAAAGCACTTTTGAATACACCGTTGGTAAGTTGCGCCAGCGTTCTTCAACCCAAACGTCATAGTTTTATAACAAAAGGCCCCAAAAGGGGTTATGAATGATGTTTTCTCCCAATCCTCCCTTTTGAGCTTAATCTGATGATACCCGGAATATGCGTCCAGGAAGCATAACAGATCGCTTCCAGCTACTGCGTCTATAATCTGATCTATCCTTGGCAGCGCGAACGGATCCTTTGGGCAATGTTTGTTGAGACTCGTGAAGTCAATGCACATCCTCCACTCGTTGGTCTTTTTCATCACCAGAACCGGGTTAGCCAACCAATCCGGGTGAAATACTTCCATGATAAAGCCGGCTGCCAATAGCCGAGCGATCTCTTCGCCTATAGCTTTCCTTCTTTCCTCATTCATTTTCCTCAAACCTTGTTTCACGGGCCTGGACTTGGGATCCACATGCAAACTGTGCTCAGCCAATTCTGTAGGGATACCCGGCATGTCGCTAGGTGTCCAGGCAAACACATCTGCATTCGAGCGAATGAACTCCACGAGCGCTCCCTCCTGCTCTTTTCCCAGGTTAGACCCTATGGTAAACTGCTTAGTAGAATCCCCTTCGACAAAATCTATCTTCTTGGTGTCTTGCGCTGCCTTGAATTTTGCTCTCTCATCCTCAGTATTCGGCTTTTTCAAGGCTGTTCTATCGTCCGGATTTACTTGAGACCGGTAATATTCGAGCTCTTCCTTCCTGCATGCCTGCTCGGCCATAACTGAATCTCCTTCGTCGCACTCGGCCGCTATATCCCGGTTCCCATGTATAGTGATGGTCCGTTTAGGACCCGGGATTTTCAGCTGCAAATACACGTAGCACGGCCTAGCCATGAATTGGGCGTAAGCCGGCCTCCCCAACAGCGCGTGGTAAGGACTGCGCAACTTGACCACCTCGAACGTGAGCCACTCAACTCGATAATTATCCGTCGATTCTCCAAAAGCAACTTCCGAGGTGATCCTTCCCTCGGGGCTCGCCGAGTGACCCGGTACGATCCCGTGAAAGATTGTCGAACTTTTCTGCAGCTGGGACTCTTTGAGACTCATTCGTAAGAAGGTCTCCCAATAAAGGATGTTGATGCTACTTCCACCGTCCATCAGGACCTTCTTCAGCTCGTAACCATTAACCTGTGGAGCAACCACCAACGCCAAGACTCCTGGACGCTCCACTTTTTCCGGATGATCTCTTCTACTCCACGTTATCTCTTGTTCTGCCCATCTAAGATATCCCGGCGCGGCTGATGAAACCGAATTTGCCGCTTGCTTTGACGTCTCTTTGTTCCTGCTAGAAGTTCCTGTAGTATGCACATGATATTGTCCTTTTAAATTAGTCGTTCGTACCGTGCCGACGAAGATGTTGATCCGGCCGATCGTCAATATAAATCCGGACTCGAGGTGATCCGACTCTGGCCCCCAGCCGGAATCGTCCACCATCTTTTCTTCTTCGTGTTCGATGTAGATTTCGCCAATGACAAGATTCTCCATGCCCTTCCGAGCTTCTCCCGTGATGTAAACACCTTTGGACGCAGGCCCCACGGTGGGCGCCAACTGTGGTGGGATAATCACGGCAGATGTTACCAGGGGTAACTGATCTTGGGGCAAGTCGACACAGGCGTTTGGGAGAGGGTTTAGCTCAAGGGAAGACATGGTACAATTTGATCTGATAGCCGGCAATCGAAGTCGCCGGATCTCTATTCTCGATACGATAATTCGATTAGGGTTTACACTGGATGCTCGATATCACGCGATATTGCTAGGGTTCTTAGATCTCTATCTAAAACTATACCTGAGGGTCGGTTTATAAAGCACCCGTACCCCCTAGCTTATTCGGCAGGGCATATTCCGGATCCTACATGAACACGGCGCACTAACCATAACTTTCCTTTACAATAGCCCATAACCCGGGCCGTTAAGCCCACAAGTTTGGGCCTCCACAAGCTTCTTTATTCTTAGCCGAATCCTGCACACCATCCTTTGGGCCGGGTTATTTCCTCAGAGCTTGGCATACCGGGTTAGCATCCCCCTGTCACTGATATTGCCTCACCTCCACACCTATAACCATTGCTTGTTGCCCGTGTCTTACTATCATGCTTAGGTTGTTTTGCTCGAGTCTGTTACCCGTTACTTTCTGTTACTATATTCCATTATGTTCTGGGGGCTCGATGTTTAATCAATCAATCAATCATGCTACTGTTATTGTTTAATAATAATTTGATGATAAGGCACCGGCAGGAGGCCCTTGTGGTTTTGAGGCCTGCTAGTGTCGACCCTAATAGGAAAAGGGTCTTGTCTACTGATCCATGATGAGCGCACTACCCGCATGTGGGAAGCGAGTATGGGCGCCCCCCTCAATTTGACTCGATTCGCATCTCGTCCAAATCGCCTCATTTAGTTCGGGTTTTCCATTTGCTGCATGCATGATCTTGCGAGCCCTTGGTACCCGGGTGGAACTTTCGTAGTCGGCATATAGGAGGACACGTTCTTAGAGTGCTATGAGGGTCCATTTTCTTCTGGGCTCGATTAGCCGTGCGCCTAAGGTGCTTTGGGCTTGATGCGAAGAAGAGTTGAGTTGTGTAGAGTACCTCGCTTGGTGGGTTAGCTCCCCATCTGGCGGGTTATTCTTGTGTGTACGGCTAAATTGGTGCAACCCTGCAGGGATAATCTTCTCGAGAAGCCGTGTTTTCCGCGGTTATGGATTACTTGGTGAAAGTACTGGCTAACAAGTACTCAGGACAACTTAAACCTAATCATTACACAATCTTTCACCCCATGATTAACAACTTGACTAGTAATAGGCTTATTGACACAATAATCTGAACCATCTTTAATCCAACTGTGTGAGTTATCCTCGGATTGCTTCTTTGGATAAGGGGCGAGGTCCAGGATGGGTTTGTTTGGATTTACTTTCAGTTGGTTACTATACTCGATCTTATCTTCTTTCTGTTAGCCGGAAGTTGTAGTATCTCTCTGTAGTTGGTTAGTGCAGCCTACTGTCGCTTATTTGCAATAACCCCTTCCTTTCCATTGATCCTAAAGTATTTGTATCTTGTGATGACTGGCTACGCCGGTATCTTGTGAGTATGGGTTTTATCCCCCTTGCCAGTACTTAACCGTACTGACCCACGAATCTCTTTCGTGGCTGCAAATTCCAAATTGCAGTCAACAGGTTTGAAGTCTGACGACGTTAGCTTGGGAATCCCTCCGGCTTGGCCTGGGCAGGGATTGGACGCTCCCGGTTATCTTCAGGACTCTTAGTCCAATTTGTATCTTGTCCGTAGACGGACGATATGTTGTTTCTTCCGCTGTTATTTGGATCTTTGTATTGTATCAGTTGTATCCCTGGCTCGTTTGAGTCATCTTGTATCCATCTGTTTCTGTTGTAATTGTGGAATATTCGTGAACTATTGTAATGTTATCATAAATGGCAACCTGGAATCGGTTATTATGCGGATTTGGCTGAAATGCTGAAATCTGCATAGTGCCCGATCTCGGGGCGTCACAAATGGTATCAGAGCCTTGGTTCCGATTCCCGATATTGTTTCGATACGAATGGTTATCGAAGCAACGAGTCCGCAAAGCCTGTAGGTTAACCTCACTAACGGTCGTTGTTTCTAGAGTGTCGAAAACTATTTCTGCTAAACTATTTTGGAAAAACTCTCAATAGGATTCTTGTTTTTCTCCTTATCCCTATTCTATTTTCCCTCCCATCTTATTTGTTTTGGAGTCTCCCCCCTTGTCTATCTTTCAAAGTGTTAGGATCCTACGTGGGTGGACGTTTTCTGAGCCCTTAAACTAATAGGTTCGATCATCGGAAGATTCCTGGTGGAAGAACATCGTAATCAGCCCGAGCAAAAATCCCTTGTTAGTGGTGTCGAGAATCCCTTGTTAGTGGTGTCGAGGAGATCAACTGGAAGCATGAAGAATCGATAGTCGAACTTCTTTCCCCCTCCCGGGTTAGCAGGTGGATTGCGAGGGCGCAATCCCTTGTTAGTGGTGTCGTCTGTAACACCTGGGGTGTTACCCTAGATAGAAAGTGTTTGTTTCCTTTTGCTTTGCATCACATGCATCCCATGAGCATTGCATTCTGTTTTTCAAAAACAAATCAAAATTCAAAACAATTTAAACTTTCACCCCCTGCTCAAAATTTCCAATTTCAAAATTTCAAACTAAACCACTCAATTGTTTTTCCCTGGTTGAATTTGTTCTAATCAAATTGCTTGGTAATACAAATTTTTCCTGTTATTAAAACCCTAATGGCTAATTCAAAAAAATTCAAATCAAATCAATCTTATAGTTCAATATGGGTTTAAAGATTAAAATTTGGCAAACAAATTAAATTAAATAATGTTTGCAACTTGCTTGAACTTATTAAATAAAATTTGCTTATTTCCAAAACTCCCCAAATCAAACATTATTTGAGATTCCACTAACCACTTAAACATCAAACTAATATACCAATTTTGAAATCATTAACTAACCCTTGCTTTGATTATTGTTTTGCAACTTAATAAAATTAATTATCAAAATACCACCCTCAAACCCTATTTGGAAATTTTCAACTAAACAACTTTAATTCAATTAAAATTTCCACCTTGTGAAAATAAAACTAACATTGCTTTCATTTCCTGTTCTGGAAAAGTAATAAAATTATTTAATGAAATAAACCACCCCAAAACCCCCCCAAATCCTTTCTCTCTCTCCCTTTTATTTCTTTTTACAAAAAAAAGGAAATTCCAAAGGAGAGGGGCAGACCAGCCCAACCCCTTTCTTTCCTTCCCCCCCCAAGCCCATTCCTTTCCTCTCTTTCTGGCCCACCCCCCTCCTGTCGCTTTCGTCTACCTGTCCCCTGCTGTACGATCACCTTCAGAACCCTCCGATCGCCTCCACCCCTACCCGATTCTCTGCCGTACCATGGCATCCCCTCCTTAAGTACCCCCTACCCTCCTCTGCTCGCAGCAAACCTAGCTACCCCTCTCTTTTCCTCCTGCGCCGCCGTCGCTACCACCCCCCGAGCCCCCTCTATTCTGAAAACCCTGAACCCAACTGAACCACCGGAGATCACCACTGCCTTCCCCTAGCTCCCCTCGCCGTGATCACCTCGAAGGGTCACCGTCCCCGGGAATGGAACCGCGGAGCGGTCCTGCACCTCACCGTGTCCTCGTCGCCTGCTGAACGGCGCCGTGGAGTCCGCGCCGTCGCCGGAGTTCCCGTCCGCTTCTGCTCTTCTTCTGATTGTCGACGACCAGAGCGAGGTGAGCACCCCTCTCGGTTCCCTTCCACCCGCCTCCCTCCTCACCAGCACCGCACGCCACCCACTGCCTCCCGCCGCCCGCACGGCGCCCCCGCAGGCACACAACGGCCAGCCGCTCCGCCGCTGTCTGTTGCTCTGACGAGGTACGGGGATGTTTCTGTTCGAGTTTCAGTTACGCGTCGCACTGTTACGTTATCTTCAGTCACCCACCCTATCTGAACAAACCAGCCGCAGTACCGCAGTGGTACTGCGACCGTGCGAGCGAGCGACGCGCCCCCGGATCGAATCCCCCGCGGCGCACACTTCTTTTGGGATTTATCCCGCGCACCACGGCCCCACCCGTCAGCCACTCCCGTGCCACGCATGCACACGCAGGCCCAGGGCCCACCTGGCAGCGCCCTGGGTACGTTTCTGTGTGTAGAAAACGTTTTTTCCAAAGTTCTGTTTTAAACCTAGGTCCAATAAATTGCAGATTGGTCCCTAGACATAAAATGCCAATAACTTTAGTTTTATAATTCCAAATTACAAAAATAAAATATGTGCACTGGTCTAAATTCAAATCTCTATCTTTTGGTATCAATTGTTTTCTGTTTTGAATTTTCAAAATGCAATTTAAATTTGAATTCAAATAATTCCATTATAATTTGCAACAATTCATAAATAATTCATACTATTTCCAAATAAGGCAAATAAAATATGTTTTCCATACCATTTTGAATAACCTTTTCAAAAATAAATTTTGTTTCATGGTTTGAATAATTTAAATTGCCTAAATAATTTAATACTTGTTTAATTCATTTAAATTTGATAAAATCATAACTTGCTAAAAATAAAATAATTTTGAACATGCAAAATATGTTTTCAAACCATCAAAGTGTGAACATTTCAAATATGAATTTGAATTTATGTTTTGAACAAATAAAATTCAAATAATATTCAAACTTGTTTTAAATCCATTTAAAACTTGTTTAATATTGTTTAATTCATAATAAATTAATCCTAATTCCTATTTCAATATTTGAAACATGTAATCCAACTAAAATTTGATGTTCTTTTCAAATATAAATTTTGTTATTTGTTTTGAACACTTTAACTTGATGAAAACAACAATTGTTTGTGTGACACCCTTAAGGAACCAAACTTTTCTAACTTAATAAATAAACTTCTAAAATTGTTAAACCTTATTTCCAACTGTTTCTATTGTTGTTATTTTGCTATTTTCCTCATCCATGCATCATGCTAATCCACCTTCATCTGTTGATTAGTTGGAAAACAAATAATTTAACCATAATTCATGGGCTTTTCATATGCAACTCAAATTGCATATGGGTCCATTTAAACCTGTTTACCATGTCAACTAGTTTATTTCTATGCATCCATTAAATTGTCATGCATCCATATCTAGATCATGCTGGATCTTTTGCCGTAGTAGTAATTGTTGCATCCGGTGTTTGTTCGAGGTTCGTTGCTTCTTCCCGGATAGGACGTTGAGATGATGTGAGCAACGACAAGTTCTGCTACCTTGCGGGATCTCAGGCAAGTATACTCACTTGCTGCCAAATGGCTGCCTTTCATCACTTGTTACCGATACTTTCCGTTGTTCTGTTCTGCTAGCCTTAGTAGTAGTTGTTTCTGTTACGAACCTATCACATGAATCATTTAACCCTGATATTGCCTCACCTCCACACCTATAACCATTTCTTGTTGCCCGTGTCTTACTATCATGCTTAGGTTGTTTTGCTCGAGTCTGTTACCCGTTACTTTCTGTTACTATATTCCATTATGTTCTGGGGGCTCGATGTTTAATCAATCAATCAATCATGCTACTGTTATTGTTTAATAATAATTTGATGATAAGGCACCGGCAGGAGGCCCTTGTGGTTTTGAGGCCTGCTAGTGTCGACCCTAATAGGAAAAGGGTCTTGTCTACTGATCCATGATGAGCGCACTACCCGCATGTGGGAAGCGAGTATGGGCGCCCCCCTCAATTTGACTCGATTCGCATCTCGTCCAAATCGCCTCATTTAGTTCGGGTTTTCCATTTGCTGCATGCATGATCTTGCGAGCCCTTGGTACCCGGGTGGAACTTTCGTAGTCGGCATATAGGAGGACACGTTCTTAGAGTGCTATGAGGGTCCATTTTCTTCTGGGCTCGATTAGCCGTGCGCCTAAGGTGCTTTGGGCTTGATGCGAAGAAGAGTTGAGTTGTGTAGAGTACCTCGCTTGGTGGGTTAGCTCCCCATCTGGCGGGTTATTCTTGCGTGTACGGCTAAATTGGTGCAACCCTGCAGGGATAATCTTCTCGAGAAGCCGTGTTTTCCGCGGTTATGGATTACTTGGTGAAAGTACTGGCTAACAAGTACTCAGGACAACTTAAACCTAATCATTACACAATCTTTCACCCCATGATTAACAACTTGACTAGTAATAGGCTTATTGACACAATAATCTGAACCATCTTTAATCCAACTGTGTGAGTTATCCTCGGATTGCTTCTTTGGATAAGGGGCGAGGTCCAGGATGGATTTGTTTGGATTTACTTTCAGTTGGTTACTATACTCGATCTTATCTTCTTTCTGTTAGCCGGAAGTTGTAGTATCTCTCTGTAGTTGGTTAGTGCAGCCTACTGTCGCTTATTTGCAATAACCCCTTCCTTTCCATTGATCCTAAAGTATTTGTATCTTGTGATGACTGGCTACGCCGGTATCTTGTGAGTATGGGTTTTATCCCCCTTGCCAGTACTTAACCGTACTGACCCACGAATCTCTTTCGTGGCTGCAAATTCCAAATTGCAGTCAACAGGTTTGAAGTCTGACGACGTTAGCTTGGGAATCCCTCCGGCTTGGCCTGGGCAGGGATTGGACGCTCCCGGTTATCTTCAGGACTCTTAGTCCAATTTGTATCTTGTCCGTAGACGGACGATATGTTGTTTCTTCCGCTGTTATTTGGATCTTTGTATTGTATCAGTTGTATCCCTGGCTCGTTTGAGTCATCTTGTATCTATCTGTTTCTGTTGTAATTGTGGAATATTCGTGAACTATTGTAATGTTATCATAAATGGCAACCTGGAATCGGTTATTATGCGGATTTGGCTGAAATGCTGAAATCTGCATACTGCCCGATCTCGGGGCGTCACATGTTGCCTGTGTCCTACTAGCATGCTTAGGGTTGTTTATGCTCGAGTCTGCTGTCCGTCCTTTCTGTTACCATATTTATTATGTTCTGGGGCTCGATGTTAAACAACAACATGTTATTGATTGAGGTAATGCTAATTTGATGATAAGGCACCGGCAGGAGGCCGGGTATGGTTTTGAGGCCTGCTAGTGTCGACCCTAATTAGGAAAAGGGTCTTGTCTACTGATCCATGATGAGCGCACTATCCGCATGTGGGAAGCGTGTATGGGTGCCCCCCTCAATTTGATTCGATTCGCATCTCGTCCAAATCGCCACACTTAGTTCGGGCTTTCCATTTGATGCACGCATATGCAGGTACGAACCCGAGGCCAGGGTGGAACTTTTGTAGTCGGCACTTAGGGTGGCGTGGTCTTCCAGTGCTATGAGGGTCCCCCTTTTCTTCGTGGGGGCTCGATTAGCCGCGCACGCACAGCATGTGGTTCTTTGGGCTTGATGCGAAGAAGAGTTGAGTTGTCTTGAGTGCCCCGCTTGGTGGAAGGGCCATTCCATCTGGCTGGATATTCTTACGTGTACGGCCAAATTGGTGCACCCCTGCAGGGTTAAATCTTCTCGAGAAGCCGTGTTGTCCGCGGTTATGGATGACTTGGTGAAAGTACTGGCTAACAAGTACTCAGAACAACTTACACTTAAATAATGATAACTTGACTAGTAATAGCCTTATTGACACAATAACTTGAACCATCATTAATCCAACTGTGTGAGTTATCCTCGGATTGCTTCTTTGGATAAGGGGCGGGATCCAGGATGGGTTTGTTTGAGGTTAGTTATAGTTGGTTATGATACGCTATCTTATCCCCTTCTTTTAGCCGGAAGTTGTAGCGTGTTTCTGTAGTTGGTTAGAGCAGCCTGCTGCCGCACTTTTGTATCATCTATTCTTCCGTTGAACCCAAAGCATCTGTACTTGCTGTTGCCGGGTACACTGTGGTATCTTGTGAGTCTTGCTTGCCAGTACTTGTCTGTACTGACCCCTTTGGGGCTGTGGTTTTCCGCAGACTACGTTTCCGAGGATCCCCATGGTGGCTACTACGTGGAGTATGACGAGGCTGCTGACGAGTAGATAGCGGACCCGGGCAGGATCCGAGACATCGTGGATGGGCTCCGTCTTTTCGTTTCTGGCCTCTTAGGCCTATTTGGATCTTGTCTGTATTCAGACACTTTGGATGCTTCCGCTGTGGTGTAATGATGAATTGTTGGGACATGTGTCCTCTGGGTGATTGTATTTGCTATCTCTGCTCTAGTGAGAGCCATTTGCAACTTATTTCAATCTTTTGTGTCTTAGAGATATGTTGTGATATCACTTGTTCAAATGACGTTGACGTACCATGTGTGTATGTTATGAAGTACGTCAACGGAAGTAGTCGGATTTCTAGGGGATGGTTTACGCAGACGATGGATAGTAGAAAATGGTTGTCACACGTTTACGTGTTGGCCTGCTCATATTGAGATGCGGGTGCCGGTATGCCCCGTAAGCCATTTTTCTTCTGTTTAGCGGACTGTGAGTATCCTTTAGAAGTCCGGGTGCGACAAATGGTATCAGAGCCTGTCTGCCTGTAGGATCCCTTTTACTGGTCGCAGTTGAGTCTAGAAACTATTTTGTAGCTATATAGGAAAAAGGAAACGTGAGAGTAGGAATTCTGTTCTTTTATTTCTTTCCCCACCCACCCTCCCTTTTCTGGTAAGGAAGTGCAACGTTGTTTTTCTCTCCTCACCTAAACTTTCAAGTTAGGGTTTCACGTATCCTGGTTTATCTAGGATAGTTATATCTACTAGACCATAGGAATGGAGGTGGTTGTGACATGATTTATCATGTTGCCTACTCACGATTGAGAACGGAGGCGTGTAAGCCCCGGAAGAAGATCCTCTGTTCCTTAAGCAGTAGATATTTATCCTTTAGAAGCCCGGATGGGTTTTCCGTAGTACCTCAGGAGTGTTTGGTCTCGTGTTTCCCCAATGTTGCTTCAATATCCTGTTCTTCTCAACATCCTTTTCGTCCGTTGAAACCTTGTTGTTGCTTGCCACTTCAGTTCTTCTACTGGCGTCTAATCAAAACTTCCCCGATCATCTGCAGATGGATCTCAGGTTCTACCCGCAGGTGGTTCGTTTGACTCGTTGCGAGAGCACTGCCGGTTATCCGGAGATGCTGAGAGACATGGTCACTTTTCTGGGGTTCCGTTGGGCACTAGAGTACCAGGTCTACGAGCAGCAGCGAGAGTTTGACCAGACCTACTACCAGGCTATCGTCTACATTCTGTCAGATGATGGCATGAGCGTAGTCCACCGCTACGAGGCAGTAGGTTCCACAGTGGATATGGCTGTGCAGCAGGCAGCTTATGTGAGTCTCACCGTCCTTCGTGCTGACTACTGGGGATTTGACGATTCTATCTATCGCCACATCCCCCGTGGTTACATCACTTTGGAGGGAGATCACTTCACTCTCTACGACAACTTTGATGTCTACGAGCATGATAACTCCAGGCTGCACACCACCGCTCAGTTTGTGAGGCACAGTGACGCAGTTGCCAGCACACTATCTCAGGAGTTGGCTTCAGTCAGAGAGCGGCTCTACCTTGCTTTGACTCGTCTGGCGACGTACACCACAGACTTTGTTGGAGACGAGCGCTTTGCACGTTTCGATCAGCCAGTTGGTCGTCGTCTGCCAGATGCTGGAGGTTACGAGCCGATCAGAGGTCCACTCCTTAACCTTGGTGCTGGTTACACTGGGATTCCACGCTTTGGAGCACAGGGAGTCGACGCTATGTACTTCACCACACATAGAGTCGCTCTCAGGCCACGTCAGATCTACGTGGATCGTCGTTCTACCTACTTTCGTGGGCGTGCTCCTCACCGTACCTCTCGACGTACTCCTAGCCGTCGTCCTGCGTGATGAGCATGGGAGTACCGATGTATCCATTCTTAGCTATGTTTAGTTATCCTTTGGCACTCGAACCATTTGTGGTGTGTTAGATATTCTGATGTATTTGAACATGTGATGATGTACCTGTTGGTTATCTATTCATGCGTCGGAATAATCTCTCTTTCGGTTTCCAAGTCTATCCTTTTCTATTGTTGTGCTAAAATGCATTTCCATTCAGTATGCCGCCAACAAGGAACAACCCGCCTGAGCCACCGCCAATCACGGAGCTGTTGACTCAGATGACCCAAGTCATGGCACAGATGGCCCAGTTTCAGACTAACCAGCACAACAACCAGAATGCTCCACGGGTCAGCATCAAGGAGTTCCTCAGTCTGGGTCCGAGAGCTTTCGTGGCCACACGCGAGCCTCTGGACGCTGATGACTGGATCCGTGAGATAGCTAAGGCTCTGGAGATTGCTCACGTTGCTGAGGAAGACAAGGTCAAGTATGCCTCCTATCTGCTGAAGGGCCAGGCAGCTACTTGGTGGGAAAACTACCAGGCCATGAGAGCTGGCTTTCCAATCACGTGGGTTTGTTTCAAGGAAGCCTTCCTGAAGCACCACATTCCAGATGGTCTCATGGAAAGGATGCGTGAAGAGTTTTGCTCACTCAAGCAGGGCAAGTTGGACGTCATCGGCTATTAGAGTGAGTTCAATCGCCTCGCTCGTTACGCTGGTGATGAGGTGTCCACTGAGGCTAAGAAGATGGCAAGGTTCCGCAGAGGTTTTAACCCGGAACTCAAGTACGCCCTCACCAATATCAAGGCCAACAACTTCGAGGAGCTCGTTAACACCGCGCTCAATGAAGAAAATGGGCGCAAGGCGTTCGAGGAGTCTCGCAAGCACTCGCGTGAGGGTGGTTCCTCCTCCAACATGACCAACCCTCCGCAGAACGCCGCATCTGGGTGCCAAATGGTGCTGTCACTCGGGCTCCATACGCCCAAGCTTCTCCAGGCTTCGCTCCCCGCCCACCCAACCCTGCTCAGATGCATGATCAAAGGGCTTCGATGGGGCAGCCAAGGCCAGGGCCTCCTCGTGTCGTCACTTGCTACAAGTGCAAGTAGACGGGGCACTACGCTGACAAGTGCACGCAGAGGCAGCTACCTCCACCACCACCTCGTCCCAACACAAACCAGGCAATGGTGCACGCTCCCCCGCCTAAGGCCTTCAACTACAACAACAGGCCTGTCGGGAGGACCGCAAGGGTGAATCATGTCAAGATCGACAAAGCTGAGGAAGCTCCTGACGTCGTTCTCGGTACATTTCCCGTAAACTCTATTCCAGCTAAAGTGTTGTTTGATACCGGAGCATCACATTCCTTCGTGTCAAAGATCTTTGCGACAACAATTAAACTCCCTTTTGTTGGTTTGGGTTCCCCGCTAGTAGTAAACTCCCCTGGAGCAACTATGCAAACTTCCAAGATCAGTCACCAAAATCAAATCCTAATTGGAGGCCACATATTCCTTGCTTCTCTCATACTGCTTGGCAATTCTGACATTGATGTAATTCTTGGTATGGATTGGCTGAAGGCCAATAAAGCTAGGATTGACTGTGCTCAAAAGTCAATAACTCTGTTCCACCCTTCTGGCCAGATAGTCTATTCTCCAAATGAATCAAATTCCATTCAGCTATGCAACCTCGATGCAAAACCGCTACCTTCACTTGAAAATGTTCCGGTGGTTTGCGAATTCCCTGACGTCTTTCCAGAAGAGTTGCCAGGGATGCCTCCGGACAGAGCAGTTGAGTTCGTGATCGAGCTTGAGCCAGGTACTGCTCCAATCTCTAAGCATCCCTACAAGATAGGAACTCCCGAGCTGAAGTTGTTAAAGGAACAAATTGATATGTACATGGAAAAAGGTTACATTCAACCTAGTTCCTCGGCTTGGGGTTGCCCAACTCTGTTCGTTGCGAAGAAGGATCACACAAAGAGACTCGTTGTTGACTATCGTCCTCTTAACGAGAAAACCATCAAAATCAAGTATCCAATTCCTCGCATCGATGACCTTTTTGATCAACTTGCTGGAGCCTCAATATTCTCCAAGTTGGACTTGAGAATGGGTTACCATCAAATAAAGATCAGAAAAGAGGATATTCCAAAGACAGCTTTCACCACTCGCTACGGTCTATATGAATTCACTGTAATGTCCTTTGGTCTCACCAATGCACCAGCGACATTCTCTCGACTCAGTAATTCTGTCTTCCATGAATACCTCGACAAGTTCGTTGTGGTATATCTTGATGACATTCTTGTCTACTCAAAATCCGAGGAAGAGCATGAAGAACATCTTCGTCTCACTCTCATGAAGCTTCGCGACCATCGTCTTTATGCCAAGTTCTCCAAATGTGAGTTCTGGATTTCAGAAGTTGCTTACCTTGGTCATGTCATCTCAGCCAAGGGCATAGCGATTGATCCAGAAAAGGTTAAAGCAATTGTTGATTGGAAACCTCCAAAGACGGTGAAGCAAGTAAGAAGTTTTCTTGGCTTGGCTAGCTATTGCCGTCGTTTCGTCCAAAACTTTTCCAAGATTGCAAAACCTCTCAGTGATCTCACAAAGAAGGACAATAAGTTCATTTGGTCTCCACAATGTGATGAAAGTTTCAATCTCCTGAAGACTAAACTCACTTCTACACCAGTTCTGGTTGGCCCAGATCCTACCAAACCTTTCCAGATATTCTGTGATGCTTCTCTCCAAGGTCTAGGTGCAGTTCTTATGCAAGAACGTCAAGTTGTGGCTTATGCTTCACGTCAGTTGAACGCACATGAGCTCAATTATCCCACTCATGACCTTGAACTTGCAGCAGTTGTGTTTGCCCTCAAGAAATGTGTAACATCCCAAGTATGAAAAATAGCCATTAGAATGTTTGCTCTCTGTTATTTTATGTTTTGCATCATGGCATCATGTTCATTGCATTTGATTTGCTTGTTTTCCATTTGTTTTCCTCTGTTTTCTTTTGTTTTCTTTTGTTTTCTATTTGAATTTCAAACCTTTTGTTTCATCCTTGTGATGTTACAATTTCCAAATGAATATTTCAAATCAAAACAATCAATTGTTTCCATTAAAGTTGTGATTTCAAAACTATTGTTTTGTTTCTATCAAAAATGCATCCAATAACAAAACATTTTCAGATTCAAATAATTCTCCAAACAACAACCCTTTTGAACTTAATGAAAATTGCAAAAACCAATCAAACTTTTGTATCAAATAAACATGAATTTTTTAAACAATCTTTTGAATTGCTTAAGTTCAAATAATCACTTAACTCAAACATTCAATTAAATTCATTATCTTTCCAAGCAACAACATTAATCAAAAATCTTGGAAACAAAGGGATGGCAATGTTGCTGTTGCAATATTCCAAATCCATAAAATTCATTCTTAAATTTGCTACCCCAAAGCTATCTTCTTTCTCTTCCTATTTCTATTCAGCAAAAAAAAATATAACCAAAAGAATAAAAAGGAACAAGAGGGAGAGAAGGGCATCCAGGCCAGCCCAATTCCCCCTTAGCCCAACTCACCTCTCCCCCTTGGCCCATACCCCTTCCCCAGTCTTCTTCCTCGTACGGTCACATCTGAAGGTATCCACGTTGCAGAGGGGAGCAACAGACGGCTGCAGCATCACCTCCCCCTCCTTAAAGCTAGCTCGACCCCTAGCCTAGGGTTTCCACTCCCTCCTTCTCCCTCCATCTCTTCTCCCCGCCTCCAATTTCTTCTCCTTCCTCCATCTCTCCTCTCTCTGTCTCCTTTCTTCTGTAACTGCACCTGTCTCTGTACCTCACCAAAAAAATCACCTCCTTCCTCCGGCGATCGCCGCCGCCAGCAACCCCCTCCGGCCAAGGGAGGCACGGGAATGGAATCCCCGTGCATCCCTCTCGCTCCTCCACCCCTCGGATTGGACCGGGAGCCATGGAGACGCCGACGCCATCCTCGTTTCCCGCCGGCCGCTGCACTGCTTCGCCCCGACCTGCACGACCTGCTCCTCCTCTGTTCGCCCTAGGTGCGCCTCCCTCTCTCCCTCTCGCCTCCCTCCTCCTCTCGCAGCACACCACCACCCACACGCAGCCCCCACGACCCCGCGTCTTTGCCCTCCTCTCCGGCGAGCCCCGCTGCCGTTCGTCGCCGCCTGATCTCTGTCGAGTTATAGCAACGAGCGCACATCTTCAGTTCAGAGAAAAACCACACCGTTTCTGAAGCATATACCCCCTCGCCATCCCTTCCTGACAAGAAACCGAACATCACCCTAATGGTTCTGCTCCTTGCGCTCACAGCAGGAGGTGAGGGGTTCGAGTCCCCCCTCCCACCAATTAACCAAAACTTTTTATTTCCTTTGTTTTGGAACAGCACCTTCTCAAAAATCACCAATAGGTCCTTGCCAGTTATTTTCTAGGCCCCTGTAAAATTATTTCCAAGTCCCTAGTTCATAAAAATGGCAGATTTGCACCCTAATCTTGTAAAATGCATAACTAAATCATTTTAACTCCAAATCCAACTTTTTAAATATGTATTCTGTCCCAAATTAAATGTTCTATCCAAATATAAAATTTGTTTACTGTTTTGAATATTTTAAATTGGTGCAATATTTGAAAACTTGTTTAATTCACTTAATTTTGCAACAATCATAACTTGGGCATAAAAATTCCAAATTCAACAAACTTAATATGTTTTCCAATCAACTTTTCATGTACTTTCCAAATATAAATTTTGTTTGCTGTTTTGAATAATTTAAATTGCTGAAAACAACTGTTTCTTAATTAATGCATTTAAAATTGCCAAAATAATAACTTGCTCATTTTAAATCCATTTTCCACACATGAAATATGTTTTCCATGCAAAATTAAACCACCTTTCCAAATATAAAATTGTTTTCATGTTTTGAATAATTAAAATTGGTTAAATAATTTAAACCTTGTTTAAATCATTTAATATTGTTAAATTCATAACTTGCTCAAATTAAATTCTTTTTGAAACTATAAAATATGTTTTCAAACCATAAAAGTATAACCTTTTCAACTATGAATTTCATTTAATGTTTTGAACAAATAAAAATTCAAATAAGTTCATGTTTGAATTAAATTCATTTAATTCTTGCTTAAACTTGTTTAAATCATAAATAAATTATTTGAAATCCTTTTTCAACAAATGAAACATGTATTCCACCTAAAATTGTGTGTTCTTATCAAATATGAACTTTGTTATCTATTTTGAACAATTAAAATTGGTGAAAACAACAAATGCTTGTGTAACACCCTTAAGGAACCAAAATTTCATAACTTAATAAATAAAATTCCAAATTTGGTAAACCTTATCTCCAATTGATTCTATTGTTGTTATTTTGCTGTTTTCCTCATCCATGCATCATGCTAATTCACCTACACATGATGATTAGTTGTAAAACAATTAATTCAACCATAATTCATGGGCTTTCCATATGCAATCCAAATTGCATGTGGGTCCATTTAATCATGTTATGTTACCATGTCAACTAGTTATTTTGATGCATCAATTAAATGGTCATGCATCATCCCATGTTTGTGCACTATGCCATGTTATTTATTGTTTGTTCTCTGCGTTGTTTGTTTGCTTCTTCTCGGATAAACGACGACGTTGAGACAGACGATACTTACGACACCCCTTCTGAGGATCTAGCTCAGTACCAGGCTGCTGAATTTGTAGGCAAGTATTCACTCACATGAACCACTGTGTTCCTTTCAACATTGGTTACCGATACTTTTCCGTTGTCTATTCTGCTAGCCCTATGAATAGTTGCTTCTGTTACGAACCTATCACATGTATCCTTTAACCCTGATATTGCCTCACCTCCATACCTATAACCTTTTGCTTGTTGCCCGTGTCTTACTAGCATGCTTAGGGTTGTTTGGCTCGAGTCTGTCACCCGTTACTTTCTGTTACTATTCCTGTTATGTTCTGGGGCTCGAGGTTAAACAATGAATCATGCTTGATGATAAGGCACCGGCAGGAGGCCCTGCGTGGTTTTGAGGCCTGCTAGTGTCGACCCTAATAGGAAAAGGGTCTTGTCTACTGATCCATGATGAGCGCACTAACCGCATGTGGGAAGCGAGTATGGGCGCCCCCCTCAATTTGATTCGATTCGCATCTCGTCCAAATCGCCTCATTTAGTTCGGGTGTTCCATTTGCCGCATGCATGTTTTTGCGAGCCCAGGCCAGGGTGGAAACTTTTGTAGTCGGCATTTAGGGAGACACGTTCTTAGAGTGCTATGAGGGTCCCCTTTTCTTCGGGGGCTCGATTAGCCGTGCGCTCACTGCACGGGGTTCTTTGGGCTTGATGCGAAGAAGAGTTGGGTTATGTTGAGTACCTCGCTTGGTGGGTTGATCCCCCGTCTGGCGGGTTATTCTTACGTGTACGGCCAAATTGGTGCACCCCTGCAGGGTAAATCTTCTCGAGAAGCCGTGTTTTCCGCGGTTATGGATTACTTGGTGAAAGTACTGGCTAACAAGTACTCAGGACAACTTAAACCTAATGATTAACAACCTTACACCCAATGATTAACAACTTGACTAGTAATAGGCTTATTGACACAATAATCTGAACCATCATTAATTCAACTGTGTGAGTTATCCTCGGATTGCTTCTTTGGATAAGGGGCGAGGTCCAGGATGGGTTTGTTTGGTGGTTAACAATAGTTGGTTACTATACGCGATCTTATCTCCTTTCTGTTAGCCGGAAGTGGTAGTAACTATGTAGTTGGTTAGAGCAGCCAGTTGCAGCATCTTTTATATCCCTTTTCCTCCGTTGAACCCAAAGCATCTGTGCTTGGTGTTGACGGGTTACACTTTGGTGAATTGTGAGTCTTGCTTGCCAGTACGTTGATGTACTGACCCCTTTGGGGCTGTGGTTTCTGCAGACTACGTTTCCGAGGATCTACATGGTGGCTACTACGTGGAGTATGACGAGACTGCTGACGAGTAGATAGCGGACCCGGGCAGGATCCGAGACTTCGTGGATGGGTTCCGTCTTTTCGTTTCCGGCCTCTTAGGCCTATTTGGATCTTGTCTGTACTCAGACCTTTTGAATGCTTCCGCTGTGATGTAATGATGATATGTTGGGACATCTGTCCTCTGGATGATTGTATTTGCTATCTCTGCTCTAATGAGAGCTATTTGCAACTTATTTCGATCTTTTGTGTCGTAGAGATCTGTTGTGATATCACTTGTTCCAATGCCGTTGACGTACCATGTGTGTATGTTTTGAAGTACGTCAATGGAAGTATCTGGATTTCTATGGGATGGTTTGCGCAGACGATGAATAGTAAGATAATGGTTGTCACACGTTTACGTGTTGGCCTGCTCATATTGAGATGCGGGTGCCGGTATGCACTGTAAGCCATTTATCTACTGTTTAACGGACTGTGAGTATCCCCTAGAAGTCCGGGTGCGACAAAATGGAGACAATACTTGTTGGGTAATCGCACTGAAATCTTTTCCGATCATAAGAGTCTGAAATACATCTTCACTCAACCAGATCTAAACCTCAGGCAAAGGAGATGGATTGAAAAGATTAAGGACTTTGATCTTACCATTTCTTACACTCCAGGCAAGGCTAATGTTATGGCCGATGCTCTCAGTCGCAAGTCGTATTGCAATAATCTCATGATCATGGAAAGCCAACCTCCTCTTCATGAAGAATTCCAGAAGCTGAACCTTGGTCTTGTTCCTCAGGGCTATCTTGCAAACTTGACAGCCAGTCTAACTCTCGAGGACAAGATTCGTTCTGAACAACTTCGTGATGCTGAAATCAAGAAGATGGTAGAACACATCAAAGAAGGCAAGGAGAAATTTAAGTCCTTCTCAACTGATGACAAGGGAACTGTGTTCTTCGAAGGACGCATTGCAGTTCCTCAAGTTCAAAGTCTCAAAGATGTCATTCTCAAGGAGGCTCATGAAACTCCTCTCTCCATACACCCTGGAAGTACAAAGATGTACAAGGATCTCAAGACACTGTATTGGTGGCTTGGCATGAAACGTGAAATTGCTCAATACGTTTCTGAATGCGACGTTTGTCAACGTGTTAAGGCAGTTCATCAGAAAACAGCCAGTCTTCTCCAACCTCTGAAAATCCCCGAGTGGAAGTGGGACATGATTGAAATGGACTTCGTCACTGGTTTTCCAAAGTCCAAGAAGGGCAACGATGCAATCTTCGTTGTCATTGATCGTCTCACTAAAGTAGCTCACTTCTTTGCTGTCAAAGAAACAATCTCAGCTAGCCAGTTAGCAGAGCTCTACACAGCAAAGATTGTTCCTCTTCATGGTGTTCCATTGGAAATAAGCTCAGACCGTGGAAGCATATTCACTTCTCATTTCTGGAAAAGCTTTCAAGAAGCTTTGGGCACCAAACTTCTGTTCAGCACAGCTTATCACCCTCAGTCTCAGGGGCAAGTCGAAAGAGTCAATCAGATTCTCGAGGATATGCTCAGAGCTTGTGGTCTCTCCTTTGGCATGAAATGGGAGGATTGTCTTCCATATGCTGAATTCTCTTACAACAACAGCTTCCAGGCACGCCTAGGCATGGCACCATTTGAGGCTCTCTATGGCCGCAGATGCAGGAGTCCAATCAATTGGTCTGGAGCTGGTGAACGTTCACTCTTAGGACCTGACATTGTTAAGGAAGCCGAAGAGAAAGTTCGTATCATTCGTGACAATCTCAAGATTGCTCAGTCTCGTCAGAAAAGCTACTATGACAGCAAGCACAGGGATATGATCTATGCACCTGGTGACAAAGCATATCTTCGTGTAACTCCCCTCAGAGGCACTCATCGTTTTGGTGTGAAAGGAAAGCTTGCACCAAGATACATTGGTCCTTTCAACATTCTCTCAAGGCGTGCAGAAAATGCCTATCGCCTTGAACTTCCAAAAAAGCTATCCAAGGTGCATGATGTGTTTCACGTGTCACAGCTCAAGAGGTGCTTCAAAGATCTAGATCGTGCAGTTGATCATGATTCCATTGAACTGCAAGAAGATCTATCTTATGAGGAGCACCCTATTCGTATTCTCGATGACACCGAGCGTAAGACTCGCAACAAGAGCACCAAGTTCTTAAAAGTGCAGTTGTCTCATCATTCCGATAAAGAGGCAACGTGGGAGACCGAAGAGGATCTTCGCAAGAAGTATCCGGACCTTTTCTCTTCTCAGTAGGAATCTCGGGGCGCGATTCCTTCAAGGGGGGGCGTTTTGTAACATCCCAAGTATGAAAAACACCTTTAGAATGTTTGCTTTTTGTTACATTATGTTTTGCATCATGTCATCATAAGTTTTGCATTTGTTTTCCTTTTGTTTTTCAATTTGAATTTCAAACCAATGTTCAAAATCCTTGTTCATACTTGTTCTGTTACAATTTTCAAATGGAAATTTCAAACCAAAACATCATTTTGTTTCCATTAAAGTTGGAAGATCAAACCATTAACTTGCTTAAGTTAAATAATCTAATTAATTCAAATTTCATTCAAATTCAATTAAACTTCCAAACAGCAACCATTTTGAAATTTATGAAAATTACAAAACACTCCAATCATTTGTTTCAAATAAACTTGAAATTAAAAACCTTGAATTGCTTAAGTTTCAATAATTTAATTATATCAAAATTTCACTCAAATTCAAATAATATACAAACAGCAACATAATTTAAAAATTTTAGAAAACAAAAGTTGGCAAATGGGTGCTGTTACAATAAATAAACTACACAAATTTTTACTAAATTTTAGCAAACCCTAAAACTATGTTTTTCTTCCTTTTCTATTTCTGCAAAAAAAACAGAAACAGTTAAACAGAAAAAACAAAAAAAATAGCAGAGAGGGAGAGGGCAGGCCAGATGGGCTGAGCCTAGCCCACCAGCACGGCCTGGTACCCCCCTCTCCTTCTACCTCTGTACGACACCCCATCGGGGGTGTCCACGTCGAGATATAGAGGAGGGCAACGGCTGCGCGAGCTCCTCCCCCTCCTTTTAACCCTAGCCCCGAGCTCCCCGTGCTGCCCTAAACTCTCCTCCCTCTTCTCTCCCTCTCGCCGCCGCAGTTCTCTTCTCCTTCCTCCCTCTGTTTTCCTCTCTGAAACTCCACCACCGAGCGCCACCGCCACCTATCTCCGGTGATCGCCGCCGCGATGGTCCACCTCCGCGCAGGATAGCCGCGGGAATCGACTCCCCCTAGCTCCCTCTTCCTCCTCGACGCTGCAGCGAGGACGGGGACCTCACGGATCGACACCGCCATCCTCTTCCCTGTCGCCGCCGGCCATCTCCTCCCGAGCACGTTTTCCCTCCCGGTGAGCACGTCACCTCGCTCCTTTTCCCTCTCTGCATCACGTGCACGCACGCACACCGCACACGCTTGCACCCATCCACGGCGAGCAGCAGCAGCACCGCGAGCAGTCGCCGCCGGTGACCACCGTACCGCCTCTGTCCGATTCAGTTAACTGAATCTCGTTTGGGTTCAGTTAACAGCTAACTGAACCTTATCCTCCCCGAGCCCCCTAACCTGACAAGGATTCGAGCACAGCACAGTGGCACAGCACTGCGCCCACGCACGCCGCGGCGCGGGTTCGAGCCCCCCCCCCCCCCGCGCAATCTTTTTAGGGAATTTATCCCCTCGCCCAGGCCCACCTGTAGGTGACCCCAGGAGCCCAGTCAGCTGCCACGCAGCGCCACGGTGGCCAGGGCCCGCTGGCAGTGGCCCAGGTTGGGTCACTACGGGGTGTAATTCATTCTGTTCCTTTTTCTTTTTAATTTTAAGTCCCTAGTATTTACATAATAGTCCCTGATTTCAAAATGCAAATAACTTTTGAATTTCAAATCCAAATAACATAAATAAAATATGTATCCTGAACCAAATTTAATTCTCTACCTGTTTGAATCATTTGTTTTCTGTTTTGAACAACTCAAATGTTTTCAAATTTCAAATTCAAACAACTAATTTCAAATTTGGTTAATTTCATAACTAATTCAAATTTAATTCAAATGTCACTTATAAAATATGTTTTCCATGCTAAATTGAACCACCTTTCCAAATATAAACTTTGTTTCCTGTTTTGAATAATTAAAATTGGTTAAATAATTTAAACCTTGTTTAAATCATTTAATATTACTAAATTCATAACTTGGTCAAATTAAATTCTTTTTGAACATATAAAATATGTTTTCAAACCAGAAAATTATAATATTTTCAAATATGAAGTTGATTTAATGTTTTGACCAAATAAAAATTCAAATAACTTCATACTTGAATTAAATCTATTTAAATCTTGTTTAAACTTGTTTAATTCATAATTAATTCATTCTAATTCCTTTTTCAACAAATGAAACATGTATTCCACCTAAAATGTTGTGTTCTTTCTAAATATGAATTTTGTTATTTATTTTGAACAATTAAAATTGGTGAAAACAACAAATGCTTGTGTAACTCTCTTAAGAAGCCAATTTTTCATAACTTAATAAATAAAATTCCAAACTTGGTAAACTTCATTTCAAATTGAATCTATTGTTTTTTCTTTCTGTTTTCCTCATCCATGCATCATGCTAATAAATTTTCACATGATGGTTAGTTGTAGATCATCTAAACCAACCTTAATTCATGGGCTTTCCATATGTAATCCAAATTGCATATGGGCCCATTTAATTTGGTTATCATGTCAACTATCTTATTTTGATGCATCAGTTAAATTGTCATGCATCATCCCATGATTGTGCATTATGCCATGTTATTGATTGTTTGTCTCTCTGCGTTGTTTGTTTGCTTCTTCTCGAACAGACGACGACGCTGAGACAGACGAGGTTTACGACACTACTACTGAGGAGTTAGCCCAGTACCAGGCTACTGAGTTTGCAGGCAAGTATTAACTCACATGAACCATTGTGTTCCTTTCCACATTGGATACCGATACTTTCCGTTGTCTATTCTGCTAGCCTTAAGATTCGTTGCTTGTGTTCGATCCTATCACATGTTATCCTGTAACCCTGATATAGCCTCACCTCCATACCTATAACCCCATTGTTTGTTGCCTGTGTCTTACTAGCATGCTTAGGGTTGTTTATGCTCGAGTCTGCTGTTCGTCCTTTCTGTTACCATATTTATTATGTTCTGGGGCTCGATGTTAAACAACAACATGTTAATGATTGAGGTAATGCTAATTTGATGATAAGGCACCGGCAGGAGGCCGGGTATGGTTTTGAGGCCTGCTAGTGTCGACCCTAATTAGGAAAAGGGTCTTGTCTACTGATCCATGATGAGCGCACTATCCGCATGTGGGAAGCGTGTATGGGCGCCCCCCTCAATTTGATTCGATTCGCATCTCGTCCAAATCGCCACACTTAGTTAGGGCTTTCCATTTGATGCACGCATATGCAGGTACGAACCCGAGGCCAGGGTGGAACTTTTGTAGTCGGCATTTAGGGCGGCGTGGTCTTCCAGTGCTATGAGGGTCCCCCTTTTCTTCGTGGGGGCTCGATTAGCCGCGCACGCACAGCACGTGGTTCTTTGGGCTTGATGCGAAGAAGAGTTGAGTTGTGTTGAGTGCCCCGCTTGGTGGAAGGGCCATTCCATCTGGCGGGATATTCTTACGTGTACGGCCAAATTGGTGCACCCTTGCAGGGTTAAATCTTCTCGAGAAGCCGTGTTGTCCGCGGTTATGGATGACTTGGTGAAAGTACTGGCTAACAAGTACTCAGAACAACTTACACCTAAATAATGATAACTTGACTAGTAATAGCCTTATTGACACAATAACTTGAACCATCATTAATCCAACTGTGTGAGTTATCCTCGGATTGCTTCTTTGGATAAGGGGCGGGATCCAGGATGGGTTTGTTTGAGGTTAGTTATAGTTGGTTACGATACGCTATCTTATCCCCTTCTTTTAGCCGGAAGTTGTAGCGTGTTTCTGTAGTTGGTTAGAGCAGCCTGCTGCCGCACTTTTATATCATCTATTCTTCCGTTGAACCCAAAGCATCTGTACTTGGTGTTGCCGGGTACATTGTGGTATCTTGTGAGTCTTGCTTGCGAGTACCTGTCTGTACTGACCCCTTTGGGGCTGTGGTTTTCCGCAGACTACGTTTCCGAGGATCCCCATGGTGGCTACTACGTGGAGTATGACGAGGCTGCTGACGAGTAGATAGCGGACCCGGGCAGGATCCGAGACATCGTGGATGGGATCCGTCTTTTCGTTTCCGGCCTCTTAGGACTATTTGGATCTTGTCTGTATTCAGACACTTTGGATGCTTCCGCTGTGGTGTAATGATGAATTGTTGGGACATGTGTCCTCTGGATGATTGTATTTGCTATCTCTGCTCTAGTGAGAGCCATTTGCAACTTATTTCAATCTTTTGTGTCTTAGAGATATGTTGTGATATCACTTGTTCAAATGCCGTTGACGTACCATGTGTGTATGTTAT
Source organism: Alopecurus myosuroides (assembly GCA_028641055.1). Lineage (NCBI taxonomy): Eukaryota > Viridiplantae > Streptophyta > Magnoliopsida > Poales > Poaceae > Alopecurus > Alopecurus myosuroides. Next base: position 309,523,602 of record CM054062.1, on the reverse strand, counting down.
GAACTACGTCAACGGAAGTAGTCGGATTTCTATGGGATGGTTTACGCAGACGATGGATAGTAGAAAATGGTTGTCACACGTTTACGTGTTGGCCTGCTCATATTGAGATGCGGGTGCCGGTATGCCCCGTAAGCCATTTTTCTTCTGTTTAGCGGACTGTGAGTATCCTTTAGAAGTCCGGGTGCGACAAGAAGTTGGCTTAACCTGCCAAGACGGGAGTCTCCAATCCACCCTCTAGCTCTTCGTGCTATCAACTAGGCTTACTCGCAGAATAGGTGTTCAGACTATGACCGAACAAGGCTGGAGTCTCCCCATCGTGTCCAAGACCGGAGTATCCCCCAAAGACAGAACTCTCCGCACCCGGCTTCATCCCGTCAACTAGGTCGACTCACTGAACATGGGTCTGGTGTGTCACCAGAGCAAGACCAGAGTCTCTGCCCCACGCCCTCTTGGCTAGAGTCGACGCTCCTCCAGACCAGAATCTCCGGGGTAAGTGACCGCCTGCGCGTAGAATTGGTTCAAAATGACAATGTAACCCCTCCCTTTGGCTCTTAGCCTATAAATAGACGCCCCTCCAGCCAAATTAGCTTTAGATGAGATTTGAGACTTGATTTGAAAGCTGAGGCTCCTATTTATCCCTCTAGGAGGCTACTTCTAGAGTAACTAAAACCATATCAAGGCTACCCCATCTACTCTAATATTTTGATCCTATCAAGGCTACTCCAGAATTGTTGTCCTTCCGTCTTGGGTTTCAGTCGTTGTTCTCCTAATATTTCCCAACTGACACTTGGGGATATATTGGTGCGGTGGACTAGCCGCAGGGTTGAATTAGTTACAATCAAGGTGAGTTCGAGTTGGACGGTTCCCAGAGGCGGCCGTGGGTTTAGTTGCCGATAATTTGGATTCCTAGTTCACACTAGTTATCATTACTCTTTCTTCGTGTTCTTGCCTTTCCCCTTGGGTCTTTCGTGAGATCGGTCCACTCCCCGTGGTACACACCACATCCCACTAGATCTACATGTCCATCAAATCTATTTGTCACCACCCCACTAATCCCTTAGGGATCTTGTTCCTCTTTGTTCATCGGAACCTAGAGCCTTGTTGTTCTTGGTTCATTAGAACTAGGAGCCTTGTTGGTGTCCTTGGCTTCCGAGATTTTGTGAGGACCCTCCAAGTAGTGGAATGTGCCTCATCCTTGTAAAGCTTCTAGTTGTCAACCTCAACGGCAACATAGTGATTCGTGCCTATCCACTTTGGTGGTTGGACATAAAGGAGATACAATGTCCCATTTGACGGCTACTTGGTGTTCCATTTTGGTGGCACCGCACCGCTTCAAAAGATATTAGCTTCCATTGAGAAGTGAACTTAGGGATAAATATATCTAGAAAACTATATTTAGCAATCTCCATTTAAAAACAAAACAAAGTAAAATTTATAGTTAACCTATTCACCCCCTCTAGTTAACCCTCTCGATCTTTCACCCACTCCATAATTTGGAGATATACATGTGATTGCCATACGACCCGCTTTGCGATTGCATATTTGACGAGGATCTCTTTCCGACTTTAAAGGGAGAAAATCAACCCCTTGATGATAAAATTCGAGAAATCATGTAGCAAGCCACGGGAATCCATGCTCTTGACCCACGCATTGTTGAGAGAAATAAATAAGACTAAAAGACAATAGATTTGCATGCAATAGAGAATCAACTATCTGATCATTTTAGTGACTTGAAAACTGTGAAAAAGTCGAATATTCTAGCGTGCAATGCACCTGAGAGGGTTGAGATACCAAAGTTAACTAATGGTATGCTCGGTCTCGTCCAAAGGCCTAACATGACGTGAAATCCGGTTTCTCAAATCCTAAATACTTGGGGATGCGTAAGGAACAAGGATAAGAGAGATTTATCACATACAGTTACCAAAGCCCTTGGTAAGCAAAAGGGGAGCCAGTTGAGAACTAGGACAAGTACAGAAAGTCATGTGCATGGGATTCCGGACTTGGACGTCCTTATTGAGGGACCATCCAACGGAGACGTGAGCTTTTACATCCGTGCGGAAAAGTTAAAGGACTTGGTTCCTGTAACGAGAAATATTGTAGAGCAAGAGGTTGCGACAGATGCATCCCATGAAGAAATGGCCATAAATTATGTAAATAAAGGAGAGTCAATGAACCGAGCAATGACAATTCTTAACATTAACTTTGCTTAAAAATTACCTCAATCCTAGAACCTGTCCTTGGGCCGAACAATCTCGCTGATTGTAAAAGAAGGTCGGGTTGGAAAGGTTGGCAGAAGGAAATTACCTCAAAAATGAGGTGTATCAGTACAAAGCAAGGACCATTGCTCAAGGGTTCACTCAACGGCCAGTTCTCGATTTTGAGGAAACTTACTCCGAGTCATGGATGCTATAACCTTCAGATACTTGATAGCAGTTGTAGTAAATTTGGACTTAACAATGAAATTGATGGATGTTGTTACTGCTTACCTATATGATAACATTTATTCGGATATTTACCTGACGATACCGGAAGGTATCTCTCTTCGAACCAAGATAGAGAAAATCGGGGCCTATATATTGTTCTTCTCAAGAAGTCATTGTACGAACTTAAAGAATCTGGTAGTATATGGTATAATCACTTCAGAAATTTCCTTCATCAGAAGGGCTACACGAGCAACAAGTATTGCCCATGTTTCTTTATATCGCGATCCCATGATGGGTTATGTATAATCTCAGTGTATGTGGACGATCTGAATATAATCGGTACACGTGAAGATATTGAGGAAGCGAGTTCTTACCTAATGTTGGAATTCAAGATGAAGGATTTGGATAAAATCAAATTCTGTCAGGGTCTGCAACTTGAACATTCCCCTGATGGGATTCGAGTGCACCAGTCTGCATACACCTAGAAGGTGTTGGAGAAAGTTGGATTTATAAGGCATATATCTCAAAGCCCTCTCATTGGTAGGCTATGTAGATGCAGGGTACCTATCGGATCCGTATCTTCCAAGTCACTGACTGGATATGTTTTACTTTGTGGAGGAACAACAATTCCCTAGAAATCGTCCAAGAAAAGTCTCGTATCGACTTCGACGAACTACTCAGAAATCATAGCATTGTATGAGGCATCATGATAGTGTGTATGACTTCGAAGCATGATTCTCCACATTGAGCATAAGTGTGGAGTGAACACCGCACAAACCCCCACCATTATCTATTAAGATAAGGTGACTTGTGTTGCACAATCGTAGTCGGGGGTACGTGAAGAGTAATCTCACAAATCATTTGAACCCCATGTTCTTCTATATGCATGAACTGCAGAAGATGAACGAGGTGAGTATCTTGCATACTAAGTCGTGTGACAATCTCGTAAATTTGTTCACTAAATCATTACCGACATCATAATTTGAGAAGTGTGTTTGTATAATTTATATGATAAGATTTAGAGAAATGCTAGACTCGGGGGAAAATTATTCACGCCCCCATCTATAAATATCGATCTAGGTGATAGAGTACTCAATCTGATGTTGCGTGGATTGTACTTTTTCCCCTTACGCGAGAAATTTCGTGCAACATGAGAATATGTATTCTATGCGCTCTTTATCCATATATTTACCTCTGGATTTTTCAGAGATTTTTATACATAGAGAATACGGGATGTTGGAACGGGGGGTGTTGGGAAACCTTCCATACAAGGCAACATACACGCCCACCCTTTCTTGGGGTGGGGGGGGGGGTTCTCTAGATTGGTCTTCCCACCTACCCCTTCCCATTTATATACCGAGGCATTGTACGGAGAGAGACACACCAATGATAATAAAGCACCGTCCCAAGTATATCTCTATGTCATTTACTTTCTGCATTTGTGATTGATTTTCGTGTGTACGACTATTTCAACTACGATCTTGCTCCAAGCCTAATTTGGACTGGACTCGCCAGCAAAGGTGGTGGAACAATTGCAGCAGAACACGAAGAGAGACAAGCAGTCCATAGTACACCTAGGTATTGTTCGTTTCATCCACTGTCCAAGTGGATTGGAGGGACTATGGTGGATTGGAGGGGAATTTGTCTTGTTGGGGATTTAATCCACCTCAATCCCCACCAGGGCTTGTTGTTTCCACAAATTTGAAGGGGATTGGCAGGTATTAGGGTAAAATTAAATCTAACTTAAGTCAAATTCTCCTCCAATACTCTTCAATCCACTTGTGATGGGGTGTAAGAGCATCTCCACCCCCCTCCCACTGCGCCTAGGGCCTTTTTGGTCATTCGGTGCGCCGACGAACGAAAAGAACTCCCACTTGCCCCAGGAGCCCAAAAAACGTCGGATTTGGCCAAAACGTGCGCCGGCGAACCTAGCGCACCGGGGGGGACCTGGAGGCGTTGGGCGACGAAAATGCGTGGGAAACAAATTGCACGAAAAAAACTCGGCGCTGGCTCCGGACTACCAGCGAGTGTGGAGGCCACGTCCTTATTGCCTCACCTCGTTTCCCGTGAGAATCATGCACGGAAGCCTTCCTTTGCCACGCGGAGGCGCGCATGCGAGCCACCGCCGCTCCATCTTTGGTATTTCCCGCCTCTTCTATACCGCTCCCTCCCTCGCCCAACGCTATAAAAAAAGGCAGCCAGTTCGTCGTCAGCCACACATAGCTCTTCTTGCCCACTACCTCCGTTGAACTCGGCCCTCCACATATCCTCTGATGGCAGAGCCTGTTGAACGGACAACGACGTCGCCTAGAGGGGGGTGAATAGGCGATTAAAACTTTTCCGGTTAAAGCTTGCTAAATGCAGAAATAAACTAGGTGTTTAAATTAACAAGTATACAATCCAAAGTTTTAAATAGGGTGCTATAGCTTCGCTATAGCAACGCTATAGCATTTTCTGCATTGTGACGATAAGTGGATTAGCGCGCTAAATGTACCAAAACCCTTAAATAGCACGCTATAGCGGCGATTTAGCATCGCTATAGCGTTTCAAGAAGGTCGCGGCTAAATGTCATAGCCCTCTATTTAAAACTATGATAGAACCTAAATATTCTAGGGTCAACAAGATGCACTAACAACTTATGCTAAGCAAGACAAGTAACAAGGTGATAGCAAGATATATAACTTCAAGCGCGAAGGCTATCACAATCTAAATTGCATAAGTAAAAAGCTCGGGTATAGAAATAACTGAGGCACACAAAGACGATGATGTATTCCCGAGTTCCTCCCACAAGGGGAGTACGTCTTGTTGGAGGGGTGTGAGCTCACCACGAAGACCTACTCAACGCCACTAAGGCCTCACCCTATTCTCCGATGAACTTCCGCCACGAAGGCCTACTCAACGCCACTAAGGCCTCACCCTATTCTCCGATGAACTTCCGCCACGAAGGCCTAGTTCACCTCTCACTATTGAACCCCTTTTAGGCGGGGATCGAATCATTTACAAACACTTGGGGCACACACCCACAACTAAATTGGGGGCTCCCAACTCTTCTTGAATCACCACAAGTCGTCTAGGGTCAAAGACCTAAGAGTAACAAGCTCACAATCTTTCACTTCCACGAATCCTCGTGGAGAGAGCAAACCGATGCAAATGGCAAGAGCACAAGTGCTCAAATCCTCCACTCTCAAATTCCAACAAAGCAACAAATGCTTATGGGGGAATAAGAGAGGAAGAACAATGGAAAAACACCAAGAACTCCAAGATCAAGATCTACTAGGTTTTCCTCACTAAGAAGGAGGATGGATTGGTGGAAATGTAGATCTAGATCTCCTCTAACTTCTCCCTCAAAGATATGCAAGAATCATTGGAGGGATTGAGAGAGGAGGAAGCTTTCCAAAGTCAACAATGGTGGGGATAGAGAGGGAAAACGGGCTGGGAAAGTCTTAGGGACTTTGGGGAAGAAAGCCCCTTAAATAGTTGCTAAAAAACTAGCCGTTTTCTGCCCAAAATGCGAACAGGCCGGATTGGCCCGGAATAATTCCGGATGCAAGCATAGCCTTTTCCCGTTATGGCCGGAATGGCCCCAGAATATTCCGGATGCAAACAGTGAGACTCACAACCGATACGAGAAATGCTATAACTTTTGCATATGGACTCCGTTTTTGATGTTCTTGGGCTCGTTGAAATCGCAACGATGAGCACTACAAGAATATGAAAAGAAACATCATTGTCCATAAATGGAAGATAAAACCAAATGGGTAAAGGTTTAGACCTCTCAAATAGGAACACCCGGTAAAACCTCCAACACGAAAACACACATAACTTTTGCGAATGAACTCCGAATAAGGTGAATCCAAATGGGTTGGAAAGGTAATAACAAGGACTATCCAAACAAAAAAGGAATGGAGAATTTAACAAATATGGAAGGTGTGGAAAAATTCTCAAAGCTGAACCGGATATTTTCTTACCAAAACCGTTTTCGATAAACCTTGGCTTGCCATGAAGATCACGACAAGCACTAGAACCCAAAGGATACAAAAGCAAAATAAGAACCAAGAAACATGATATGCAAAGTATGCAAAGGTTTGAGCTCTCCACAACAATTCGATCACGTTACTCACTTGAGAGCCCCTCTTGATAGTACGACAATCTATCCTATAACCCGGTCTCCCGAAGACACGAGACCGGTAAAATAGAAAACCTATCAACACTATACCTTTTCCTTGATCATTCCACTTGAGCCAGATGATGACGATCTTGACTCTCTCAAGTTGGATCTTCTTTCTTGATTGCGCTTGCTAGCACAAGCTCCGCTTGATGAAGACTTGCAAGTTGCTCCCCCATACACCATTATGGGAGAGACTAGCTCCCCCATACACCATTATGGGAGAGACCCTTCTCGGCAAATATTCACAAGGACACAATCTCCAAAAGGGTGGCAAGCATCAAGCATAGGATATATTCTAGATGCTTCACTTGAGCTTCCACGTCAAGCTAGATGACGAACACCGCTTGACGACAACATAGACCACGGGCTATATGAAATCTTCCTTTTGGTTCATGCCCATGGAAAGATACCTAACCACACATAGACATGCCACACACACACATATCATGGATTAGTTCACAAAGCTATATTTACAATTGCTTACCATACCATGAGATACACAATCCCACTTGGTACAAATTGTAGCTTTGAGTGTTGATCGCTTGCTTGATCAACCTTGTATCTTTGCTTCTTACTTCAAATGATGATGTCTTGAAGATGATAATGAAAGATCACCTAATTCTTTTCTTCAAGACACACTAGCAATAAGCTCAACTCAAACCATGACCATTCTTCATATAAATCCTTGAATATAACAATGGCCATCAAGGAAGCTAATAGAGTTCAACACATCAACTCAACTATTTCCTATGGACAAGATCTACAAGGATAACTCAATGCAAACATTAGTCCATAAGGATTGCCATTAATTACCAAAACCACATATGGGGGACCCATGAACTTTAAATCTCCCCCATTTTGGTAATTGATGACAATCCCTTTTTACGGGGGTTTATATGATGAATTAGGCAACCATGCAAAACAAAGAGCAAGGATGCAATAGCATGGAAAGGAAAATGCTTAAGAACGAAACTAAAGCATAAACCAAATTCCCTTAAACCCTCTAAACTTCTCCCCCATTGGCATCCATTGCCGAAATGGGCAAAAAGATTAGAAGGCCAATATAGTAAGAGCTCCCCCATAGTGTATGCATTCCTCATGATATGAGTGGAATCAATTGCATATATCCTACTATGAATAGATGGAGGGAGATCAAACTATATTGAGGATCCAAAGGTTTACAAAGAAAATAAAATTGATGGATACTTTCACAAAGAAGCAACCAACCAAAGGATCCAAAAAACCGATTGACCAAAATCAATATTTTGATAAGATCAACCAAGTGTTCTAGAAAATCAAGAGGGAACTCCCCAAGGTACATGCACAATGTTAGATTTGAATTACTATATAGTGTGCACAACATGGAATCATCACTCCCTTCTAGATAATTTTGAACACAAACAAGAGCAAGCAACTAGATTGGAAATGAAGCAAAGCAACTTGCAAACAAACAAAATTTGAGCAATTAAGATCAAGAAGCGACAAATAAATACTTACTCAACCGAACTAGATGGGCGTGACAAGGAAAAACATTTTTAGGAGACTAATAAGATGATAAAATCATCAACATAGTATTTCAATATAAAGAAGGCACATAGTGCATATCATGTCTTTCCCATACACACAAACCAACAAGTAATAAAACACATAGGTCCACAATCTTATTAAGATGCAAAAGGAATACCAAAAGAAGAGCAAATCTTGTGACTTTTAGGAACCACCAAAGAATATAAAGCAATAAAACATGGTCACTAAAGAAAAAGAATATCAATTAAAGATGTAACTATTTCCGTGTGTATAAGTTTATAAGTGGACACCAATTACAAAGATTTATATCCACAAAGAAGCATGCACACACAAAATAGGTACAAAGGTGAAGATCATGATATCCAAGAGAGGTTCATAAATATACCAATAATATTTTTGCTTGAAAGCAAAGCACTAAGCTTAGTTTAATCTTAAGGGGATATAGATGAACAAACAAAACTCATCAAATCATCACAAATATCACAAGGGAATAGTGATAGTTGGAATGCTTCGAGAAAGGTAACGCATATCACAAAAGATTCAAATGGATTTTGAGAATTCATCAAAATTGCATATGAGAGACTTCGAGTAGAAGTTGCTAGATTAATATACTTGGGATTGGTGAATCATAAAATGATTATAAATATTCCCTAGATATGTAATCATCCCGGCTTACTCATATTTGCAATAAAGATGTTTTTGATAAGACATTTGCAAGAACCAAATGAAATGAAACAAATTGAATTCATGCCAAGATGCAACCTACACAAGGTTGAAAGCTAGAAATGTATGCATGGAATAGATACTTGTTACCGAGACGGCATTGGTGATGAAGAGGATGCGAGTTTGATAATCATCGTAGCTTGACTCCTATAATACCATGGTGAGAACACCTTCCTTATGAATGGAGCAAGCAACCAATGTATCTCCATTGTACCTAAAAACAAAATTCAAGTACAAAATGGTACCCAGACTCATTGGGTCCAAAGTAGTTAGAACAACTACAATACATAGGACAAACTCCACATAAATATGTGCATATTAATATGAATTTGAATTTCATGCACATCTTAGCCATTTAGGATTTGATGGAGTTTATTCTATATATTGGATCAACGAAAGTAAGCATGCCAAAAGATATACATAGTAAATATGCATGCACAAAACTTTCAAGAACCAAAACAAGATACAAATTGGACAAAGAACCAATTAAACCAAGAAGCCACTCACAAGAGTGAAAAGAAAGAGAATTGTCCAAATTATATCAAGACCCAAATCAACACATGATTGAGGAAACCAAATAGAGAAGATACCAAAAAAAACATCAAGGAATAAACAAACCCTCTACACTTTTCATGATAGCACAAAAAGTACCAAGACGAAAAATGTTCGTCTTCCAAAGAGACAAGTCATTGGGTAAAATACAAATTTAAAGACAACAAGTATTCAAACGCATATAGGATAGTTCTTCCAATAATAGTGCATTATTTATGATCTTGCATTTGAATACAAAATGCACACAATGGAATCATTACTCTCCATATATATTATTCAAACACTAGTCATGTTTAAATAAAATCAATTAGATGCAACACCAATATAAAGAATAGTGATCTACTCAATGTAGGATAGCTTCCCCAAGAATAGTGCAACCCAAAGAAGTATGACTTTGAACATAAGTGCACAAGTATGGGATCATTGCTTTTCCTAACTCAAGAAATCATAAAACAAATTTTGAGTAGAGCAAGGAAGACACAAGGGACTTAAACCAAACAAAACATTGGCAAGAAACAAAGAAACGTTTGAGCAAAGGCCAAAGTAAACATGATCAATAAACTTACCACAAATTATTATCACTTGTCAACGACAAGAGATGTATGGAGATATTTCTAGGTGGTATAATTGTTCACAATCATATTCACAAAACATAAGCATGTGAAAAAAGATAGGAATAGAAAAACATGCTTAGATAGAGATTCTTGAAGGCTTCAAATAAGAACCGAAAAAGCAAAGCGGCAAGAAGCTCTCACAAACAAGATACCAAAAGAAGAGAGAAAAAACACATTTAAGAAAACATGGAACTTGTTTGAGCAACATGCCACATAAGAACAAGATAACTAACAATATCAATTCTAGGTGGCAATACCTCACATGTTCACATTTTATAGGCTTGTAATATGCACATAGCTTATTACTCTCCCATAATGAGATAATCCATTTTTTTAACAAGAGGTAAAGAAAATAAATCCAACTAGAGAAAGTTAATGGACATTAGAATTTGAATTTCTCATGAGAAAGACATACCACATAGAGACAAGATAATATTGATATATCAACACTAAGTGGTATTCCTCATGTACACACATTTTAGGATAGTAAAGTGCCAAGAGCATATTACTCCCCCAAAATGGGATAGTCCATTAATCTCTCAAAGAGCCAAGTAAAATAAGCAAGAATTGCAATGAAGGCTCAACACAAAACACACAAGTACATGGAGTGCAAACCAACAAACATAACTAGATTACTAAAGATAGGTAAGTAGTAAGCACAACATATACAAACACATGATAGCAACAAAACTAACATATGCAAGGGAGCGTGCAACTTTCAAAGAATATATGAATTAGATACAAGTTACCGAAAAGAGGAACATTGGATAAGAGATATATATAATCCACATTACTTGGCTTGAGGAAATATAAATGATGAATATCCCTTAATTCTTCATGAGATAGCCAAGTCTCCAATGCCCTCCAACAACACCTATTGATCAAGTTTGAGCTTGTTGGTCCCCAACCAAGTTGGGTCCTAAGAGGTTAGTCACAATAGGTTTGGCAACCCAAAAGGTTCTTTTCTTGACACCACTTTGAGCACCAACAAACTTGGCAAACACATTGCCCACATTATCCTTCCAAATGGAATAAACATCATCAACAAGGATAGGGTTGGATAATGTACCATTAGTCCATGAAGAAGCAAGGTGTCCCTTCTCACGACAAAGGTAGCAACATCGACTCTTCTCTTTCTTCTTAATAGGCTCCTCAACTTGAGGAGCATTGGCTTGAGTCTTCTTAGGAGGTGGTCGTTGTTCAACTCGTGGTTGAGCATGAGATTGAACAAGAGGCCTCTTCCCTAGTTGCTTCTCACTTAGAGACTTATTCTTCAAAGGGCAAGATATAACTTGGTGCCCTTCAATCTTGCACTTGAAGCAAATAATCTTGGCCGTATCTTTTACTTGTTCTTGGCCCTTCTTCTTGTCAACCTTGGACTTGTCCTTGATATTGGAGTTGAATCCAAGTCCACTCTTGTCATTTGGAAGTCTTCTCACTCTCAACATCTTGTCAAGGGTGGAACTCCCTTGATGACACTTTTCCAAGTCTTTCTTCAAAGAAGTGACTTGGGCCTTGAGCTCTTTATTTTCCTCTACATGGTTAGAATCCACACAAGAGCTAGAGAAAGTAGATGCTTCATTGTTAGAGCAAAAAGGCAAGTAAAGCAATTCATCACAAGATGTAGAAACATTATGGGAGGATGAATTACTAATACGAGCACAAGTCAATATAGCATTACGAGAAGATATTGTGCTAGTAACCACATGAGTCTCACAAGACGTTACCTTTGTAGTGATAGCCTCAAGAGCTAATTTTAGGTTGGTATGGGATGCTAGAAGATCCTCATGGGAGCTAGATAGCATTTCATGACTTTCTTCCAATTTCCCACACTTGCTAGTCATTAACTCAAGTTGAGCCCTTAGCTCAACATTCTCCTTCAAAATAGATGCTTCACAAGATGTGGAGTTAGTAGCACAAGCATCATTAGAAATTGTCGAGGGGTTACCCCCGAGTAGGGTAAAGACAGGTGGTAAAGGCAGCTTACAGAAGAGAGGTTTGGTCGAGTAGCCGACTACCTGGTACTCGCTACCCGGTCGACTGCTACTCGGTCTCACCTCAAGATGACCAGAAGGAGATATCAATCAAGTTCTACCCTGACGAGTAGAAGGTTTGGCCCGAGTACAATTGGCGGGAACCATTGGCGGGAACCTACTCGGGCCAGAAAGTCAAAGGAGCCGTTCTGACACAGGATCCCGCGTATCCTGGGTCCGTACTTGGCAGCATTCGAACTACTGTTCACCTGGGACCGGCCTGCCTGACAGTGACAGCATGGAAGCAGGCTGTGGCAGGATAAGGGGGGCCTACTCTGTGCCTAGGTACAGTGATACCAGTCTGTCCCCTAGTTTTGCCCAACGACTTTACAGAAGCAGCCAAGGTTAGGAACCAAAGCTGTCAGCGGGTACTCGGAGAAAGGACGATGTGCACACTATGTCGACACTTGTCTAGATTTGGACGTATCCGGCTGGGCACCGTGTATATAAGGTGCCCCGCCGCCTCCTGCGCGAGGCACGTACACACAGGCTTATAGTGAACCCTAGAAACCCTAAGTTCTTGACCTAGCTCTACTCGGAGAAGAGAGAGAGGCTACTCGGTAGAGATCCCATTTGTACTGTGGCTACTCGGAGAGACATCGTAATACATAGAGAAAGGCAGGAGTAGGGGTTTTACCTCCTCACGAGGGCCCTGAACCTGGGTACATCGTGTTGTTTGTGTTGTGTGGATCTTACCTCACGCGGCTACCCGTCGCGTGATCCCTCCCCGGACACCTCCAGCGTCCATCGTCCCCACATCTTTAGCCATCCCATGGCATCTGCCGTGACACCACCACGACAGTTGGCGCCCACCGTGGGGCAACCAGCGGCGCTGGCTGGAGTTTCTGTTCGGACGGGATCTTCATCAGCGGAGCGCGTGGTTTGTGGCCTTGTCCACAGATTCGGCTCCTTCGACTTCGTCACCGACAACGCCGGCTGTTTCGGCGGCATGGCCATGCCCGAGGGCGGCTCGGTGATCTCCTTCGGCTCGCATCTCGTCTACGTCGCCACCGTCGCCAACAGCGCCTACCCCGAGCTGGTGCATGACGCGGAGGATCCTCCTGCGGTGGTTGCTGCTCGCGGAAGGCCTGCATGCAGCTCTGCATGCTGCGCTGAGGTGATGGTGACGGGCTTGGCGGCAAACACTAGCGCAGCCGCTACTGGCGCTGCGGCCGTCGTCGAGGAGGTTGACGACCCGCCTGCTGGTGGCAGGAACCACCGGCCCTACGAGAAGGAGAGCAACCTGCCGCCTTCCACGTCTACGGTCATCCCCGCGTCTGCTGCGCGAACCGGAATGCCCACTCCTACCGACATCGAGCTCCTAGCCGCGAGGGAGCAGCTCGAGCGGCAACGCCAGGAGCTGCTTGCCGAGCAGGCGGAGTTGGAGAAGATCAGGCTTGAGCTGAGTCTAGACCAGCTCGAGTACAACAAGGCTCACGGCTTCACGCCGGTCGCCAGGAGGCCCAGCAGAGTAGGCGCTACGCGGCGCAACCTGGGTGCCGAGATGGCGACAGTTGCGGAGGAGCCCGCGCAGTCCGCCACCGCGAACACCTTCACAAGGCCAAGGTACAGCACACCCGCCAAGACGCTCCGAGCTGCACAGGCCGTGGCTGCCGAGTTGCCGCGCCTGGATGGAGAGGCGCGTCTCAGGCAGCAGGAGAGGCTCAACGAGTTGGTGTTGGAGGCCGCCAGGCAAAACGAGGAGTTCCGGAAGGCCAACCCGGGAGCTGGAGCTTCGCAGGTGGTTCACTCGCACGCGGCTAGATCTAACGATCAGGCCTCGTCTCCGCATCCTAGCCGCGAGAAGAGCCGCAGCGGACGTTCGGGTAGAGACAGGCAAATGCAGGTGTATGACCCGGCTGGTGCCGCGAAACAGGTCGCTGTGCCGCAGCAGCCCGGGCAGGAACACAATGCTGCAAGAGCAGGCTCTCAAGCCCATCAAGCTCAAAGCCGTGCCCGAGAAGCCGCGCGTCCGGGTACTTCTCGGCAACCCGCAGCTCAGCCTACTCGGCAGAGGCAGCAGCCGCGCCCAGTGGCACCAGTCGCCAACCCGGTGGAGCAGCCCGCAGCTATGCAGGTGGATAGGTATGATGATGGCTACTCGGCTATGGAGATGGCTGGTTATGACATTCATGACCGTGTTGGTGAGCGTGTGTTGGCGCCTGGAGATGCAAGGCACCAGCTGGATCGTATCAGCTTGTCGGCGCGGCTTGAGAGCACGGGTCCTCCTGGCCCCGAGTGCTTTGGCCCGCGCATCATGAACGAGCCTTCCGTGAAGGGCTTCCAGCTCGCAAGAGGCACCAAGAGCTACAATGGTAGCACCAAGCCTGAAGATTGGCTCAATGACTACGTCACCGCGGTCCACATTGCGGGTGGCAACAGGAGATGGGCAGTGCGGTACGTCCCGCAGATGCTAGAGGGTCCAGCTCGCACTTGGCTCAACAACTTATCCAAGCACAGCATTAACTGCTGGCTGGACTTCTCGGACGCCTTCGTCAGCAACTTCACCAGCACATACAAGAGGCCGAATAGGCCCCAGCAGCTGTCGGACAAGTTTGTCTGGACTCCGTACCAGCTGATGAAGAAAAGCGACAAGTTTGTCTGGACTCCGCAAGCGGACGTGGCATTCAATGAGCTGAAAGCAATGCTGGCTAGCGCTCCCGTCTTGGCTAGTCCGCTACCCAAGGAGCCTATGCTGATGTACATTGCTGCGACTAACCGAGTAGTCAGCGTGGTGATAGTGGTGGAGCGAGAAGAAGAATGCAAGAGTGTGCAGCGCCCAGTCTATTATCTCAGTGAAGTGCTGTCCAGTTCCAAGCAAAACTACCCGCACTACCAGAAGATGACATATGGTGTGTACCTGGGCGCCAGGAAGCTGAAGCATTACTTCCAGGAGCACCCCATCACTGTTGTGAGCTCTGCTCCCATCTCGGACATCATGGGAAACAAGGAGGCGAGTGGCAGAGTAGCCAAGTGGGCAATCGAGCTAGCCGCGTACGCTCCCGGGTATGCGAGAAGAGAAGCAATCAAGTCTCAGGTCTTGGCGGAATTTCTTGTGGACTGGGCCGAGATGCAGTATGAACCTCCTGCTCCAGTTTCCAACTATTGGAAAATGCACTTTGATGGCTCAAAGGTGAAAGAAGGCCTTGGTGCTGGCGTCGTGCTTACATCACCCAAGCGGGATCAACTCAAGTACGTGCTGCAGATTCATTTCAAGGCATCCAACAATGTAGCCGAGTACGAGGCGGTGGTGCATGGTTTGCGAGTAGCAAAGGAGGTTGGCGTGCAGCGCATTATATGCTATGGTGATTCAGATCTGGTGGTGCAGCAAGTCTCGGGTACCTGGGATGCTTTGGATGCCAACATGGCATCGTATCGCTTCTTGGTGCAGTCAATGACTGGGTTTTTCGAAGGCTGTGAGTTCCAGCACATTCACCGAGCAGAGAACGAAGCGGCAGACGAGCTATCCAAGTTGGGATCTTCTCGGCAGTCCATCCCGGCAGGGATTGCCTTGGAGCATTTGAGGAAGCCATCTATCAAGCCTTCCCCCAACTCGGAATCCATCTTTGTTCCTTCTCTGCCAAGTGAAGAATCTGACCCGATGGAGATTGACTGGGAGAGTGCTGCAGAAAACCCGGGGACTGCCGTCCTCTACTCGGGGACTGCCATTCCCTGCTCGGGGACTGCCATTCCCTACTCGGGGACTGCCGTTCCCTACTCGGGGACTGTCACTCCCTACTCGGGGACTGCCACTCCTTACTCGGGGACTGCCACTCCTTACTCGGGGACTGCCACTCCCTACTCGGGGACTGCCACCCTCAACCCAGAGGCTGTCGCGTTCATTGAAGAAGTTCTCGCCAATCGGTCTGGGCTGCAGAGAAGCGTTCCCACTCCTCCTGTGCAACCACCAGAGCCTGTCCCAATGGAACTGGACGAACCAGTGTTTCCTATACGGGAGACACCGAGTTGGGCTATGCCCATATTATCCTTTCTAAGGGACGGCACTTTACCTGAGGATGAGGTGACTGCGAGCCAGATTCAGAGAAGGTCCAAGGGCTACACCATAGTCCGAGATGTGCTGCACAAGAGAAGTGCCACCGGCGTGCTGCAACGCTGTGTGAGCCCAGAGGAAGGAGAAGAAATCCTGGTGGAGATACATCAAGGGGAATGTGGGCATCACGCCTCTTCTCGGGCTTTGGTCAAGAAAGCTTTTCGGCATGGCTTCTACTGGCTCACTGCACTGCAGCAAGCTGAAGATATTGTGAGGAAGTGCGCCGGCTGCCAGATGTTTGCAAGTAAGATTCACATGCCAGCTTCCGAGTTGAAAACAATTCCTATCACATGGCCATTTGCTGTTTGGTGCTTGGATATGGTTGGTCCTTTCAAGCCGGCTAAGGGTAATATGACACATATCTTGGTCATGGTGGACAAGTTCACCAAATGGATCGAGGTGAAACCTATTCGGAAGTGCGATGGGGTCACAGCTGTGAAGTTTGTGAAGGATGTGATCATGAGATATGGCTACCCGCACAGTATCATCACCGACAACGGCACCAACTTTGCAGAAGGGGCAATGGTGCGATTCTGCAGAGATAAGCATATCCGACTAGACGTTGCGTCAGTCGCGCACCCTGCCTCCAATGGGCAAGTTGAGAGAGCCAATGGAATGGTACTGGCAGGCATCAAGCCAAGGCTGATTGAGCCATTGCTGAAAACACCTGGGTGTTGGCTAGAAGAGTTGCCAGCGGTGTTGTGGAGTCTAAGGACTACCCCTAACCGGTCAACCGGCTACACGCCATTCTTCTTGGTATACGGGGCTGAGGCCGTGTTGCCAATAGACCTAGAGCATGACTCCCCCCGAGTAGCCCTCTACACTGAGGTGGAGGCGAGAGAAGCTCGAGAAGACGACGTTGACCTGCTTGAAGAAGCAAGAGAGCTGACTCTGTCACGTTCGGCTATCTACCAGCAAAACCTGCGGCGTTGTCATAGCCGAAAGGTGAACCCAAGGGTTTTCCGAGAAGGAGACATGGTCCTTAGGTTGGTGCAGCGCACAGCCGGGATGCACAAGTTGTCTCCTCCTTGGGAAGGGCCTTTCATTGTCAGCAAAGCGCTGCACAATGACGCGTACTATCTTGTAGATGTGCGCCCATCGCAGGCGAACAGGGCAGATAAAGCAGGAGAGGAAACCAAGCGTCCCTGGAATGTAGCTCTACTTCGTCGTTTTCATTCGTAAGCAAAGATGTGTATGTACCCTCTTATCCGAGTTGAAATTCTACTCTGCAATCTGAAATTGTTCTCGGGGACTGCCCTCGTCCAAATTTGCTCTAAGTGTTTTTACTCGGCTTGGTCCTTTGTCTATTCGGTTGCTCCACTTCAGAACTCATAAGTGCATTGAGTACTGTGTTTAAACCTATATGCCAACTCTTCGACTTTGCTGCTGTCCGAAACCCGGCTTCATGGCAAGCAAGAGAACAAGCAAAAGGTCAATGAGCACACGAAAATCGCTAAGGAAGAAAGAGTGCAGGAACCGAGTAGATTGTCGGTTACTTTTGTTCCCTGTTTTCGTCTTCTCGGCCAAGTCGTGGGCTGCGTTACCATGGTTGTTTCTAGCGGCTAAGTATTTGCAGCCTTACTACTTGATTCTTGTGACTCGAATACCAAAAAAGCGACAAGTCGCGGGTAGAGCAGAGATGAAAAGATAGGGTGAATAAGAAATGCAACTCGGGGACTCGCATGGAAACGCAACTCGGCATTGAGCCAATATCGTTCAACTTGATTAATGTCGAAATAAACAGAGTGGGCATAAAAAACTGTGTAGCAAGCAAAATAAAGATAGTCTATTACATCTGCTCCCGGCATCCCGGGGATCTGATAAGTGTTCGAGTTTGAAAGAGAGTGCAGGTTGCTTCAAGATGAGGAGGCAGTGTTCTCGGCGCTGGCCTTGGCTGATGTTTCTTCGGCGGCGGTCTTGGCAGCAGTTTCTTCGGTGGCGGTCGTGGCAGCTGTTCCCTCGGTGCTGGCATGGGTGGCACCCGCTTCCGTCTGGACGGTGGCGGATTCCTTCATCTCGGCATCGTCTTTGGTGGCCGCCTGCTCAGAAGTGGCCGTGGCCACCGAGACGGGTCCTGGAGCCGAAGAGGAGCCTGAAGCTTGGCCAGGAGGGGGCACCGTGTCGTCGAGAGCAGCACCTGAGGAGGTGCCAAAATCGAGTGCGGCGGTGTCGATGTGGGCGTACTCGTCCTCATCGCTACTCGCGACGGCGACGTTCTTCCCCTTCCCGGCCTTGCCCTCAGGAGATTCGAAGTGGCCTTCCAAGTCGGATTCCACTTCGTCATCCTCCTCCTCGTCCTCCTCGTACTCGGTGTCGGGCTCGGGGAGGCCATCGATGAAGGTCTCCGTCTCAGCGCACTCCGCGACCTCGTAGGCGATTTGCTTGCGGGTAGCCACGCAATCGGGATCTACCTCCCACTTGGAGTTGTTGCGCTTCCCACGGATGAGCTGCATGTTGAGGTTTTCATACCAGGATGCTATGCAGAGAAGCATCACGTCCGCACCAGCCCGGGCGCCCGAGGCACGCCACTTCTTCAACTCCTTCTTCACATTCTTCAGCTTGAAGGCTAGGCCCTTCATGGTGGTTGGCCGATCATCATGAGGCCAAAACAGCCTGTGGAGCTCAAAGCCCTCGTGCACCAAGTCAGTTCCGACGCCAGCCAGCTGTTCGAAATAGTCCTTGAGCACCAGCAAGCTGTCCTCGATCCCGGCTCTGGTATCCGCTGCCTCACCTTTTGCAAGGCGAGCTGCTTGGGCCTTGGCCACCTTGGGCGCAGAAGGGGAATCAAGATGAGGCCAGATCTCTGAAATAGCATGTGGAAACTTCAGAACCAGGAAGAGAAGAATCGAGTAGAGGAAAACCGAGAAGAAATACGACCGAGAAGAAAAGAAGCAGCGAAGAAAAGACTTACCGGACAGTTCATTGCGCAGCCGCTGCAGCTGGGTCCTCCAGGACTCCTCGTTGGAAATGTGCTTTTCTTGGATCAGGCGCAAGCTATCCATCTGAGCAAAGAGATCAGCGTTGGTCTTCTTTAAGGTTTCGCATTCCTGCTCAAGGGCCCTCTCCTTGGCTCTGAAAGTGGTCTCGGCCTTGGCCTTCTCGGCGATTGCTTTGTCCCTCTCGGCGCCAATCTTGACGGCATCCTTGAGTGCCTTTTGCAACTGGAGTTGCAGTTTCTCGGTCTCCGTGGTGTGGTCCTTCAACAGCTCAACGGCCTGGTCGGACAGCTGCTTCTGCACCTCTGCTGGCTTGACACAGTCTTGGTGTGCCTCAGCAAACAACTTGTAATCTTCTGCGAAGAGATAGATGAGGTTAGCAGAGGAGCAGAGAAGAAACAGATTCAAAGTCACATCGAGTAAACAACAAGCTTACCTTCTAGCCTTTTGATGGTGGCCTCGGAGTTCTCCACGAAGCTGCGGCATTTCTCATGTTCGTCTGCTAAGGCCTTCAGTTTTTCTGCAGAGAAGGAGAGGTTAGCGCATAAGAAAGCATAAGCGAGCGTAAACAAAAACGCATGAATCGCACAGCAAAAAGCGTACCTTGCACTTCAGTCAGCTGCTGGGTGCTGTCCTTGGCGTTCTTGCTGGCTGCCTCCGCAGCTGCCTTTACCTTCTCTAGAGCAGCAATTCGCCTCCTGGCGATGGAGTGGTTCCAGAGAAGATGGCGGTACAGGTTGGTCCGCTTCAGGACGCTATCCTGAGAAGCGAGAAGAAGCAAGTTAGAAAAAGCAGGGTAGATTCAACCCGAGTAGGAGGCTACTCGGAAAGTATCCACCTACTCGGCTAGAATCTCGGGGACTGGGAGTGATAGAAAGGAGCAGAAAGGCGAATAGAAGAGAAGAAAATTCAACTCGGAATAGATAAGGAAAACTCACTGCGTAGGACTGCTCGATGTCCTCGGCATTCTTGCGGTGCAGGAACATCTTGGCTGCGAGTGTCGCGGTCTCGGTGGAGACGGACATGGGATTGCGTCCCAGGTCAACCTTGTTCCAGTCCACGCGCATGTGGTCGATGCCGCCAAGGCTAAGACCGTGCCACTTCTCCACGCCGAGAACCTTGCTATCCCATTTGGCGTCGATGAAGCCAATGGTGTCCAGTACCTGCTCAAGGCCTTTGGAGGTTATTGGTTTGTCTTGGACTCCACGAGAAGCGATGTTGACAGATTGGGGTTGGCTTGGATCTGGAGGAGGGGAGTTCACGGCTACAACTTTCCTTCCCCTCTGGATAGCTAAAGCTTTGTCCTTGGGAGGGAAGCCGATTGAGTGCTGATGGCTAACCTCAATCATGTACTCCGGGTAGCAAGGCTGGCCAGCAGCGCGAGCATCGGCTGAGATCGCGGCGGGAATCGGGCCAGACTCATGGATCACTAGTGCTCCACCTGAGGCTGGTAGCGGCACTTGGTCTCTGGACCGCTTCTTCGTCCTTTCCTTCTCGGGATCTTGAGTTTTCTTCCCGTCAGCTTTGGCTTTCGCCTTCTCGGCCGCTTCCTTCTCGGCCTTGGTTCTCTCAGCAGTTTCCTTCTCAGCCTTGGCCTTCTCGGCGGCTTCCTCCTCGGCCTTGGCCTTCTCAGCAGCTTCCTTCTCTGCTGCCCTTCTGTCAACCTCACCCCTCAGAGCATCCAGGGCTCGTTGCCTGGTTACTCGCCCGGCAGGAGGGCTGGATGTATCCTTGGTTTTCGGCGGCGAGGAGGAGGTTGGCGGTGTAGGGCCTTGCGCAGTCGGTGGTGTAGGGCCTTGCGCAGTTGGTGGTGTAGGGCCTTGCGCAGTTGGTGGCGCTGCAGATCCGTCGCCTTGTGCAGCTCCTGGCTGGGCGCTACTCGGTGTCACGCCCGGCTGCACGCTGCTCAATGGATAAGCAGTGGCATCCGTGGCGGTGGTGTCTTCTACTCGCTGCGCGGCAGCGAGGCTCTCTTGTGCAGCAGCCCCTGTGGCGGGCTGCTCTTGCTCTGCTTCAGGCCGCTCGGCGGCGGTGTTGTCTTGCATCTCGTGATCTTGGTTCTCCTCGGCATTGCTTGCCGGAGGAGAAGGGGGTCTCTCATCGTGGACGGTAGTGTCCTGTGCTGCTGGTTCAGACGCTGCTCCTTGTGCATCGGCAGTCTGTGGATTGGCAGCAGCAGCATTGGCGGTGTGGTCCTCATCATCATCGTCCAGATTGACCAGAGGTACTGGTTTTTCCTTACTATGATCAGACGCGAGAGCTGCGTTCGCGTCCATAGGAGGTCTGCAGAGAAAGGGAACCCAGAAATTAGAAGGAATCTGGGAAAAATAGTACCGCGCGAGAAGGGAAACGACCGAGAAGAGGGCTTACGCGGTGGTGCATTTGAGCTCTCGTTTGGTTCTCTTCACGACCGCCTTCTTCTCGGCGGGTTTCCTCTTCTTGGCAGGAGGCGCTGGTGCTCCGCTACCAGCCCGTTTGCGGGTCTCAGGAGCGGCGATGGACAGGGGCTTGACGACTAGGGGCGCATCGCCCTCGTTCTCGTCTTCGTCCTCGTCGTCCTTGTCCGCGATAACTTCATCTGGGAATCAAAGAGAAAAGAGGAAAGAATCAAAAACAGCAAACGAGGGATTGATGCTTCTCGGAAACAAACAGAATGAAAGTATAGTTACCATCAAAATCCTCATCGGACCAAGTGCGGAGAGCATCGCGCTTGTCAGTAATGGGGGAGCGAGTAGGGTTGGCCTGCTCCGCGGCATCGAAAGAGGGCACATCGTCCTCCTCGCGATCAGGAGACCAGTTGCCCTCAAAGACCTCGCAGCTCTCGATTATCTGGCGAGTGAGGACCTGAAAAGCAGAGAAGGATCACAGACTAGCCGAGTACCAGGAAGGAATTCTACTCGGATAGGCGTGCAGGTACAAAGCACACAAAGCCTAGGCAGTCTACTACGCATTCTACCCGGATAGGCGTGCAAACACAAAGCATACTAAGCCTAAACATGTTTGCTGAAAGATATTACTCGGAAGGGCGTGCAAGTATAAAGCACATCAAGCCTAAGAGTTGTTCTCTAGTAGGCTATCCGGCAAGGCGTGCAAGCATGAAGCACATTAAGCCTAAGCAATTCGGCTAGATGTCCTACTCGGAACGCAAGGCAATTGCTAGTTGATGCAAGAAGAAGAAGTTATCTACTCGGAAAGTGTATGCAGAGAGCAGAGTAAGAAAGGCGTACCCGCTCAATTGGCTTTGTACGGCTGTACGGGACGAACCCGTATTGCCAGTGGTCGCCAAGGCTTGTCGTCAGGATGTTCCTTGCATGCCAGGGAACGTCGATGTTGTCGATCTCGATGGTGGTGGTCCTGGTGCAGTCGCGGGGCCCTCCCATGTAACACATGAGATGGCACCGCTCCTGCAAGGGCAGCACTCGGCGCTGGATCCAGCAGGCCACCGGATCGTCGTTCTTGAGGCCCTGCGCCTTCAGCCAGCCGAGTCTGTCTTCCATCTCGATGGCGTCATCGTTATTGACGGGCTTGTCCTTCCAGTACATCCCGATTGGAGCGCGATTGCACCAAACGGGCAGGTTGATTCTATCGTTCACCGGGGCTCCTTCCGCGGCGGCAACGTTCCTCACGTAGAGGAACGTCTTCTGCCATAGCTTGACGGAGTCCAGCCCCTTGATGCGGGGGTGGTTCGTCCCGGACCGCTGCACCATCATGGCGCAGCCGGTGTCGGTGGCGCGGGCGACGCCCGCGGAGTCCTTCTTCCCGGTAGATTGTTGGCGCAGGTGGAAATACCTGAGCCACGTCTCCCACGTGGGCCGGATGCCGAGGAAGGCCTCGCAGACCACGGCGTGGTAGGCGAGGAAGACGACGGCGTTGGGCGGCAGATGGTGCATCTGGATGCCGAAGTGGTTGAGGAACTTCCTCATGAAATCGGAGGCGGGTAGTCCGAACCCGTGCTCGAAATGCGCCAGGAAGACGACGCGCTCTCCCTCCCGCGGGGACGGCACGATTTCGCCGTCCGGCGCCCGGCACTCCACGCCGGGAGGGACTCGCCTGGTATTGACGAGCCAGGCGCAATCTTCCGCGGTGACGCAGGAGCCGGCCCAGCCTGACTTGGCCATTGTGGCGAGTTGGGAAGGTGAAAGATTTCGAGGGGAATTGGTTGGTGGATTGAGTCCGCGGCGGCGCGAGAGCTTGCGCGGCGGCGGAGAGCACGGTGGCGGAGAAGAGCGGGAGACGAAGAAGGAATAGTGCGAGGGAAGGGGAAAAGGAAGTTACCGGCAGGGGTATTTATATCTCCTCCGCGAGTTTACCGTTACCGTCGTGGGAGTGGGATCGATTGTGCCGTATGGTGGATCCTGTGGCCGGCTAGAAACGCACACAAGCGCCGGTTGCGCGCGTAATGGCCACAGTTGATCCCACCACCGAATCGTGGCCTATAACTACACTTGATGAGACATGACGGCCGGTGGGCCCATTGCGTGAAAACTGGACGCGTGGCGGGTCGTGTCCTGGGCAACGAAACGACAAGGTCGTGGATGCTCGACATGTGTGCAGTCGCTGCGCGAAGGGCCGGATTGTGCTCTGTGCCGCAGAGGCTCAATCCAAGAAATTTCTCTAAGTCTTTTTACTCGGTTACAGAGTAGAAAGCAAGTGCTACTCGGAAGAGAAGAAACTCAAGGTACTTTCCAGATAGCTACTCGGAGGTTCTACTCGGCATCTTGAGGTTCAAGGGTTAAGATGCAAAGGCTGGTTTTAAGC
Organism: Alopecurus myosuroides; assembly: GCA_028641055.1. Taxonomy (NCBI): domain Eukaryota; kingdom Viridiplantae; phylum Streptophyta; class Magnoliopsida; order Poales; family Poaceae; genus Alopecurus; species Alopecurus myosuroides. Next base: position 309,499,817 of record CM054062.1, on the reverse strand, counting down.
TGGCAGAGCCTAGTGAACAAGTTCGCAAGACTCAACCAGCTTCGGGGACTGCTGTCGGGGGGTTACCCCCGAGTAGGGTAAAGACAGGTGGTAAAGGCAGCTTACAGAAGAGAGGTTTGGTCGAGTAGCCGACTACCTGGTACTCGCTACCCGGTCGACTGCTACTCGGTCTCACCTCAAGATGACCAGAAGGAGATATCAATCAAGTTCTACCCTGACGAGTAGAAGGTTTGGCCCGAGTACAATTGGCGGGAACCATTGGCGGGAACCTACTCGGGCCAGAAAGTCAAAGGAGCCGTTCTGACACAGGATCCCGCGTATCCTGGGTCCGTACTTGGCAGCATTCGAACTACTGTTCACCTGGGACCGGCCTGCCTGACAGTGACAGCATGGAAGCAGGCTGTGGCAGGATAAGGGGGGCCTACTCTGTGCCTAGGTACAGTGATACCAGTCTGTCCCCTAGTTTTGCCCAACGACTTTACAGAAGCAGCCAAGGTTAGGAACCAAAGCTGTCAGCGGGTACTCGGAGAAAGGACGATGTGCACACTATGTCGACACTTGTCTAGATTTGGACGTATCCGGCTGGGCACCGTGTATATAAGGTGCCCCGCCGCCTCCTGCGCGAGGCACGTACACACAGGCTTATAGTGAACCCTAGAAACCCTAAGTTCTTGACCTAGCTCTACTCGGAGAAGAGAGAGAGGCTACTCGGTAGAGATCCCATTTGTACTGTGGCTACTCGGAGAGACATCGTAATACATAGAGAAAGGCAGGAGTAGGGGTTTTACCTCCTCACGAGGGCCCTGAACCTGGGTACATCGTGTTGTTTGTGTTGTGTGGATCTTACCTCACGCGGCTACCCGTCGCGTGATCCCTCCCCGGACACCTCCAGCGTCCATCGTCCCCACATCTTTAGCCATCCCATGGCATCTGCCGTGACACCACCACGACAGAAATAGAAGAAGACAACTTGGCAAGCTCATTATTCAACCTAGAGTTTTCCTCAATTAGATTAGCATTGCCAACAACAAATTCAACCTTTTCATTTTTAAGCACTTTATATTTAGCATTTGTATGGTCACGTGCTTTAGTGATATAGGCTATTTGTTCATTATAGAGCTCCTCGATAGATTCAAGTTTCTCCTCAAGAGTAACTCTGAGCTCATACTCTTCCTCAAGAGACGTAGTGAGGGATGCCTTTTCATCGGCATCACTTCTTTCAATCTCACCTTTCTTTTCAATGATTTTAGTGCTATAAATAGAAAAAGCCAAAATTTCACCCAAAGGAGTGATAGCTTTACTACCTTTAGGGAGATCGAGAAGAACCAACTCACCCTTATCCATTAAAGAGACCTCATCCTCATATTCTCCACAAAATAAATCCTCATCCTCATCATCACAAGATGTTGTGGGTTCCAAAGGTGGAGATACCTTTGAATCCTTAGCCATAAGGAACATATGAGAAATGGATGGCGAAGATGAAGATATACTTTAAGCGCCATTAATGTCCATGTCTTGTTCCACCAAAAAGTGGGATTCCTCTACATTGTTAGCCACACAAGTACTAGAGGAAATGGAAGCATTGTTTTCATGAAAACAAGACATAGGAAGAATATCATCATGAGATTTAGTTGAACAACTATTACATGATATGCAACGACTATAAATACTAGCATGTATGGAACTTTGAGTGCTAGAAGATATTAAGTCCAAAGATAGATCATTGCTATGGGATAGAGATGAAGTATAGTCAATAGCAAATTCACTATCCATGATGCAATTTCTATCACCACGCACCATATCATTACCTTGTGACAAATCACATGTTGGTGGAGTGGAGAAAGATGTGAACTCATCACGGACGGAAGTGGATGAAGAACAATCATCCTCAATAATGTTGGACACATCATATATAACTTGAAGTTTTGTCCATAGCTCATGAGCGTTCCGAAAAGGCATGATTTATTCAATAACTACATCGCTCAAAACGCACAAGAGACCATTAGATACAAGAGTATCGAGATAAGAATTTTCCTCATCCTCTAAAGATAAGTCTTGAGAATTCTTTGGAGGAGGAAAATCCATATCTACAATTCTCTTAACATACTTTGGACCCATGTCTGTAAGAAAATTAAGAATGCGAATTTTCCAAACATCATAATTTCTAACATAGAATATAAAAGCGGGATCATGATCTATTTCTCTAAACGACATCGTACTCTCTAGGATGTAAAGCTTAATAAAGAGAGACGAGGCTCTGATACCAATTGAACGGACAACGACGTCGCCTAGAGGGGGGAGGGTGACTAGGCGATTAAATTTTTTCCGGTTAAAGCTTGCTAAATGCGGAAATAAACTAGGTGTTTAAATTAACAAGAATACAACCTAAATATTCTAGGGTCAACAATATGCACTAACAACTTATGCTAAGAAAGACAAGTAACAAGGTGATAGCAAGATATATAACTTCAAGCGCGAAGGCTATCACAATGTAAATTGCATAAGTAAAAAGCTCGGGTATAGAAATAACCGAGGCACACGGAGACGATGATGTATTCCCGAGTTCCTCCCACAAGGGGAGTACGTCTCGTTGGAGGGGTGTGAGCTCACCACGAAGGCCTACTCAACGCCACTAAGGCCTCACCCTATTCTCCGATGAACTTCCGCCACGAAGGCCTAGTTCACCTCTCACTATTGAACCCCTTTTAGGCGTGGATCGAATCCTTTACAAACACTTGGGGCACACACCCACAACTAAATTGGGGGCTCCCAACTCTTCTTGAATCACCACAAGTCGTCTAGGGTCAAAGACCCAAGAGTAACAAGCTCACAACAATCTTTCACTTCCACGAATCCTCGTGGAGAGAGCAAACCGATGCAAATGGCAAGAGCACAAGTGCTCAAATCCTCCACTCTCAAATTCCAGCAAAGCAACAAATGCTTATGGGGGAATAAGAGAGGAAGAACAATGGAGAAACACCAAGAACTCCAAGATCAAGATCTACTAGGTTTCCCTCACTAAGAAGGAGTATGGATTGGTGGAAATGTAGATCTAGATCTCCTCTAACTTCTCCCTCAAAGATATGCAAGAATCATTGGAGGGATTGAGAGAGGAGCAAGCTTTCCAAAGTCAACAATGGTGGGGAGAGAGGGGAAAACGGGCTGGGAAAGTCTTAGGGACTTTGGGGAAGAAAGCCCCTTAAATAGGTGCTAAAAAACTAGCCGTTTTCTGCCCAAAATGCGACCAGGCTGGATTGGCCCGGAATAATCCGGACCCCGGAATATTCCGGATGCAAACAGAGCCTTTTCCCGTTATGGCCGGAATGGCCCCGGAATATTCCGGATTCAAACAGCGAGACTGACAACCGATACGAGAAATGCTATAACTTTTGCATATGGACTCCGTTTTCGATGTTCTTGGGCTCATTGAAATCGCAACGACGAGCACTACAAGAATATGCAGAGAAACATCATTGTCCATAAATGGAAGATAAAACCAAATGGGTAAAGGTTTAGACCTCTCAAATAGGAACACCCGGTAAAACCTCCAACACGCGAATGAACTCCGAATAAGGTGAATCCAAATGGGTTGGAAAGGTAATAACAAGGACTATCCAAACAAAAAGGAATGGAGAAGTTACCATACATGGAAGGTGTGGAAACATTCTCAAAGCTGAACCGGATATTTTCACCACCGAAATCGCAACAAGTTTTTCTTACCAAAACCGTTTTCGATAAACCTTGGCTTGCCATGAAGATCACGACAAGAACTAGAACCCAAATGATACAAAAGCCAAATAAGAACCAAGAAGATGATATGCAAAGTATGCAAAGGTTTGAGCTCTCCACAATAATTCGATCACGTTACTCACTTGAGAGCCCCTCTTGATAGTACGACTATATATCCTATAACCCGGTCTCCCGAAGACACGAGACCGGTAAAATAGAAAACCTATCAAGATTATACCTTTGCCTTGAGCATTCCACTTGAGCTAGATTATGACGATCTTGACTCTCTCAAGTTGGATCTTCTTTCTTGATTGCGCTTTCTAGCACAAGCTCCGCTTGATGAAGACTTGCAAGTTGCTCCCCCATACACCATTATGGGAGAGACTAGCTCCCCCATACACCATTATGGGAGAGACCCTTCTCGGCAAATCTTCACAAGGACACAATCTCCAAAAGGGTGGCAAGCATCAACCATAGGATATCTTCTAGATGCTTCACTTGAGCTTCCACGTCAAGCTAGATGACAAACACCGCTTGACGACGACATAGACCACGGGCTATATGATATCTTCCTTTTGGTTCATGCCCATGGAAAGATACCTAACCACACATAGACATGCCACACACACACATATCATGGATTAGTTCACCAAGCTATATTTACAATTGCTTACCATACCATGAGATACACAATCCCACCTGGTACAAATTGTAGCTTTGAGTGTTGATCGCTTGCTTGATCAACCTTGTATCTTTGCTTCTTACTTCAAATGATGATATCTTGAATATGATAATTAAAGATCACCTAATCCTTTTCTTCAAGACACACTAGCAATAAGCTCAACTCAAACCATGACCATTCTTCATATAAATCCTTGAATATAACAATGGTCATCAAGGAAGCTAATAGAGTTCAACACATCAACTCAACTATTTCCTATGGACAAGATCTATAAGGATAACTCAATGCAAACATTAGTCCATAAGGTGTAACACCTGGAGTGTTACCCTTGGTAGAAAGTGTTTGTTTTGTTCTTGCTTTGCATCCATGCATCATATTGCATTGCACCATGTTTGCATCACCACTGAATAATTCAATTCAATCAATCATACTTGTTATTTTTTTCAATATGGGTTTAAAAATTCAAATTTGGCAAACAAAGTAAATTCAATAATGTTGTTTAATTGCTTGAGCTTATTAACTAGAATTGCTTTTCCAAAATTTCCCAAATCAAACATTGTTTGAAACTCAACTAAAACCTTTAAACCAAATTAAATTTTCCACATTGTGAAACAATGTTAACTCTTGCTTTGTTTGTTGTTTTGGAAAATTAACATCAATAATTCCTAAAAGGAAAACCCCCAAAATCCTATCCTTTCTCTCTCTTTGATCTCTTGCAAAAAAAAATGCAAAAAGGAAAAAAAAATAATAAATAGCAAAGGGGAGAGGCAGCCCATCTCCTTTCTTTTCTCCCCAGCCCACCTATTCTTTCCTGGCCCCATACCCCCTTCCTTTTCCTTGTCGTCTTCCTCCTCCCACGTCACCCTCCTGTACGAACACAGCGGAACCGATCGATCACCTCCAACCCCCCTCCAGATCGCTGCCGTACTAGGCTCTCACCACCATAAAACCACACCCCACCCTCTGCCCCACCTCTGCAACCCTAGTCCCATCCGCCCCGCCGCCATCTTCCATCTCTACCACCTCCCTCTCTCACTGCACCTCTTCTCCGTTGCTGAACCTCAACAGAACCCTGCACCATCTCCTCCCCTTAGCTCCGACCGCCATGGGCACCGCGAGGAGATCCTCTCTCCGGGAATGGAACCGGGGTGGATTCCTCGTCGACTTTCGTGAAGGAGCAGAGGCGGGAGGAGGCCCGAGCCGGCCGCGCCGTCGCCGGAAACGTCCTCCGCCGCCGAGCCTGTTGCCGCCCCTTCCTCGCCATCGGACAAGGCCTCGACGAGCAGCAGGTGATTCCCCTGCCTACCCTCCTCTCCCCTCATGTCCGCACTCCTCCACGGCGGCCCGCTCCAGCAGCCGCGGGCGAGCAACCGCGGCGGGGCTGGCCACCGCGAGCAGCGCTCGCCGGCCGCCTTTCCCTGTCCGCTCGCAACTGCAGCGAGATGCAGGCTTCGTTCAGTTAAAAAAAAAAAACTCCGTGAAACACCTTAACCTTCCTTGCGATCCGTACCTGACAAGCAGTCGATCCCAGCGCAGTTGGCAGGGCCCTTGCGCTCGCTCACCCAGATCGCAGGTTCGATCCCTGCGGGAGGCAAAAATTGCCTCCCCTTTTTTCCTAGCGCGCGACCCGCGCGGGGCCCACATGTCATGCACCCTGCAGGCCACATCACCCCCAGCACTGCCACCTAGGCGCCACACGGGCGCGGGCCCCGCATGTCATCCAGCGTGGGTATGCCCACCCACGGTGCAAATGACCAATCCCTTGTTTTTCTTTTCCAGGAAATGTTTAATAACCCTAAATAACTTGCATAAATCATATCTTTGCCATTTCAACTCTGTTTTGCACAAACAAAATATGTATCCCAATCAGAAAATCATGAACTTTTCAAATATCACATTTGTTCACTGTTTTGAAATTCCAAAATGCAATTTAAAATTCAAATTTGAATAATTCAACTGTAATTTGCAATAATTCATACTAATTCCAAATAAGACAAATAAAGTATGTTTTTCATACCATTTTGAATATCCTATTCAAATATAAATTTTGTTTCATGGTTTGAATAATTTAAATTGCCTAAATAATTTAATACTTGTTTAATTCATTTAAATTTAATAAAATCATAACTTGCTCAAAATAAAATATTTTTGAACATGCAAAATATGTTTTCAAACCATCAAAGTGTGAACTTTTCAAATATGAATTTGAATTTATGTTTTGAACAAATAAAATTCAACTAATATTCAAACTTGAATTAAATCCAATTAAAACTTGTTTAATATTGTTAAATTCATAATTAAATTATCCTAATATCAATTTCAATTTTTGAAACATGTAATCCAACTAAAATTTGATGTTCTTTTCAAATATAAAATTTGCTATCTGTTTTGAACAATTAAACTTGATGAAAACAACAATTGCTTGTGAGACATGTTTAAGTAACCAAAATTTCCAATCTTAACCAATAATTTCCAAACTTGTTAAACCTTATTTCAATTGGTTCTATTGTTGTTATTTTGCTGTTTTCCTCATCCATGCATCATGCTAATCCACCTTCACCTGTTGATTAGTTGGAAAACAAATAATCTAACCATAATTCATGGGCTTTTCATATGCAACTCAAATTGCATATGGGTCCATTTAAAATCTTGTCAACTAGTTTATTCCTATGCATCAATTAAATTGTCATGCATCCATATCTTGATCATGCTGGATCTTTTGCCGTAGTAGTAATTGTTGCATCCGGTGTTTGTTCGAGGTTCGTTGCTTCTTCCCGGATAGGACGTTGAGATGATGTGAGCAACGACAAGTTCTGCTACCTTGCGGGATCTCAGGCAAGTATACTCACTTGCTGCCATATGGCTGCCTTTCATCACTTGTTACCGATTCTTTCCGTTGTTCCTTTCTGCTAGCCTTAGTAGTAGTTGTTTCTGTTACGAACCCATCACATGAATCCCTTAACCTTGATATTGCCTCACCTCCACTCCTATCACCCCTTTGGTTGAGCCAGTGTCTTACTAGCATGCTTAGGTTGTTTTGCTCGAGTCTGTTACCCGTTACTTTCCGTTGCTAGATTACTTTTATTGTTCTGGGGGCTCGATGTTAATCAATCAACCTGTTATTAATAATATGCTGATAAGGCACCGGCAGGAGGCCCTTTGTGGTTTTGAGGCCTGCTAGTGTCGACCCTAATAGGAAAAGGGTCTTGTCTACTGATCCATGACGAGCGTGCTCACCGCATCCGGGTGGTGGTATGGGACCCCCCTCGACTTAGACCTGATCTGCAGCTTGTCCGAAGAGCCACACTTAGTTCGGGTGTTCCATTTGCTCCTTGCATAATGGGTGGATCCCCCATGGTTACTTATGATGATGATGCATATAGGGCGAGGCCTGTAGTGCCGGGGTGTTGTGTCCTGCGGGAGTTTTGCACACCTGCGCTGAGTATTCGGCTGCGTGGCTGGGACCTTATAGCTCTGTGGCTCCAGGATGGGTTGTAGAGATGGTTTGGGTCGTGTCAAGCCAACCTGAGTTTTAGTTGGTGGCTTGAGTGTGTACGGGTACTGGAGCACACCCCTGCAGGGATAAATCTTCTCGAGAAGCCGTGTTTTCCGCGGTTATGGATTACTTGGTGAAAGTACTGGCTAACAAGTACTCAGACAACTTACACCTAATGATAATAACTTGACTAGTAATAGTCTTACTGACACAACAACCTGATCCATTATTCATTAATCCAACTGTGTGAGTTATCCTCGGATTGCTTCTTTGGATAAGGGGCGAGATCCAGGATGGGTTTGTTTGGAGTTACTTTCAGTTGGTTCCGATACTCGATCTTATCTTCTTTCTGTTAGCCGGAAGTTGTGGTATCTCTCTGTAGTTGGTTAGTGCAGCCCGCTGTCGCTTATTTGCAATAACCCCTTCCTTTCCGTTGATCCTAAAGTATTTGTATCTTGTGATGACTGGCTACGCCGGTATCCTGTGAGTATGGTTTATCCACTTGCCAGTACTTAACCGTACTGACCCACGAATCTCTTTCGTGGCTGCAAATTCCAACTTGCAGTCAACAGGTTTGAAGTCTGACGACGTTAGCTTGGGAATCCCTCCGGCTTGGCCTGGGCAGGGGTTGGACGCTCTCGGTTATCTTCAGGACTCTTAGTCCAATTTGTATCTTGTCCGTAGCCGGACACTTTTCTTCCGCTGTTATTTGGATCTTTGTATTGTATCAGTTGTATCCTTGACTCGTTTGAGTCCTCTTGTATAAATCTATTCTGTTGTTGTTGCGGATTATTCGTGAACTGTTGTAATGATTATCACAAGTGGCAACCTGGAATCGGTTATTATGCGGATTTGGCGGGAATGCTGAAATCTGCATAGTGCCCGATCTCGGGGCGTCACAAATGGTATCAGAGCCTTGGTTCCGATTCCCGAGATTGTTTCGATACGAATGGTTATCGAAGCAACGGGTCCGCAAAGCCTGTAGGTTAACCTCGCTAACGGTCGTTGTTTCTAGAGTGTCAAAAACTATTTCTGCTAAACTATTTTGGAAAAACATCTCAATAGGATTCTTGTTTTCTCCTTATCCCTATTCTATTTCCCCTCCCATCTTATTTGTTTTGGAGTCTACTCTCGTACTCAATCTTTCAAAGTGTTAGGATCCTACGTGGGTGGACGTTTTCTGAGCCCTTAACCTAATAGGTCCGATCATCGGAAGATTCCTGGTGGAAGAACATCGTCGTCACTCCGAGCAAGAATCTCTTGTTAGTGGTGTCGAGGAGATCAACCGGAAGCCCGAAGAATCGATAGTCGAACTTCTTTCCCCTCCCAGGTTAGCAGGTGGATTGCGAGGGCGCAATCCCTTGTTAGTGGTGTCGTCTGTAACACCTGGAGTGTTACCCTTGGTAGAAAGTGTTTGTTTTGTTCTTGCTTTGCATCCATGCATCATATTGCATTGCACCATGTTTGCATCACCACTGAATAATTCAATTCAATCAATCATACTTGTTATTTTTTTCAATATGGGTTTAAAAATTCAAATTTGGCAAACAAAGTAAATTCAATAATGTTGTTTAATTGCTTGAGCTTATTAACTAGAATTGCTTTTCCAAAATTTCCCAAATCAAACATTGTTTGAAACTCAACTAAAACCTTTAAACCAAATTAAATTTTCCACATTGTGAAACAATGTTAACTCTTGCTTTTTTTGTTGTTTTGGAAAATTAACACCAATAATTCCTAAAAGGAAAACCCCCAAAATCCTATCCTTTCTCTCTCTTTGATCTCTTGCAAAAAAAAATGGAAAAGGAAAAAAAAATAATAAATAGCAAAGGGGAGAGGCAGCCCATCTCCTTTCTTTTCTCCCCAGCCCACCTATTCTTTCCTGGCACCATACCCCTTCCTTTTCCTTGTCGTCTTCCTCCTCCCACATCACCCTCCTGTACGAACACAGCGGAACCGATCGATCACCTCCAACCCCCCTCCAGATCGCTGCCGTACTAGGCTCTCACCACCATAAAACCACACCCCACCCTCTGCCCCACCTCTGCAACCCTAGTCCCATCCGCCCCGCCGCCGTCTTCCCTCTCTACCACCTCCCTCTCTCACTGCACCTCTTCTCCGTTGCTGAACCTCAACAGAACCCTGCACCATCTCCTCCCCTTAGCTCCGACCGCCATGGGCACCGCGAGGAGATCCTCTCTCCGGGAATGGAACCGGGGTGGATTCCTCGTCGACTTTCGTGAAGGAGCGGAGGCGGGAGGAGGCCCGAGCCGGCCGCGCCGTCGCCGGAAACGTCCTCCGCCGCCGAGCCTGTTGCCGCCCCTTCCTCGCCATCGGACAAGGCCTCGACGAGCAGCAGGTGATTCCCCTGCCTACCCTCCTCTCCCCTGATGTCCGCACTCCTCCACGGCGGCCCGCTCCAGCAGCCGCGGGCGAGCAACCGCGGCGGGGCTGGCCACCGCGAGCAGCGCTCGCCGGCCGCCTTTCCCTGTCCGCTCGCAACTGCAGCGAGATGCAGGCTTCGTTCAGTTAAAAAAAAAAACTCCGTGAAACACCTTAACCTTCCTTGCGATCCGTACCTGACAAGCAGTCGATCCCAGCGCAGTTGGCAGGGCCCTTGCGCTCGCTCACCCAGATCGCAGGTTCGATCCCTGCGGGAGGCAAAAATTGCCTCCCCTTTTTTCCTAGCGCGCGACCCGCGCGGGGCCCACATGTCATGCACCCTGCAGGCCACATCACCCCCAGCACTGCCACCTAGGCGCCACACGGGCGCGGGCCCCGCATGTCATCCAGCGTGGGTATGCCCACCCACGGTGCAAATGACCAATCCCTTTTTTTTCTTTTCCAGGAAATGTTTAATAACCCTAAATAACTTGCATAAATCATATCTTTGCCATTTCAACTCTGTTTTGCACAAACAAAATATGTATCCCAATCAGAAAATCATGAACTTTTCAAATATCACATTTGTTCACTGTTTTGAAATTCCAAAATGCAATTTAAAATTCAAATTTGAATAATTCAACTGTAATTTGCAATAATTCATAAATAATTCATACTAATTCCAAATAAGACAAATAAAGTATGTTTTTCATACCATTTTGAATATCCTATTCAAATATAAATTTTGTTTCATGGTTTGAATAATTTAAATTGCCTAAATAATTTAATACTTGTTTAATTCATTTAAATTTAATAAAATCATAACTTGCTCAAAATAAAATATTTTTGAACATGCAAAATATGTTTTCAAACCATCAAAGTGTGAACTTTTCAAATATGAATTTGAATTTATGTTTTGAACAAATAAAATTCAACTAATATTCAAACTTGAATTAAATCCAATTAAAACTTGTTTAATATTGTTAAATTCATAATTAAATTATCCTAATATCAATTTCAATTTTTGAAACATGTAATCCAACTAAAATTTGATGTTCTTTTCAAATATAAAATTTGCTATCTGTTTTGAACAATTAAACTTGATGAAAACAACAATTGCTTGTGAGACATGTTTAAGTAACCAAAATTTCCAATCTTAACCAATAATTTCCAAACTTGTTAAACCTTATTTCAATTGGTTCTATTGTTGTTATTTTGCTGTTTTCCTCATCCATGCATCATGCTAATCCACCTTCACCTGTTGATTAGTTGGAAAACAAATAATCTAACCATAATTCATGGGCTTTTCATATGCAACTCAAATTGCATATGGGTCCATTTAAAATCTTGTCAACTAGTTTATTCCTATGCATCAATTAAATTGTCATGCATCCATATCTTGATCATGCTGGATCTTTTGCCGTAGTAGTAATTGTTGCATCCGGTGTTTGTTCGAGGTTCGTTGCTTCTTCCCGGATAGGACGTTGAGATGATGTGAGCAACGACAAGTTCTGCTACCTTGCGGGATCTCAGGCAAGTATACTCACTTGCTGCCATATGGCTGCCTTTCATCACTTGTTACCGATTCTTTCCGTTGTTCCTTTCTGCTAGCCTTAGTAGTAGTTGTTTCTGTTACGAACCCATCACATGAATCCCTTAACCTTGATATTGCCTCACCTCCACTCCTATCACCCCTTTGGTTGAGCCAGTGTCTTACTAGCATGCTTAGGTTGTTTTGCTCGAGTCTGTTACCCGTTACTTTCCGTTGCTAGATTACTTTTATTGTTCTGGGGGCTCGATGTTAATCAATCAACCTGTTATTAATAATATGCTGATAAGGCACCGGCAGGAGGCCCTTTGTGGTTTTGAGGCCTGCTAGTGTCGACCCTAATAGGAAAAGGGTCTTGTCTACTGATCCATGACGAGCGTGCTCACCGCATCCGGGTGGTGGTATGGGACCCCCCTCGACTTAGACCTGATCTGCAGCTTGTCCGAAGAGCCACACTTAGTTCGGGTGTTCCATTTGCTCCTTGCATAATGGGTGGATCCCCCATGGTTACTTATGATGATGATGCATATAGGGCGAGGCCTGTAGTGCCGGGGTGTTGTGTCCTGCGGGAGTTTTGCACACCTGCGCTGAGTATTCGGCTGCGTGGCTGGGACCTTATAGCTCTGTGGCTCCAGGATGGGTTGTAGAGATGGTTTGGGTCGTGTCAAGCCAACCTGAGTTTTAGTTGGTGGCTTGAGTGTGTACGGGTACTGGAGCACACCCCTGCAGGGATAAATCTTCTCGAGAAGCCGTGTTTTCCGCGGTTATGGATTACTTGGTGAAAGTACTGGCTAACAAGTACTCAGACAACTTACACCTAATGATAATAACTTGACTAGTAATAGTCTTACTGACACAACAACCTGATCCATTATTCATTAATCCAACTGTGTGAGTTATCCTCGGATTGCTTCTTTGGATAAGGGGCGAGATCCAGGATGGGTTTGTTTGGAGTTACTTTCAGTTGGTTCCGATACTCGATCTTATCTTCTTTCTGTTAGCCGGAAGTTGTGGTATCTCTCTGTAGTTGGTTAGTGCAGCCCGCTGTCGCTTATTTGCAATAACCCCTTCCTTTCCGTTGATCCTAAAGTATTTGTATCTTGTGATGACTGGCTACGCCGGTATCCTGTGAGTATGGTTTATCCACTTGCCAGTACTTAACCGTACTGACCCACGAATCTCTTTCGTGGCTGCAAATTCCAACTTGCAGTCAACAGGTTTGAAGTCTGACGACGTTAGCTTGGGAATCCCTCCGGCTTGGCCTGGGCAGGGGTTGGACGCTCTCGGTTATCTTCAGGACTCTTAGTCCAATTTGTATCTTGTCCGTAGCCGGACACTTTTCTTCCGCTGTTATTTGGATCTTTGTATTGTATCAGTTGTATCCTTGACTCGTTTGAGTCCTCTTGTATAAATCTATTCTGTTGTTGTTGCGGATTATTCGTGAACTGTTGTAATGATTATCACAAGTGGCAACCTGGAATCGGTTATTATGCGGATTTGGCGGGAATGCTGAAATCTGCATAGTGCCCGATCTCGGGGCGTCACAAATGGTATCAGAGCCTTGGTTCCGATTCCCGAGATTGTTTCGATACGAATGGTTATCGAAGCAACGGGTCCGCAAAGCCTGTAGGTTAACCTCGCTAACGGTCGTTGTTTCTAGAGTGTCAAAAACTATTTCTGCTAAACTATTTTGGAAAAACATCTCAATAGGATTCTTGTTTTCTCCTTATCCCTATTCTATTTCCCCTCCCATCTTATTTGTTTTGGAGTCTACTCTCGTACTCAATCTTTCAAAGTGTTAGGATCCTACGTGGGTGGACGTTTTCTGAGCCCTTAACCTAATAGGTCCGATCATCGGAAGATTCCTGGTGGAAGAACATCGTCGTCACTCCGAGCAAGAATCTCTTGTTAGTGGTGTCGAGGAGATCAACCGGAAGCCCGAAGAATCGATAGTCGAACTTCTTTCCCCTCCCAGGTTAGCAGGTGGATTGCGAGGGCGCAATCCCTTGTTAGTGGTGTCGTCTGTAACACCTGGAGTGTTACCCTTGGTAGAAAGTGTTTGTTTTGTTCTTGCTTTGCATCCATGCATCATATTGCATTGCACCATGTTTGCATCACCACTGAATAATTCAATTCAATCAATCATACTTGTTATTTTTTTCAATATGGGTTTAAAAATTCAAATTTGGCAAACAAAGTAAATTCAATAATGTTGTTTAATTGCTTGAGCTTATTAACTAGAATTGCTTTTCCAAAATTTCCCAAATCAAACATTGTTTGAAACTCAACTAAAACCTTTAAACCAAATTAAATTTTCCACATTGTGAAACAATGTTAACTCTTGCTTTTTTTGTTGTTTTGGAAAATTAACACCAATAATTCCTAAAAGGAAAACCCCCAAAATCCTATCCTTTCTCTCTCTTTGATCTCTTGCAAAAAAAAATGGAAAAGGAAAAAAAAATAATAAATAGCAAAGGGGAGAGGCAGCCCATCTCCTTTCTTTTCTCCCCAGCCCACCTATTCTTTCCTGGCACCATACCCCTTCCTTTTCCTTGTCGTCTTCCTCCTCCCACATCACCCTCCTGTACGAACACAGCGGAACCGATCGATCACCTCCAACCCCCCTCCAGATCGCTGCCGTACTAGGCTCTCACCACCATAAAACCACACCCCACCCTCTGCCCCACCTCTGCAACCCTAGTCCCATCCGCCCCGCCGCCGTCTTCCCTCTCTACCACCTCCCTCTCTCACTGCACCTCTTCTCCGTTGCTGAACCTCAACAGAACCCTGCACCATCTCCTCCCCTTAGCTCCGACCGCCATGGGCACCGCGAGGAGATCCTCTCTCCGGGAATGGAACCGGGGTGGATTCCTCGTCGACTTTCGTGAAGGAGCGGAGGCGGGAGGAGGCCCGAGCCGGCCGCGCCGTCGCCGGAAACGTCCTCCGCCGCCGAGCCTGTTGCCGCCCCTTCCTCGCCATCGGACAAGGCCTCGACGAGCAGCAGGTGATTCCCCTGCCTACCCTCCTCTCCCCTGATGTCCGCACTCCTCCACGGCGGCCCGCTCCAGCAGCCGCGGGCGAGCAACCGCGGCGGGGCTGGCCACCGCGAGCAGCGCTCGCCGGCCGCCTTTCCCTGTCCGCTCGCAACTGCAGCGAGATGCAGGCTTCGTTCAGTTAAAAAAAAAACTCCGTGAAACACCTTAACCTTCCTTGCGATCCGTACCTGACAAGCAGTCGATCCCAGCGCAGTTGGCAGGGCCCTTGCGCTCGCTCACCCAGATCGCAGGTTCGATCCCTGCGGGAGGCAAAAATTGCCTCCCCTTTTTTTCCTAGCGCGCGACCCGCGCGGGGCCCACATGTCATGCACCCTGCAGGCCACATCACCCCCAGCACTGCCACCTAGGCGCCACACGGGCGCGGGCCCCGCATGTCATCCAGCGTGGGTATGCCCACCCACGGTGCAAATGACCAATCCCTTTTTTTTCTTTTCCAGGAAATGTTTAATAACCCTAAATAACTTGCATAAATCATATCTTTGCCATTTCAACTCTGTTTTGCACAAACAAAATATGTATCCCAATCAGAAAATCATGAACTTTTCAAATATCACATTTGTTCACTGTTTTGAAATTCCAAAATGCAATTTAAAATTCAAATTTGAATAATTCAACTGTAATTTGCAATAATTCATAAATAATTCATACTAATTCCAAATAAGACAAATAAAGTATGTTTTTCATACCATTTTGAATATCCTATTCAAATATAAATTTTGTTTCATGGTTTGAATAATTTAAATTGCCTAAATAATTTAATACTTGTTTAATTCATTTAAATTTAATAAAATCATAACTTGCTCAAAATAAAATATTTTTGAACATGCAAAATATGTTTTCAAACCATCAAAGTGTGAACTTTTCAAATATGAATTTGAATTTATGTTTTGAACAAATAAAATTCAACTAATATTCAAACTTGAATTAAATCCAATTAAAACTTGTTTAATATTGTTAAATTCATAATTAAATTATCCTAATATCAATTTCAATTTTTGAAACATGTAATCCAACTAAAATTTGATGTTCTTTTCAAATATAAACTTTGCTATCTGTTTTGAACAATTAAACTTGATGAAAACAACAATTGCTTGTGAGACATGTTTAAGTAACCAAAATTTCCAATCTTAACCAATAATTTCCAAACTTGTTAAACCTTATTTCAATTGGTTCTATTGTTGTTATTTTGCTGTTTTCCTCATCCATGCATCATGCTAATCCACCTTCACCTGTTGATTAGTTGGAAAACAAATAATCTAACCATAATTCATGGGCTTTTCATATGCAACTCAAATTGCATATGGGTCCATTTAAAATCTTGTCAACTAGTTTATTCCTATGCATCAATTAAATTGTCATGCATCCATATCTTGATCATGTTGGATCTTTTGCCGTAGTAGTAATTGTTGCATCCAGTGTTTGTTCGAGGTTCGTTGCTTCTTCTCGGATAGGACGTTGAGATGATGTGAGCAACGACAAGTTCTGCTACCTTGCGGGATCTCAGGCAAGTATACTCACTTGCTGCCATATGGCTGCCTTTCATCACTTGTTACCGATTCTTTCCGTTGTTCCTTTCTGCTAGCCTTAGTAGTAGTTGTTTCTGTTACGAACCCATCACATGAATCCCTTAACCTTGATATTGCCTCACCTCCACTCCTATCACCCCTTTGGTTGAGCCAGTGTCTTACTAGCATGCTTAGGTTGTTTTGCTCGAGTCTGTTACCCGTTACTTTCCGTTGCTAGATTACTTTTATTGTTCTGGGGGCTCGATGTTAATCAATCAACCTGTTATTAATAATATGCTGATAAGGCACCGGCAGGAGGCCCTTTGTGGTTTTGTGGCCTGCTAGTGTCGACCCTAATAGGAAAAGGGTCTTGTCTACTGATCCATGATGAGCGTGCTCACCGCATCCGGGTGGTGGTATGGGACCCCCCTCGACTTAGACCTGATCTGCAGCTTGTCCGAAGAGCCACACTTAGTTCGGGTGTTCCATTTGCTCCTTGCATAATGGGTGGATCCCCCATGGTTACTTATGATGATGATGCATATAGGGCGAGGCCTGTAGTGTCGGGGTGTTGTGTCCTGTAACATCCTAGGTCTTTTAAAAATATCAAACTAGCATGCATACATATAATCATAACATAGTCTCACAAAAACACATTTAAAAATTTAAACATCACTAAACAAGCCCTAGGGATTTTACCTCTAAAAATAATTCCATTTTGATCCCATGCAAATTCATTCATATTGCATTTAATTTTGAATTTTTCAAAAGCCACCAACCATTCAAAATGTTTAAAACCTTGCAATCTAATTACTCTCCAACACCATACAATTTTATTTGATCCATTCAATATTTTGTTGGGGTTTCCTTGGTGTAAATAAAAGAAAACAGAAAAGAAAAATAAAACAGAACAAAAAAAAAGAAAAAAAGGGAGAGAACTGGCCAGCCCAGCCCAACCTGCCCTCTCTCTCTCCCCACACAGCAGCCCAGGCCCAAATCCTATCTACCGCGCGCGCAGGAAGCAACCGAGGCGATCCAGCCCACCTCCCCCGCTCGCTCTCACTGCCATGTGGGCCCAGATGACGTCACGACCACGTCAGCGTGACGTCCGTCTTCAACCTCCCGTCCGATTTCGCCGGGAGACAACCGCACACCCCCCCCCCCCACGTTCGCCACTCCGAGCCGTTTCGCAACCCCTCGAGGACACGGGATAAAGCCCCGAGACCCCGCTCCCTTTCTCCCCTAACCTCTCGCAGAACCACGCCCCCAGGCCGCCGTAGTAGCTCGCCGGAAACACGCACGGCCGCCGCGCGGAGGCTCCGATTCCGGTGAACTCCACCGCCTTTTTTCCCTCCCTCTCACTCACCCTCTCTTCTCCTCCCCCTTGCGCATCCTCTAACCCCCTCGGCGGTATTTTTCTGGCCGCAGAGCAGCCGCGCCGCCCACGCCGGAGGCCACCGGAGGTCGCCTCATCTCCGTTCGCCCCGAGTCGGCCCTCGCGGAAACGCGAGCTCGCGCCGAAGCTCCCATCGTCTCCGCTACCGCGAGCGGCGTCTCGTCGTAACCTCCACCGAGCCCAAGCTCCTTGCCACGCCGTCGCCGGCGAGTCCCCGAGACCAGCGCCGCCGCTACCCTTTTTTTTTCCCGGCCGCCAACCGCCAGGTGAGCACCACCCTGCTCCCATCCCGTCCGATCTGTTTTCAACGGACGGATCTGTCGCGGTTGACCGGTACACGCCCCAGTCAACGCACGCACACCCGATCCAATCACGCGGCGCCACTTGGCAGGACCAGTCAGCGCCAGTCAGTTTCCCCCCGTTTAAATAGTTCAAATTCTATTTCAAAAACAGAAACACCTGCCCCACTGTAAATTCAATAGAAAAATAAATACTGATCCAAAAATGGTGAGGCTTGAACCTATAGAAAGCTAATAAAACTATCTACCATAATATAAAAAATATTAGGTGGTCTCTGTGTAAAATTTTGGAGTAGTTTTTAAATTGCCAAAATCACTCATAAACACCATTTAACTCATAGTTTGAGTTCTACTACCTTAATTTTGTTAATTTTGTAGTCTATGGATTCCTTAGAACATGTACAACACCATGGAACCAGAGAAAACCAAAATTGTATCGTGCACACACTTTCTATTTCAAATTTAGTCAAATCAGTGATCTGCACATAATTCAAATTCTGAAAAGTATTTTTGAATGAAACCAATTGGGCCACCTTGCTATTGGAACACTCTATTCAGTGAGACCAATGACCAAATTTTTCAGAAACTTAAAAGTGTGTTAAAAATTTAATTTATCCAAAGGGCTATAAATGAACTACTAAATTGGAGGAATTAAATTAGTGCAATGAGATAAAAACCAACCAGAGCCATTTACCAACCAAGTACACCTCATGATATGCCAAACACACCCCCAACACTACAACCAACATATGTAAGGCAAAACTTGCATGCATGCATACATGTTTATGTTTGTTGTTTGAATAGTGTGTTTATGTTTGTATTGTTGTGGCTTGTTTAGACTTTGGAGAGGATCAGCACAACCCCTGTGACTGTTGTGCTTGCGCTGGTTGCAGCTACCAAGGCAAGTGATGCTCATGTCCCACTTTTATTGCATTAGAGTTTTCAGTAGTATGCATCATAGGTGATTTTGTTTATTTTCCAAAGTCTATGCTATGCTTAGAAATACCTAGTAGTGTGTAGCCAACCTGAGACCCCTACTAGATACCAGTATAGCTATGCCAGAATATTATCACAACTATTGATGATACATGTTGGGTTGTGATGTTTTGAAAAATGAAAATTAACAACCCAATGAAACACCTGGGTGGACTGAACCTTGCTTGGATTATGTTGAGTGGCTACTCAGGACCATGTTCATGGTGGTTTAACCATGGATGTGGGGGTTATCACCTGGGAGTACACTTGTGGACCGCCACCCAGGATTAAAGAGATTTGTAGGTCTTCACTGTATAGTTAGCTTCCAGTGCAGCCTTGAGGTAATATGGGCTCTGCCAAGATTAAGTAAGTTGTGGGGGTTCATCCTGTTGTATGACATTGGGTGGTAGAATTTTAGGAGCGTCGAGTCATGCTGGTATGGTTGAATCCCTCTTCCCAAAGATCTTGTCTCATTCTTCTCTCGGGGAAAATGAGTCTCAAGGTGAAAGTGCACAACCTCTGCAGAGTTTAAAAACTAAGATCTTAGCCGTGTCCCCGGTTATGGGCCAGTTGAGCAGCTAGACAGAGTTGGTGCCGAAGGATCTCCTCATCTTTTCTGAATGAAATAAAATATGGTAGAAACCCTTTATAGGGCACGTGGTGGTTTAACCATTTTGCCACAATCAAACTTCATGGTGGTTTAACCATGATGACTTTCAAACTTTATGGTGGTTTAACCATGAAGGATTGTACAAATGATTTCTTTTGTTTAAAAAGGAATTTGTCAAATATAGGACAAAATTGGCTTTATGCAAATAGCCCAGAACTCCACTAGCCAGACATCATGTAGCTAGTTACTCCTCAAAACTGCCACCATACAAGTGTCACTTGCCAGTACTTTGTATGTACTGACCTCCTCCCCTGTGGGGGCTGCATATTCCAACGTGCAGGTCATTCAGATGATGAGTAACTGTTTAGGATCTCGAGTCTACATTCCAACATGTCTGCCTGTGGCACATGAAGAGAAGGAGGCTCATTGAAGATTTGTTTCCGTTGTATTTGCCTTGAACTCTGTTATTTGGGGCTAGTCTATGTCGACTATGCCAATTGTAAGACTATTTTATTTCTTATCCACTGGATCAACGTTGTAGATTGATGCTATTGCAATGAATATTTCATTTTGTCATGTGTATGCTATCAGAGATCCCGGGAATAGCAGGTACACAGGTGTTCTACCTTTATAAAGAGGTAGGGCGCTACAAAATGGTATCAGAGCATAGTGTTGCCTATAGGATCGAGACCCTAGGATTTGGAATCATAGGAATAAAACTATGTCAAACCCTTATGAAAACTTTTGTTTTACTTTTACCTTTTCTTTGTTCTATTCTTGCATACTCTTACCCTGTGCTAACCTCATCCCTTTCAATTTTCCAAATTTTAGATGAACCCGGCTGGCGATGACACCGATGATAGGTTTGCTTTTGCTGGAGATGCAGGGTTCTGGATGAGTAAGACCCTATATGACCTAGCCATGGATATTGGGATGCCAGATCCTCACTTCCACTGTGTGCCAGAGGTTATCGATGTTACCGGTGCTCAGAGGTGGCGCATCACGACCCATATTTCTGGTCGTACAGCGGACCCATACGACCCTGGCATGGAATACGTCCAGTACTATCCAGACTACAAAGCTTCAGTGAGTTCAGCCATGCTTGACGCCATCGCCCGTATCTGCCATAGGTACCGATACCATATCACGCACGGCAGTGTCTTCCGACTCTTCGGAGAGAGGGATGAGTCAGGATTACCTATTGATCGTAGCCACCAACAGCTCACTCCTATACGTCGTCACCTCATGGAGTTAGAGTTCGTGATGTCGAACATGGAGGAGGAGATGCTAAATCAAATGGAGGCACTTGATATCCAACAGAAGAAGTATAGGGACATGGGGAGAGCAATGTTGAAGATGGATGACATCAATAGTGACCTCACTGGAAAGCTGGACCTCAAGGATGCAACAATTGCTGCTCTCCAAGCGCAGAATGCTTACTACGCTAAGGACTCCAGTGAGATGGACGAGGTTAAGAAGGAGAGAGACCAGTTGAAGGACCAGGTTGATGAACTGCAGAGGGAAGTATCCCGACTGAGGGTGGCACAGAGAGGGAAGGAGCCCATAGTACCCCCAGCCTCGGTTGATCAACAGACACCTGCTGCAGAGAAAGACCCCCTGACTCCAGCTGCAGAAGCAGAGGAAGAGGAGGACCCTGAGGAGCGAGTGTTTGAGGGTTCTTCTGAGAGCGACCCTGACATTGGTGAGAGCTCGACAGGAAGCCGTTTCCCTCTGAAGAAGCGCTTGAGGGCCACAGACTACTACCAGTTATTCGAGACTCGCAAGTGAAGAATCAAGATGTAGTGTCTTTTAGTTGATCCCTTAGATTATGTATCTCATTTATGTTTTCCCTGTATTGTCCTACTACTTGAAGTACGACAGTACCCACGACTTTTTTAGTTTCCTAAAAACCTTTGTTATATTTTTGTTTGTGAATTTGTTTGTTTGTGTTTTGTTTGATGTTTGTGCATGGGTAGAAATTTATTCCCCACTAGGCCCATTTTCCAATCTCATTTCTCCTCTATTCTTAAAACCCCAGATGTGTAAGGACCCCAGACCGGCAGTCTGAAACCCTACGTATGCATACATTCACGATCCCAGAAAGATCAGTCGTGAACAACATACACAGTTGGCACACAGAAATACATCATCCATTACACGAATACATAAAGGTATTACACAAATGATCACATGATCAAGTCTAGCACAACTGCCAAAAGGGCAGGCACTTAACAAACACAGCGGAAGACAAATAAAACACAACGTAGTTGAGCCCAAGTCACGCCTTAACCTACAGGCTGCTGACCCGGAGACGATCCTAGTTCGCAAAGCCGTCAGCTCCGTACTTCTCTTCGTAGATCTCCTTTGGAGGCTCCTTCTCCAAATCTGATAAGTAGATACCAGGGGCGAAACCATAATGAGTACATTTGAATGTACTCAGCAAGACATCCATCATGTCACTTACCAACATGCAAATATGCTTATATGGTGGAATAGGTAGGCTATAAGTAGGGTTCACTATCAATGGTGTTCATATAAGATGACACCACAGTTGCAGTCAGGTTAATCTGTATCTTCGTTGAAGAAGATACTTCAGAAGAAAAATAATATAGTTTTATTTCTCTTGTAGATATCGCATGCACAAGAGGTTTTGTAAAACTTTGTTAAAGAATATTTTCTCTTTGCAAAACTTCTTGGAATCAGCTTCCAGAATTCTTGCTTAGAGCAGAAAAGGTTTTCTTTGCAAAACATTTTGTTTTGTATAACATCATCTGGCTTTTCATCATCGACGATACCTCCACGGTATAAGTTTCCATTCTTTT
Source organism: Alopecurus myosuroides (assembly GCA_028641055.1). NCBI lineage: Eukaryota > Viridiplantae > Streptophyta > Magnoliopsida > Poales > Poaceae > Alopecurus > Alopecurus myosuroides. Next base: position 309,477,316 of record CM054062.1, on the reverse strand, counting down.
CCGAACTTCACAAGTTCAACACTTCCTTTCCAAAGATTCCCTTTTAAAAACTCTTTTTGAAAACATTGACACAATGCTAGCTACATGGCCATTCAACTGTCCATATCCGAGGACGCGGCTTCTTCGAAAAAGTTGTACTCTGCAGAGGTGTACACATCCACCAGATCCAGTACACCTCCCGTGAAACAACCACGGACTGTAACAACAGTATGTAAACATCAGGTATCTGATCATAACCATCCACTATGTTCAAGCTAGAATATGCCTATCTCTCAGTTTTAATCTCCTCGGCACCATGTCGCACATCGCCATGACAGGAGACTCAACCGATGCAACCGGAGGGAAAATTAATCCCACACTTTTTATGTCTCAACATTGGGAGTTTTGACGACATTCGGTTCGAGGGTACGATGTCCCTTATAGCGATTGAGATAGCACACACTAATAAGAACAAACTTCAAGTTAAGCCCCGTGCCCATGTTGGGGTAGGGTGGCAGTACGGTAAAGGTTGTCCGGCGAAGACTAGGTTATGTGTCATTTTTGAACAACACCACTTTCTCAAAAATGACCACTTCCACATTCCTCCGGAGAACAAGGATCCGCCTTTTCTCCGGGTTTTTCCGTAAAGCCTTTGTCTTGTAGAATCACAATTTTAGGATGTCCACTTAGGGACTAGTGTATTTGATGGTAATAAATACCATATGGTGGCCTATGGGCTTGGTATTACCAAGTTTAACTATTGGCATGATAGTAACCTATAATATAGTATAGTAGTAAATTCCACATCAAAAATAGTTTTGATAATCAAGTTTTTGGTAAAACTTCAGAGGTAAAACATGCATGATAGATAATGATAAGTATTGTATCAGCAAGCATCAGGATGGCTTGCCTGGTAACTCTTGTGTCCCTGGTTGTTGGAGTGACTGGAACTTGAAACAGAGCTTCCCGACACTTCCTTCCTCTTCGTTTTCTAACGCCGTAAAAAGAGAATAAAGGACACACATTCAGAACCAAACAAGACAAACAAGGCTACAAGTAATACATACAGCAAGCAATCAAGAAGTACCACCCAAGTTCTCAATTTTTCCCTTAAGAAAAATTGGCATAAAAACTATAGTGGAAAAGTCTGCCTTTTTCCTAGTGTTTATGTGTGGCCACTTCAATGATTTTTAGTTAAGAACATAATGGACCAGTGGGGTAGAGCACATGTTACTAGACAGTAGGGTGTCACATAAAACACATTTTTATGTTTAAAAACTTCCCTAACAATATCTATGGCTAGCACATATAATTTGCTAAAATACTCAAGTGGTGAAAAAGCTCATGACAACAAGCCAAACCTATTTTTCCACCATGAGGCAAACATACCAGTGGGTGTTCCACTAGCAAATATGCTCACCAAGAGGTTAATAAGCCTCTGGTCACTTTTATAAAAGTGCTCAAAACAAACAAACAAGCATCCAAAAACTCCTACTCATACTAGTAGAAAAATTTAGGAAAAATACTAGACTATTTTAGGCTACACTAGCTAATTTTATGCACAAGTGTGCAAGCTAGCAGAGGCAAAATACTCCTCTAACCAGTACCATAATTGCTACTGGATTCCACAAAATAACATAAAAAGCATAGCTAGGAAACAAGGAAAAACTATGCTTAAAAAGCTACACATGTCAGGAGATTAATTCCTAGTCATCCAAGTGTTACTCATGCTTTTATGCTACTTAAGAGGAAACCTATCAGAGGTGAAAACCCTAAGATAATAATGCCACAAGTACATTCCATCCTCTGGTTTCCACACCAAAGACTCACATTTTTCCCTAGGGGAAAACAAAGACAAAAAGCATACATGAATATCCTAGTATGAAATTCTATACACACATGCTATAAGGAATATTTGTATTCTACAACTATAGCACAAGCAACTAATTAATTCATGGAATCATAACAGAAGTAATAACTCCCTAAATATGCTATAATAAACTCATACACTCATAAAACAAAAGATGACAACACTAGAGCAAAATTCACCATTTTCTAGTGGTGACACTAGTTCAACACTAGAGAAGCAAACAATGTTACTATGATGCTTAATTCTAAACCAGCAAGTCATGATCATAAAATGTACCTAATAACAGTACACAAAACTTACACAAGCTAGCAAGCACAAACATCAAAACAATCCCATGAAACATCTATTAAACATGCATAAATTAATTCTAGTAATTTATGTTTTTCTTAAACAATTACTAGCAAGCAAGCAAGGTATAACTTACACAACCAGTAGCTATGCAACAAAAGAAAAGTTATCTAAACCTTTTCAAAAATCCAAACACTCAATTTAAAATCATCCACAAACAATCTATCAACCAAAAGGAATTCATTTTATTTGCAAACAATTTAATTTAGCACTCAATAGTGAATCATCTCTTAACAAGATACTCCTAAGGAATATCATGATAACAAATGGATCACACCTATCATACTAGTAGATACTTATAATAAATAAACTTCTCACTTGCATAAGTGAAAACAAACAATTATATTTTCCATGGTGGAAAATATTCCTATCAACCTCATAATGAAAACATGTTAATTTCTCACATGTGCATAGTTGGGAATTTTCATCCACAACCAAGATGCAATGGGACCAGTGGGTTATGGGCCCATTTAAAAACAAGGTAAATGAGGTTCTAAGCCTCTGGTTACTCATGACAAAAATTAGTATAGCAAAAATAAATAAAACAATGCTATTTATTCTAGTGCATACAAGACTAGTGCATAAGCATAACCAAACCTACACATGCTTCATCTTAAAAAAACATGCAAGCTATCAGAGACAAAAGCATCAAAATAACAGTACCAAAATGGTACTGGACCTATAGCAAACATAGCACAAAAATTTGGTGACAAGCACACAAGGAGTTGGTTCACACAAAACATCAAATAAATAATCTAGTGAAACAACATATGCTACTTCTTTAGCCATAAAATATTGCAAACATGCACACACTTTGTGTGGTAGATGTACTGCAAGGAAACAACCTAATAACAAGGTTCAACACATCTCTTCATCCTAGGAGCAAGGATTAAGCCAACCAAGCATTTCTTTTCAACAAAAACAACTAAAGAAAACAAAACAGAAAAGCTTCTGTTTCTAGATCTGTCCTCAAAAATTAATCTAGAGCTCAAAAAAATAATCTAAGCTAGGATAAGATAGATCTACTCAATACCAAACTCATCCAATTGGGTTTGCTCCAAAATTCATTTTTAAACTCCTTATAAAAATCAAAGAAAAGGCTACTGGTCCTTTAGCAATTTGGATGGCATTTTCATTATACAACTCTCCTTGATGTGAGGTTTGGCTCATTGGATAGACATTTTCAATACCTATCCAGATCAGTTGAGTTTGTTCCATTTGATTATATATTTTAAAAGTTATGTCCAAAACATTCTCAGAGATAGTCTGTGGCAAAACAGTCATTGTGTCCAACATTTTTGCCCAAATCCAGATCTGCAAATTTGGCATGGCTTAGATTTCATGTATGTATGTTCATGATTTTTCTCAGATTTTATTTTGCTCATTTAGTATTTTATACACGTCCAAAGTAAATGCCTCAGATCTGTCCAAAAAAAAATAAAGGAATAAAGGAATCATGCGGGTGGGCCGGATCTGCGAGGCCACGGCCCAGCAACGCGCGAGCGCGGCCCAGCGCAGCGCAGCGCACGCACGCGGCGCGGGAACCGTCGCGTTTGAAGGGGACCGTGGATCTCAGATCCAACGGCTCAGGCGCGTCTTCCTCCTCTCGTCACTCTCTCTCTCCGGTGCGTACACCCGGCGGCGGGAAAGGGCTCGGGAGGCTCACCGTGGGCTCGTGGCTGGCTGGCGCGGGCTCGGGGGAGGTGTAGGAGGTCGAGGGCGCCGAGGGGAGGTGTCGGAGACGTCGAGCGCGGCCCCGAGCGGCGGCGCACGGCAGATGCCCGCGGCGGCGCTCCGCGGACGGCGGCGGCGACTCCGGCAGGTACAGGGTAGGGGGTTGTGTCCGGGAGGTTCAGGAGAGCTTGGGGAGGCTAGCCATGGCAGTGGGAGGGGCTAGATGAGAGAGGTGCGAGCATGGCAAGGTTTTGGCCGTGGTGGTCACCCCTCGGGCTAGATCTCGAGCTAGGCCATCTTAGGGCTAGGGTTTGGGTCTCCTTTGCTTAGGGAAGGTAGAGGGAGGTATGAGGAGGTGCAGGGCGTGAGGAGGTGCCCTCTGGACCTATATACCAGAGGGAAAAAGGTGGAGGGGCAAGGATGGCATTCGGGTCATGCCAAGCAATGGCATGAGCAAGCCCATGGGGGTTTTGGTCATTTCCTCTTGAGTGCACTGGGTGTCCTATTGAAGAAAAATGGTGATGCAAGCATGTGGGACCCATTGTGTGCAAGTGGCAAGGAAAAGATCAAAATATCTAAGGGGGGTATGGGAGCCCATCCCTATCCTAGTCATCAATCTCTCTCCTCTCTTATTCTTATTCCTAAGGTCTTCTAGAAGGTATCCACAGCATTTTGGTCGAGTACTAAAGTTGGTAAACAAGTTAGGTTAGGCCAAGCTTCCAAAAATGCAAAGGATCATCAAGAAAATGAGTGTGCAAAAGTGTAACTCTTACTGTTCATTTGCAGTTTTATGACTTAGAAAATTTCTAAGTGTTGAGAACAGACAGAAAATGCAAAAAGTTGAGTTTGTTTTCAGGGTTCAAAAGCTTTCCAAAATTGGTTTTTAAAACATGGACTTGTTAAACATGTTATATACTTTCAGAAACAACTTTTGAAAACAATTTTGAAATAGTTTAAGGCCATGAAAACAATGTGGAAAAAGGTATACTTTCTGTTTTTATCTGTTTCTAAAAACTGCCTTTTTCTGCCTTAATTTTATACCACAAAAACAACAAGCAAAAGGTAGTTTTTATTTCTCCCAAAATAAAAGTGAGCTTATGGATTTGTAGTACATATATCAAGGATTAATTAGAAGTCAAGAAATCATAAAATAACCATCTATAGCTTGGTGAAAACAATGGTAGAAAACAGGTACTTGGCTTTATTTTCAGGAATTGTTTTCTATAGGAAAGTTAAAAGAAAACTTTCATAGATCAATTTGGAAACTTGTTTTCTTGGATCCAACAAGGTTAAAAGTTTGTTTTAAGATGCAAACAAGAATGGTCCAAGTCTTGGAAAGAAAATCCACTCAAGTATTAATAAGAAAACATTAGGGAAAAATATCAGGAATATTTTTCAGAAACATAAGGTGTTGGTTTTATAATGAAACAAAACTTATGTTGCAAATATGATTAGGATCATAACACAAGTTATTTAAAACAATCATGTTGTTGTAAACATTACTTTGTTGGTCCTAATAGTTGACTTCTTGAGCACAGATCAAGGGTTTAAAAACTGGGATGTGACAAGATGCCTCCACGACCAGATCCAACCCAAGAAGCATTCCAGCAGATGCTGGCAGCCCAAACTCAGTTGATGCAGATGATGACTCAGTTCATGCCGCACAACAACAATAACAACAACAACAACAACAACAACAACAATCCACCACCACCACCTCCAGTGGATAGGCTTACCAGATTCCTCAGGCTTAGGCCCAACAAGTTCTCCACTGCTACTGAGCCCATGGTGGCTGACGACTGGCTCCGTTCAGTTAACAAGGACTTGGTTGCTTGCGAGTGCAACGATGCGGAGAAGGTCAGATTCACCGCGCATCTGCTAGAGGGACCAGCCGCAACGTGGTGGGAGACATTTCAGATCACCCATCCTGTGGAAGGTCTAGACTGGGACACATTCAGAGCTGGTTTTCGTAATGCCCACATCTCATCAGGCATTATGAACCTCAAGAGGGATGAGTTCCGCACTCTGAAGCAAGGTGGAAGGACCCTGAAAGAATACATGGATGACTTCTGTGCACTATCCAGGTATGCCCCAGAGGACATTGATACAGATGCCAAGAGGAAGGAGAAATTTCTGAGTGGACTCAAGGGAGAGCTGAAGATTCCGCTATCTGTGGCCTATGCTCCAAACTATCAGACACTGCTAGACCAGGCCATCACCCTAGACAACAACATCAACAAGGAGGAGAACCGCAAGAGGAAGTTTGGGAACGGCAAGAACCACACTGAAAACTCTCACAAGAGGCATCACTCTTCTGAAAATAGTGGAGGCTATAGTGGACACAAGCATGGAGGTCATTTCAACAGGAACAATAGCCACACATTCAATGGTGGATACAGAGGCAATAACTCCAATGGACATTACAATAGTAGTTACAACGGCCATCGTAATAGCCATCACAATGGTAATAATGGACATAAGCACTCAAACTCAGATGGCAAGAGGGACATGTCTGAAGTGATGTGTTACAAATGCAAGAATAAGGGACATTTCGCAGATAGGTGCCCAGAACTGAAGGCTATTGAACCTGCCAAACCCAATCCATTCCAGAAAGGGCAGGTGAACCACCTGGATGTTGAAGAAGTGATGAATGAACCTGATGCTGTGATGGGTACGTTTCCACTCAACTCCTTTACAGCATTAGTTTTATTTGATACTGGAGCATCGCATTCATTCATATCAAAGGCATTTGTGGATAAAAATAAAATACCCACCAAATCAATAGGAAAAGTTTTCCAAGTGAATTCCCCAGGTGGTGAGATGTCTGTTAGTACTAAGTGCGGGGGATTAATCCTAGAGATTGGGACTCATAAATTTCCAACCCACTTAGTAATCCTACCATCACAAGGACTAGATGTTATATCGGGTATGGATTGGATGACTACCTATGGAGGAGTCATAGACTGTGTCAATAGATCCATCACACTATCAACCCCAGAGGGAAAGAGAATTAGGTACAAACCCCATTTGGAACCCAAAGATATTTGTCTAAACTATCTTAAGGGGGTTAGCCTAAACCATCTTAAGGAGGTTATCCTAGACCAAGTGTCTGTGGTAAGAGAATACCCAGATGTATTTCCAGATGAGTTACCAGGAATGCCACCGGATAGAGATGTGGAATTTCTGATTGATTTGCTTCCGGGCACAGGCCCAATAGCAAAGAGACCTTACCCTATGTCCACTGATGAACTGAAAGAACTCAAAAAGCAACTTGAGGAGCAGTTAGGTAAAGGTTTCATAAGAGAAAGTTCGTCCCCTTGGGGAGCACCAGTTCTGTTTGTGGAGAAGAAGGACAAAAGTCAGCGTTTGGTTATGGACTATCGTTCGTTGAACGAGGTGACAATCAAGAACAAATACCCGCTACCGAGAATCAATGACTTGTTTGATCAGTTGGAAGGAGCTAGTGTATTTTCCAAGATCGATCTACGGTCTGGATATTTCCAACTCAAGATTAGAGAACATGACATTCCCAAGACTGCGTTTGTCACTAGATATGGTTCATATGAGTATACGGTGATGCCCTTTGGCTTAACCAATGCCCCATCATACTACATGAATATGATGAACAAGGTATTCATGGAATTCCTTGATAAGTTTGTCGTAGTCTTCATTGACGACATACTAATCTACTCTAAGAGTGTTAAGGAACACGAGAAACACCTTCGTCTGATAATGGAGAAACTCAGGGAACACAAGCTTTATGCCAAGTTTAGCAAGTGTGAGTTCTGGCTGGGTGAAGTAGGATTTCTAGGACACATTGTGTCTAAAGAAGGCATTGCAGTAGACCCCTCAAAGGTTACTGCTGTAACGGAATGGGAACCACCCAAGAACGTAGGAGAGATCCGCAGCTTCTTAGGCTTGGCTGGTTACTATAGGAGATTTATTGAAAATTTCTCCAAGGTCGCCAAACCAATGACTGAGCTACTGAAGAAGGAGAAGAAGTATGAATGGACTGAAACCTGTGAGACCAGCTTTCAAGAGTTGAAGAAGAGATTAGTGTCTGCGCCTGTTTTGTGTTTGCCTGATCTGGAGAAAGAATTTCAAGTTTACTGCGATGCTTCACGTCAAGGATTAGGAAGTGTGCTCATGCAAGGAGGTAGGGTTGCAGCTTATGCTTCAAGGCAACTTAAGAAACATGAAATCAACTACCCCACACATGATCTTGAACTGGCTTCAGTGGTTCATGCCTTGAAGACATGGAGACACTATTTAATGGGGAAACGTTGTGAAGTTTTCACTGATCACAAGAGCTTAAAGTACATTTTCACACAAAAGGATTTGAACATGAGACAAAGGAGATGGTTGGAGCTCATTAAGGACTATGATCTGAGCCTACAATACCATCCTGGTAAGGCTAATGTAGTGGCTGATGCCTTGAGCCGTAAGGTTTATGTAAATTGTCTCTCAACCGAGGTGATACCCCAGGATCTATGTAAAGCCCTCCAAGACCTCAGTTTGGAAGTGGTACCTGAAGGATTTGTAACATCACTAGTGGTTCAACCAACCCTGATGGATAGGATCCGCAAAAGTCAGGAAGGAGATAAGGAAATAGAAGCAATCAAGAAAACCTTGAGAGAAGCAGTAAGTGAAGGAAAGACCACCGAATTCAGAGAGGATGAGCAAGGAACAGTTTGGTTCGAGAAACGTATCTGTGTACCTAATGACCCTGAGTTGAGGAAGCTGATTTTTCAAGAAGCCCATGAGTCACCTTATTCCATTCACCCTGGTAACACAAAAATGTACATGGATTTGAAGGAAAGATTTTGGTGGAACAATTTGAAGAGAGATATTGCAGAATACATAGCCAAATGTGATGTTTGTAATAAAGTAAAGGTTGTGCACCAGAAACCAGCAGGTTTGTTACAACCATTGAGGGTGCCAGACTGGAAATGGGACCAAATTGGTATGGACTTTATCACCGGATTACCCCGAACCAAATCAGGGCATGATTCAATTTGGGTAGTAGTTGATCGCCTGACGAAGATAGCCCACTTTGTACCCGTAAAGACCACATATACTAGCGCAAAGTTGGCTGATATCTATATGAAGAAAATTGTCTGTCTTCATGGTGTACCCAAGAGTATCGTATCTGACAGAGGTACCCAATTTACCTCACACTTCTGGAAGCAACTACATGAGTCATTAGGAACCAGATTGGAGTTCAGTACGGCATTTCACCCTCAGACAGATGGCCAAACTGAGAGAGTAAACCAGATACTGGAAGATATGCTAAGAGCATGTGTCCTAGACTATGGATCTAGTTGGGATGATAACTTACCTTATGCAGAATTCTCTTATAACAATAGTTATCAAGCTAGTATCGAGATGGCACCGTTTGAAGCCCTGTATGGAAAGAAATGTAGCACACCCCTGTTGTGGAGTGGTTTAGGAGAAAGAAGTTTCTTTGGTCCTGACATCATTCAAGAGGCTGAAGAGAAAGTTAGATTAATCAAGGATAGACTTAAAATAGCACAGTCAAGACAGAAAAGCTATGCTGACAACAAGCATAGAGATGTTTCTTATGAAACAGGAGATAGAGTCTACTTAAGAGTATCACCCCTTAGAGGTGTGAAGAGATTTGGAATCAAAGGAAAACTAGCGCCACGGTTCATAGGACCATTCAAAGTGGTATCTCGCAAAGGAGAGGTAGCTTATGAATTGGAATTACCAGAAGTACTTTCAGCAGTACACAATGTGTTCCATGTCAGTCAGCTGAAGAAATGTCACCCTGAGATGTCAGAAACTTCCTTGAGCGATACAGTACCCCTAGGAGAGGTGCAAATAGAAAGTGACCTGACTTATGAGGAGAAACCCATCAAAATCCTGGAAAGAGCTGAGAGGAATACTCGTACCAAGACCATCAAATTTTGCAAAGTTCAATGGAATCACCACACCGAGGAAGAAGTGTGGCACCCTGATTTCTAGGGGATACTCACCGTACGAACTTGATAGCAGATGCTTGGATTATGGGGCATAACTGCTCCCACGTCCCAGCTTCCTGGTAGGCCTGCGCTTATGCGCGACAACACAAGCCCTGCTATTCCATCGTCGATGTAAACTATCCACTAGAGATCAAAGGCACTTCCGTCGACGTACTTCAAACCATACACACATGGTACGTCAACGGCGTTTAACAAGTGATATCACAACAGATCTCTACGACACAAAAGATTGAAATAAATTGCAAATGGCTCTCATTAGAGCAGAGATAGCAAATACAATCATTCAAAGGGCACATGCCCCAACACTACATCATTACAATACAGCGGAAGCATTCAACATGTCTGAGTACAGACAAGAACCAAATAGGCCTAAGAGGCCGGAAACAACAGACGGAGCCCATCCACGAAGTCTCGGATCCTGCCCGGGTCCGCTATCTACTCGTCAGCAGTCTCGTCATGATCCACGTAGTAGCCCCATGTAGATCCTCGGAAACGTCGGTCTGCGGAAACCACAGCCCCAAAGGGGTCAGTACATAAACGTACTGGCAAGCAAGACTCACAATTCACCAAAGTGTAACCCGTCAACACCAAGTACAGATGCCTTGGGTTCAACGGAAGAGAGGGGTATCAAAGATGCTGCAACTGGCTGCACTAACCAACTACAGAGATTTCTACCACTTCCGGCTAACAGAAAGGAGATAAGATCGAGGATTGTAACCAACTGAAAGATAACTTCAAACAAACCCATCCTGGATCTCGCCCCTTATCCAAAGAAGCAATCCGAGGATAACTCACACAGTTGAAATAAGGTGAATCAAGTTATTGTGTGAATAACCTGTTACTAGTCAAGTTATTAATCATTGGGTGAAACATGATTGATCATTATGTTTAAGTTGTCCTGAGTACTTGTTAGCCAGTACTTTCACCAAGTAATCCATAACCGCGGAAAACACGTCTTCTCGAGAAGATTATCCCTGCAGGGTTGCACCAATTTGGCCGTACACTCATGAATAACCCGCCAGATGGAAAGGCCCTTCCACCAAGCGGGGTACTCAACACAACCAACCATTCTTCGCATCAAGCCCAAAGAACCTTGGGCGCACGGCTAATCGAGCCCAGAAGAAAATGGACCCTCATAGCACTCTAAGAACGTGTCCCCCTATATGCCGACTACGAAAGTTCCACCCTGCGCTGGGCTCGCAAAAACATGCATGCGGCAAATGGAAAACACGAACTAAATGAGGCGATTTGGACGAGATGCGAATCAGGTCAAGTTGAGGGGGGCGCCCATACTCGCTTCCCAAATGCGGGTAGTGCGCTCATCATGGATCAGTAGACAAGACCCTTTTCCTATTAGGGTCGACACTAGCAGGCCTCAAAACCACACAGGGCCTCCTGCTGGTGCCTTATCATCAAAGTTATTATTGATAGTAACATTAGCATGATTGATTAATTAAACATCGAGCCCCCACAACGTAATAGATATAGTAACAGAAAGTAACGGATAACAGACTCGAGCAAAAGCAACCTAAGCATGATAGTAAGACACGGGCACAAGCAATGGTTATAGGTGTGGAGGTGAGGCAATATCAAGGTTAAGGGATTCATGTGATGGGTTCGTAACAGAAACAACTACTACTAAGGCTAGCAGAAAAGAACAACGGAAAGTATCGGTAACCAATGTTGAAAGGAACACAGTGGTTCATGTGAGTGATAACTTGCCTGCAAACCCAGTAGCCTGGTACTGAGCTAACTCCTTACAAGGGGTGTCGTAAGTATCGTCGGTCTCAACGTCGTCGTATATCCGAGAAGAAGCAAACAAACATTGCAGAAAGATAAGCAATCATTATCATGGCATAGCGCACAATCAAATATGATGCATGACAAGTTAAGGGTTGCTTCAAAATAAACTAGACAACATGAGCACAAATTAAATGGACCCATATGCAAGGGTTGCATATGGAAAGATCCATTGAAAATAAGTGGAAACAATGATTATTTATTAGGTGATGGTTGTTATCATGATGAATGCATGATGAATAACAATAACATAACAACTTAAATGCAGTTTGGAATGATAGTTAACAATTTAGAAAAGCATTTATTAATTTTGGAATTTTGTTACTTAATGGTGTTAACAAGTAGTGATTGTTTTCATCAAGTTGAAGTGTGCAAAACAAATAACAAAGTTGATATTTGAAAAGGTTATCAAATTTTAGTTGGATTACATGTTCACATTTTGAAATTGGACTTAGGATTAATTAATTATGAATTAAACAATATTAAACAATTTTTTAATTGAATTAAACAAGATTTAAAATGTTTAAGCAATTTAGATTGTTCAAACCAGAAAACGAATTTTATATTTGAATAGGATATTCAAAAAGGTGTGAAAAACATATTTTATTTGACTTATTTGGAAATAGTATGAATTAATTATTGATTTTGGAAATTAGCATTTGAATTATTTGGATTTGAATTTTAAATGTAATTGAAGTTTTCAAAACAGTACACAAATTGGATAGTTGGAAAGTTTAGAAAATTTGGATCAGAATACATATAAAGTTTGTATTTATTGGAATTATAAAACAAAAGATATTGAATTTTAAAGTTTTGTTTTAATTCTGTTTATTAAAATGAATTTGTTATTTTTGGAAATTCGCAGAAAACGTTTGTTACTCAGCTTAGCGTTACCCACTGCCACTGCGCAGTGGGCCATTGGCCAGCGTGGCACTGCGCAACGCTGGCGTGGCCACGGGGTCTATGACAGTGGGCCTCCTCGCTGCGGAAGGGAAAATAGCGCAAAAAGGTTGGGCGCGCGGGGCTCGAACCCGCGACCAAATCCTTGAACGCAAGGTGCAGTACCAACTGCGCTGAGCTCGTTCGTCTGACAGAGGTAGCGAGGCATACAGGTTATGTTTCAGTACGAAGTTAACTGAACCTTAACTGAATCGCGCAACACCCGAAACTGACAGAGGACGAACCTCGCCGGCGGGGATCGACGTGCTCGTGCTCGATCTGGAGGTGACGGATGCGTGCAGAGGTGATGGTTGTGTGCGCAACCGAGAGGGCAAGAGGGAGGAGACGGTGGTTGCTCACCATGGTTCGCCGTGGTGGAGCTCGACGACGGGAGGTGGACGCCGCGGCAGCAGCAGAGATCGCGGCGGCGTTCCGGACGGTGACGGGCTCAGCGGGGCCGTCCAGGAGGTCGAGGGAGAAACGCAGGGTCGCGTCCAGCAGTTGGACCGCGACGAGGAGGAAGGCTGCGTCGTCTGCGAGCAAAAGTTCAGAGCTGGAGCCACGGTGGCCGGCGGCGATGTCGACCATGGCGGCGTCGACTCCGTGTGCCTCCGAGCGCGCACGGGTGTCCAACAGAGAGAGGATGAGGTGGCGGTTTCGTTCCCGGGTTTAGTTAGGAGGGTGGCGGTGCGAGGCGGCGGTGGTGGCCGGAGATTCAGAGGGGGAAACGGTGGGTTCTCCGGTGAGCTGACAGAGGAGGGGATCGGGCGCGAAAGAGGAAGAAACGGCGGCGATCTCGAGGGCTAGGGTGGCAGGTAGCTAGGGTTAGGGTTGGTGGCGCGGCCTAGGGTTAGATATAGGCGCTGCAGTGCTCTCCTGACCGTCGGGGAGAGCCGTACGGCGACGTGGCACGGTGGATCAGCCGCCGTACTGGAGAAAGAAGGGGGCGTGCGCTACGAAGCGGTACCGGGCCCCTGTGGGCCGCTGCGCGCGCGGGTTAGAGGTTAGCGGGCTGGGCCGGGCGGTAGATTAGGGGCTGCGCGTTTTCTTTCCTCTTTCTTATTTTTTTGTTTTCTGTTTTTTTTGTAGGTTTGGCTTTTGGAAGAAAATAGTTAGGTTTTAGCTTAGGGAAAAAAATCTGAAAATATTCAGATAAGCTCCTTAGGCCAAAACAACCAGTTGGGAACTTTTATTTTCAAAATTTTAAAGATTTGATTGCTGTTTGAAATTTAAACCAAATTGATTGAAATTTGCAATATTAGTTAATATTAGAAAACAAAGTATTTTTCAATAGGGTTACCCCTAAGTTTTGAAAATGATTTTAAGAGTACAAATGTGTGTTGAGATTCATGGATTAAAAAGAGGTACTGATTTTAAGAATTGGTTTGAATTTGAAATGATTTAGAGTAATTGCTTGAGTTAATGGGTTGATTAAAACCAACAATTTTAGGAGTTATCAACATGGAATAAAATGGAACAATTTGGTTGTTTTCACTTGTTATTTTTATTCCAAAAGTTGTAACAGCTCAAGTATGAAAATAACCATTTGAAATTTGTTTGAGTTTGATTATGAAAACAAGAAAAATAGATGGAAAACAAATAGTAACAATTGCAAACATAAATAAAACAAATGCAATGAGATGATGACATGATGCATTGCTTTAATAAACAGGAAATCAAACATTCTATAGGGTAGTTTTCATACTTGGGCTGTTACAAAACGCCCCCCCTTGAAGGAATCGCGCCCCGAGATTCCTACTGAGAAAAGAAAAGTCCGGATACTTCTTGGGAAGATCCTCTTGAGCTGTGACACGTGAAACACATCGTGCACGTTGGATAGACGTCAGGGAATTTGGAAACCACCGGAACATTTTCAATTGCATGAAGAGGTTTTTGTACCAAGGGTGTATAGCTGAATAGAATTTGATGCGTTTGGAGAATAGACTATCTGTAATAAGGTTGGAACAAAGTTATTGACATCAATGGAACACCAAGAATAACATCAATGTCAGAATCAGCAACATGAGAGTAACGAGGAATATGTGGCCTCCCATTAGAACTGGATTGTTCTTACTTATGTTGGAAGTCAACACTTGAGATTCCGGAGAGTGAACGTTGATTTGATTGCTTAGTGGAACCAGAAATAGGTTTTATGTTGTGGAAAAGATTGTTGACACAAAGGAAAGTGATGCTCCGGTATCAAACAACACTTTAGCTGGAATAGAGTTTAGTAGATGAACGGGGAAAACTTGATTAGACACCGGTAGAAGAATTGAAGTGGAAAACAACAACAAGATTTCAACGGACGAAAGGTTCTTTAAAAGAACAAGATAACGAAGCAACACCGGGCAAAACGAGAACAAAAACTCCTGAGGTACTATGGAAAACCCAAAACACGTGAAATCCTAACTTGAAAGTTTAGATGAGGAGGGAGAAATCAACGTTGCACTTCCTTACCAGAAAAGGGAGGGAGGGTGGGGAAAAGAAGAAAAAGAACAGAATTCCTACTCTCACGTTCCATTTTTCCTATATAGCTACAAAATAGTTTCTAGACTCAACTGCGACCAGTAAAAAGGGATCCTACAGGCAGACAGGCTCTGATACCATTTGTGGCACCCTGATATCTAGGGGATACTCACCGTACGAACTGGATAGCAGATGCTTGGATTATGGGGCATAACTGCTCCCACGTCCCAGCTTCCTGGTAGGCCTGCGCTTATGCGCGACAACACAAGCCCTGCTATTCCATCGTCGATGTAAACTATCCACTAGAGATCAAAGGCACTTCCGTCGACGTACTTCAAACCATACACACATGGTACGTCAACGGCGTTTAACAAGTGATATCACAACAGATCTCTGCGACACAAAAGATTGAAATAAATTGCAAATGGCTCTCATTAGAGCAGAGATAGCAAATACAATCATTCAGAGGGCACATGCCCCAACACTACATCATTACAATACAGCGGAAGCATTCAACATGTCTGAGTACAGACAAGAACCAAATAGGCCTAAGAGGCCGGAAACAACAGACGGAGCCCATCCACGAAGTCTCGGATCCTGCCCGGGTCCGCTATCTACTCGTCAGCAGTCTCGTCATGATCCACGTAGTAGCCCCATGTAGATCCTCGGAAACGTCGGTCTGCGGAAACCACAGCCCCAAAGGGGTCAGTACATAAACGTACTGGCAAGCAAGACTCACAATTCACCAAAGTGTAACCCGTCAACACCAAGTACAAATGCCTTGGGTTCAACGGAAGAGAGGGGTATCAAAGATGCTGCAGCTGGCTGCACTAACCAACTACAGAGATTTCTACCACTTCCGGCTAACAGAATGGAGATAAGATCGAGGATTGTAACCAACTGAAAGATAACTTCAAACAAACCCATCCTGGATCTCGCCCCTTATCCAAAGAAGCAATCCGAGGATAACTCACACAGTTGAAATAAGGTGAATCAAGTTATTGTGTGAATAACCTGTTACTAGTCAAGTTATTAATCATTGGGTGAAACATGATTGATCATTATGTTTAAGTTGTCCTGAGTACTTGTTAGCCAGTACTTTCACCAAGTAATCCATAACCGCGGAAAACACGGCTTCTCGAGAAGATTATCCCTGCAGGGTTGCACCAATTTGGCCGTACACTCATGAATAACCCGCCAGATGGAAAGGCCCTTCCACCAAGCGGGGTACTCAACACAACCAACCATTCTTCGCATCAAGCCCAAAGAACCTTGGGCGCACGGCTAATCGAGCCCAGAAGAAAATGGACCCTCATAGCACTCTAAGAACGTGTCCCCCTATATGCCGACTACGAAAGTTCCACCCTGCGCTGGGCTCGCAAAAACATGCATGCGGCAAATGGAAAACACGAACTAAATGAGGCGATTTGGACGAGATGCGAATCAGGTCAAGTTGAGGGGGGCGCCCATACTCGCTTCCCAAATGCGGGTAGTGCGCTCATCATGGATCAGTAGACAAGACCCTTTTCCTATTAGGGTCGACACTAGCGGGCCTCAAAACCACACAGGGCCTCCTGCCGGTGCCTTATCATCAAAGTTATTATTGATAGTAACATTAGCATGATTGATTGATTAAACATCGAGCCCCCACAACGTAATAGATATAGTAACAGAAAGTAACGGATAACAGACTCGAGCAAAAGCAACCTAAGCATGATAGTAAGACACGGGCACAAGCAATGGTTATAGGTGTGGAGGTGAGGCAATATCAAGGTTAAGGGATTCATGTGATGGGTTCGTAACAGAAACAACTACTACTAAGGCTAGCAGAAAAGAACAACGGAAAGTATCGGTAACCAATGTTGAAAGGAACACAGTGGTTCATGTGAGTGATAACTTGCCTGCAAACCCAGTAGCCTGGTACTGAGCTAACTCCTTACAAGGGGTGTCGTAAGTATCGTCGGTCTCAACGTCGTCGTATATCCGAGAAGAAGCAAACAAACATTGCAGAAAGATAAGCAATCATTATCATGGCATAGCGCACAATCAAATATGATGCATGACAAGTTAAGGGTTGCTTCAAAATAAACTAGACAACATGAGCACAAATTAAATGGACCCATATGCAAGGGTTGCATATGGAAAGATCCATTGAAAATAAGTGGAAACAATGATTATTTATTAGGTGATGGTTGTTATCATGATGAATGCATGATGAATAACAATAACATAACAACTTAAATGCAGTTTGGAATGATAGTTAACAATTTAGAAAAGCATTTATTAATTTTGGAATTTTGTTACTTAATGGTGTTAACAAGTAGTGATTGTTTTCATCAAGTTGAAGTGTGCAAAACAAATAACAAAGTTGATATTTGAAAAGGTTATCAAATTTTAGTTGGATTACATGTTCACATTTTGAAATTGGACTTAGGATTAATTAATTATGAATTAAACAATATTAAACAATTTTTTAATTGAATTAAACAAGATTTAAAATGTTTAAGCAATTTAGATTGTTCAAACCAGAAAACAAATTTTATATTTGAATAGGATATTCAAAAAGGTGTGAAAAACATATTTTATTTGACTTATTTGGAAATAGTATGAATTAATTATTGATTTTGGAAATTAGCATTTGAATTATTTGGATTTGAATTTTAAATGTAATTGAAGTTTTCAAAACAGTACACAAATTGGATACTTGGAAAGTTTAGAAAATTTGGATCAGAATACATATAAAGTTTGTATTTATTGGAATTATAAAACAAAAGATATTGAATTTTAAAGTTTTGTTTTAATTCTGTTTATTAAAATGAATTTGTTATTTTTGGAAATTCGCAGAAAACGTTTGTTACTCAGCTTAGCGTTACCCACTGCCACTGCGCAGTGGGCCAGTGGCCAGCGTGGCACTGCGCAACGCTGGCGTGGCCACGGGGTCTATGACAGTGGGCCTCCTCGCTGCGGAAGGGAAAATAGCGCAAAAAGGTTGGGCGCGCGGGGCTCGAACCCGCGACCAAATCCTTGAACGCACGGTGCAGTACCAACTGCGCTGAGCTCGTTCGTCTGACAGAGGTAGCGAGGCATACAGGTTATGTTTCAGTACGAAGTTAACTGAACCTTAACTGAATCGCGCAACACCCGAAACTGACAAAGGACGAACCTCGCCGGCGGGGATCGACGTGCTCGTGCTCGATCTGGAGGTGACGGATGTGTGCAGAGGTGATGGTTGTGTGTGCAACCGAGAGGGCAAGAGGGAGGAGACGGTGGTTGCTCACCATGGTTCGCCGTGGTGGAGCTCGACGACGGGAGGTGGACGCCGCGGCAGCAGCAGAGATCGCGGCGGCGTTCCGGACGGTGACGGGCTCAGCGGGGCCGTCCAGGAGGTCGAGGGAGAAACGCAGGGTCGCGTCCAGCAGTTGGACCGCGACGAGGAGGAAGGATGCGTCGTCTGCGAGCAAAAGTTCAGAGCTGGAGCCACGGTGGCCGGCGGCGATGTCGACCATGGCGGCGTCGACTCCGTGTGCCTCCGAGCGCGCACGGGTGTCCAACAGAGAGAGGATGAGGTGGCGGTTTTGTTCCCGGGTTTAGTTAGGAGGGTGGCGGTGCGAGGCGGCGGTGGTGGCCGGAGATTCAGAGGGGGGAAACGGTGGGTTCTCCGGTGAGCTGACAGAGGAGGGGATCGGGCGCGAAAGAGGAAGAAACGGCGGCGATCTCGAGGGCTAGGGTGGCAGGTAGCTAGGGTTAGATATAGGCGCTGCGGTGCTCTCCTGACCGTCGGGGAGAGCCGTACGGCGACGTGGCACGGTGGATCAGCCGCCGTACTGGAGAAAGAAGGGGGCGTGCGCTACGAAGCGGTACCGGGCCCCTGTGGGCCGCTGCGCGCGCGGGTTAGAGGTTAGCGGGCTGGGCCGGGCGGTAGATTAGGGGCTGCGCGTTTTCTTTCCTCTTTCTTATTTTTTTGTTTTCTGTTTTTTTTGTAGGTTTGGCTTTTGGAAGAAAATAGTTAGGTTTTAGCTTAGGGAAAAAAATCTGAAAAAATTCAGATAAGCTCCTTAGGCCAAAACAACCAGTTGGGAACTTTTATTTTCAAAATTTTAAAGATTTGATTGCTGTTTGAAATTTAAACCAAATTGATTGAAATTTGCAATATTAGTTAATATTAGAAAACAAAGTATTTTTCAATAGGGTTACCCCTAAGTTTTGAAAATGATTTTAAGAGTACAAATGTGTGTTGAGATTCATGGATTAAAAAGAGGTACTGATTTTAATAATTGGTTTGAATTTGAAAGGATTTAGAGTAATTGCTTGAGTTAATGGGTTGATTAAAACCAACAATTTTAGGAGTTATCAACATGGAATAAAATGGAACAATTTGGTTGTTTTCACTTGTTATTTTTATTCCAAAAGTTGTAACAGCTCAAGTATGAAAATAACCATTTGAAATTTGTTTGAGTTTGATTATGAAAACAAGACAAATAGATGGAAAACAAATAGTAACAATTGCAAACATAAATAAAACAAATGCAATGAGATGATGACATGATGCATTGCTTTAATAAACAGGAAATCAAACATTCTATAGGGTAGTTTTCATACTTGGGCTGTTACAAGAAGCAACCTGGGAACGGGAAGAAGACCTCAGAGAAGATCACCCTCACCTTTTGGCTAACCTTTCCGAAGCCCGAGGACGTGCTTCATCTTAAGGGGGTTAGTTTGTAACATCCTAGGTCTTTTAAAAATATCAAACTAGCATGCATACATATCATCATAACATAGTCTCACAATAACACATTTAAAAATTTAAACATCACTGAACAAGCCCTAGGGATTTTACCTCTAAAAATAATTCCATTTTGATCCCATGCAAATTCATTCATATTGCATTTAATTTTGAATTTTTCAAAAGCCACCAACCATTCAAAATGTTTAAAACCTTGCAATCTAATTACTCTCCAACACCATACAATTTTATTTGATCCATTCAATATTTTGTTGGGGTTTCCTTGGTGTAAATAAAAGAAAACAGAAAAGAAAAATAAAACAGAACAAAAAAAAAGAAAAAAAGGGAGAGAACTGGCCAGCCCAGCCCAACCTGCCCTCTCTCTCTCCCCACACAGCAGCCCAGGCCCAAATCCTATCTACCGCGCGCGCAGGAACCAACCGAGGCGATCCAGCCCACCTCCCCCGCTCGCTCTCACTGCCATGTGGGCCCAGATGACGTCACGACCACGTCAGCGTGACGTCCGTCTTCAACCTCCCGTCCGATTTCGCCGGGAGACAACCGCACACCCCCCCCCCCCACGTTCGCCACTCCGAGCCGTTTCGCAACCCCTCGAGGACACGGGATAAAGCCCCGAGACCCCGCTCCCTTTCTCCCCTAACCTCTCCCAGAACCACGCCCCCAGGCCGCCGTAGTAGCTCGCCGGAAACACGCACGGCCGCCGCGCGGAAGCTCCGATTCCGGTGAACTCCACCGCCTTTTTTCCCTCCCTCTCACTCACCCTCTCTTCTCCTCCCCCTTGCGCATCCTCTAACCCCCTCGGCGGTATTTTTCTGGCCGCAGAGCAGCCGCGCCGCCCACGCCGGAGGCCACCGGAGGTCGCCTCATCTCCGTTCGCCCCGAGTCGGCCCTCGCGGAAACGCGAGCTCGCGCCGAAGCTCCCATCGTCTCCGCTACCGCGAGCGGCGTCTCGTCGTAACCTCCACCGAGCCCAAGCTCCTTGCCACGCCGTCGCCGGCGAGTCCCCGAGACCAGCGCCGCCGCTACCCATTTTTTTTCCCGGCCGCCAACCGCCAGGTGAGCACCACCCTGCTCCCATCCCGTCCGATCTGTTTTCAACGGACGGATCTGTCGCGGTTGACCGGTACACGCCCCAGTCAACGCACGCACACCCGATCCAATCACGCAGCGCCACTTGGCAGGACCAGTCAGCGCCAGTCAGTTTCCCCCCGTTTAAATAGTTCAAATTCTATTTCAAAAACAGAAACACCTGCCCCACTGTAAATTCAATAGAAAAATAAATACTGATCCAAAAATGGTGAGGCTTGAACCTATAGAAAGCTAATAAAATTATCTACCAGAATATAAAAAATATTAGGTGGTCTCTGTGTAAAATTTTGGAGTAGTTTTTAAATTGCCAAAATCACTCATAAACACCATTTAACTCATAGTTTGAGTTCTACTACCTTAATTTTGTTAATTTTGTAGTCTATGGATTCCTTAGAACATGTACAACACCATGGAACCAGAGAAAACCAAAATTGTATCGTGCACACACTTTCTATTTCAAATTTAGTCAAATCAGTGATCTGCACATAATTCAAATTCTGAAAAGTATTTTTGAATGAAACCAATTGGGCCACCTTGCTATTGGAACACTCTATTCAGTGAGACCAATGACCAAATTTTTCAGAAACTTAAAAGTGTGTTAAAAATTTAATTTATCCAAAGGGCTATAAATGAACTACTAAATTGGAGGAATTAAATTAGTGCAATGAGATAAAAACCAACCAGAGCCATTTACCAACCAAGTACACCTCATGATATGCCAAACACACCCCCAACACTACAACCAACATATGTAAGGCAAAACTTGCATGCATGCATACATGTTTATGTTTGTTGTTTGAATAGTGTGTTTATGTTTGTATTGTTGTGGCTTGTTTAGACTTTGGAGAGGATCAGCACAACCCCTGTGACTGTTGTGCTTGCGCTGGTTGCAGCTACCAAGGCAAGTGATGCTCATGTCCCACTTTTATTGCATTAGAGTTTTCAGTAGTATGCATCATAGGTGATTTTGTTTATTTTCCAAAGTCTATGCTATGCTTAGAAATACCTAGTAGTGTGTAGCCAACCTGAGACCCCTACTAGATACCAGTATAGCTATGCTAGAATATTATCACAACTATTGATGATACATGTTGGGTTGTGATGTTTTGAAAAATGAAAATTAACAACCCAATGAAACACCTGGGTGGACTGAACCTTGCTTGGATTATGTTGAGTGGCTACTCAGGACCATGTTCATGGTGGTTTAACCATGGATGTGGGGGTTATCACCTGGGAGTACACTTATGGACCGCCACCCAGGATTAAAGAGATTTGTAGGTCTTCACTGTATAGTTAGCTTCCAGTGCAGCCTTGAGGTAATATGGGCTCTGCCAAGATTAAGTAAGTTGTGGGGGTTCATCCTGTTGTATGACATTGGGTGGTAGAATTTTAGGAGCGTCGAGTCATGCTGGTATGGTTGAATCCCTCTTCCCAAAGATCTTGTCTCATTCTTCTCTCGGGGAAAATGAGTCTCAAGGTGAAAGTGCACAACCTCTGCAGAGTTTAAAAACTAAGATCTTGGCCGTGTCCCCGGTTATGGGCCAGTTGAGCAGCTAGACAGAGTTGGTGCCGAAGGATCTCCTCATCTTTTCTGAATGAAATAAAATATGGTAGAAACCCTTTATAGGGCACGTGGTGGTTTAACCATGTTGCCACAATCAAACTTCATGGTGGTTTAACCATGATGACTTTCAAACTTTATGGTGGTTTAACCATGAAGGATTGTACAAATGATTTCTTTTGTTTAAAAAGGAATTTGTCAAATATAGGACAAAATTGGCTTTATGCAAATAGCCCAGAACTCCACTAGCCAGACATCATGTAGCTAGTTACTCCTCAAAACTGCCACCATACAAGTGTCACTTGCCAGTACTTTGTATGTACTGACCTCCTCCCCTGTGGGGGCTGCATATTCCAACGTGCAGGTCATTCAGATGATGAGTAACTGTTTAGGATCTCGAGTCTACATTCCAACATGTCTGCCTGTGGCACATGAAGAGAAGGAGGCTCATTGAAGATTTGTTTCCGTTGTATTTGCCTTGAACTCTGTTATTTGGGGCTAGTCTATGTCGACTATGCCAATTGTAAGACTATTTTATTTCTTATCCACTGGATCAACGTTGTAGATTGATGCTATTGCAATGAATATTTCATTTTGTCATGTGTATGCTATCAGAGATCCCGGGAATAGCAGGTACACAGGTGTTCTACCTTTATAAAGAGGTAGGGCGCTACATGTCCTGCGGGAGTTTTGCACACCTGCGCTGAGTATTCGGCTGCGTGGCTGGGACCTTATAGCTCCGTGGCTCCAGGATGGGTTGTAGAGATGGTTTGGGTCGTGTCAAGCCAACCTGAGTTTTAGTTGGTGGCTTGAGTGTGTACGGGTACTGGAGCACACCCCTGCAGGGATAAATCTTCTCGAGAAGCCGTGTTTTCCGCGGTTATGGATTACTTGGTGAAAGTACTGGCTAAAAAGTACTCAGACAACTTACACCTAATGATAATAACTTGACTAGTAATAGTCTTACTGACACAACAACCTGATCCATTATTCATTAATCCAACTGTGTGAGTTATCCTCGGATTGCTTCTTTGGATAATGGGCGAGATCCAGGATGGGTTTGTTTGGAGTTACTTTCAGTTGGTTACGATACTCGATCTTATCTTCTTTCTGTTAGCCGGAAGTTGTGGTATCTCTCTGTAGTTGGTTAGTGCAGCCCGCTGTCGCTTATTTGCAATAACCCCTTCCTTTCCGTTGATCCTAAAGTATTTGTATCTTAGTCCAATTTGTATCTTGTCCGTAGCCGGACACTTTTCTTCCGCTGTTATTTGGATCTTTGTATTGTATCAGTTGTATCCTTGACTCGTTTGAGTCCTCTTGTATAAATCTATTCTGTTGTTGTTGCGGATTATTCGTGAACTGTTGTAATGATTATCACAAGTGGCAACCTGGAATCGGTTATTATGCGGATTTGGCGGGAATGCTGAAATCTGCATAGTGCCCGATCTCGGGGCGTCACATAAGGATTGCCATTAATTACCAAAACCACATATGGGGGCCCCATGCACTTTTGCCTGTCCCCGGCAACGGTGCGGCGACGAACGGCTTCGGCCGTCGCATACTGCGCGAGATCGAACCCCGCCTCCTCATGGGCGCGGACTATCCGGCGCCGCCGGACATGTGCGTGCCGGGAGCATGGCCCTTAGCACCAGAGGCGTCCCCGTTCCGCCCCTTCCTACCGGCGAGCAGTGCTTGGCCAAGGTGCAGGCCATTAGGGTTGCCATACAGGCGGACGCGTAGCTCGACCCGCATTGGGAAGCCAACAATGAGGCCACTTGGACGACGTATTTCTTGCAGCGTCACCGCCAGCAACTCGAGTCCGTAGATGGCGCGGCGGTTGTCGCCGTTCACCAGAACACCGACGGCCGCCGTGTTTGGTGGGGTGTGCCTGGACGTACCCTTTCGGTCGCCTCGACCACATCGATGCCACAACATCCCGCCGATCAACTGCCCGTAGTTTGAGCCGCACGAATACGGCTATGTTTTAATGCACCTATGTTTTCTCATCAGCATTTACTAAGTTCCATTGAAATTTCCTAAATTTTGGCAAACTTTTGGACGCTGCTGGGCCGACGAGTGGAAAGGATAGCCCCAGGCCGAAAAATGCCGGACAAGTCCCCAAACAACGGTTTTCACGGCTGAAAAAACGGCCTGAGGGCCGAACAGTGGATATGGTCTAACCCAACAAGGGAAACTCTAGGAGACCCCCGGGGGTCAGGATATCCACCCGACATGGCTTGGGCCCACCCACGTGTGCTACTCCCATATCCTTCTCTCTCTCAAAGAAAAGCACCTAGGCCCCATTCCCCACTCCCCACCTCCCTCCTCTCGATTCCATCTCCCTCTCCTGGTAGCTCCCCTCTGCTGCCACCCCCTCCTCCCTCTAGTCCCGACCCCTCTTCCCTTCCGCCATCCCCTTCACCCCCCAAGTATCTCCCATCCCCCTCCCCCCGCAGTATATCGAGCACGCGGACCCAACCTCGCCGTCGAGAGAGGCGCCGCCGCCCAGGAGCCACGCCGTCGCAGCTGGATTCCTCGTTGGCGCGCGCGTGCAGCTATGCACGACGCTCCGCCGAGCTGTCCAGACCGCGGTGCACGTGTGTGTGGTCGCGGCGCTACACGACGGCGACGGCGCCGACGGGACCCTCGGAGGTCCGTCTTCCGCGTCATGCTTGCTGCAAAGATGTCGCACCCTGATTTCTAGGGGATACTCACCGTACGAACTGGATAGCAGATGCTTGGATTATGGGGCATAACTGCTCCCACGTCCCAGCTTCCTGGTAGGCCTGCGCTTATGCGCGACAACACAAGCCCTGCTATTCCATCGTCGATGTAAACTATCCACTAGAGATCAAAAGGCACTTCCATCGACGTACTTCAAACCATACACACATGGTACGTCAACGGCGTTTAACAACTGATATCACAACAAATCTCTACGACACAAAAGATTGAAATAAGTTGCAAATGGCTCTCATTAGAGCAGAGATAGCAAATACAATCATTCAGAGGGAACATGCCCCAACAATACATCATTACAATACAGCGGAAGCATTCAACATGTCTGAGTACAGACAAGAACCAAATAGGCCTAAGAGGCCGGAAACAAACAGACGGAGCCCATCCACGAAGTCTCGGATCCTGCCCGGGTCCGCTATCTACTCGTCAGCAGTCTCGTCACACTCCAAGT
This sequence comes from Alopecurus myosuroides, assembly GCA_028641055.1. Taxonomy (NCBI): domain Eukaryota; kingdom Viridiplantae; phylum Streptophyta; class Magnoliopsida; order Poales; family Poaceae; genus Alopecurus; species Alopecurus myosuroides. The sequence continues at coordinate 309,451,654 of CM054062.1, read as the reverse complement.
AGTTGCCACCATGTAGATCCTCGGAAACGTAGGTCTGCGGAAACCACAGCCCCAAAGGGGTCAGTACATAAACGTACTGGCAAGCAAGACTCACAATTCACCAAAGTGTAACCCGTCAACACCAAGCACAGATGCCTTGGGTTCAACGGAAGAGAGGGGATATAAAAGATGCTGCAACTGGCTGCGCTAACCAACTACAGAGATTCTACCACTTCCGGCTAACAGAAAGGAGATAAGATCGAGGGTTGTAACCAACGGAAAGATAACTTCAAACAAACCCATCCTGGATCTCGCCCCTTATCCAAGAAGCAATCCGAGGATAACTCACACATTTGAAATAATGATGGTTCAAATTATTGTGTCAATAAGCCTATTACTAGTCAAGTTATTAATCATGGGTGTAACATGTTTGATCATTATGTTTAAGTTGTCCTGAGTACTTGTTAGCCAGTACTTTCACCAAGTAATCCATAACCGCGGAAAACACGGCTTCTCGAGAAGATTATCCCTGCAGGGTTGCACCAATTTGGCCGTACACTCATGAATAACCCGCCAGATGGAAAGGCCCTTCCACCAAGCGGGGTACTCAACACAATCAACCATTCTTCGCATCAAGCCCAAAGCACCTTGGGCGCACGGCTAATCAAGCCCAGAAGAAAATGGACCATCATAGCACTCTAAGACCGTGTCCCCCTATATGCCGACTACAAAAGTTCCACCCTGCGCTGGGCTCGCAAAAACATGCATGCGGCAAATGGAAAACACGAACTAAATGAGGCGATTTGGACGAGATGCGAATCAGGTCAAGTTGAGGGGGGCGCCCATACTCGCTTCCCAAATGCGGGTAGTGCGCTCATCATGGATCAGTAGACAAGACCCTTTTCCTATTAGGGTCGACACTAGCAGGCTCCAAAACCTCTCATGGGCCTCCTGCCGGTGCCTTATCATCAAATTTATTATTAATAGTAACATTAGCAGATTGATTGATTAAACATCGAGCCCCCACAACGTAAATGATATAGTAACAGAAAGTAACGGATAACAGACTCGAACAAAAGCAACCTAAGCATGCTAGTAAGACTCTGGCTCAAACAATGGGTCGTAGGAAGGGAGATGAGGCAATATCAGGGTTAAGGGATTCATGTGATGGGTTCGTAACAGAAACAACTACTACTAAGGCTAGCAGAAAGGAACAACGGAAAGTATCGGTAATCAATGTTGAAAGGAACACGATGGTTCATGTGAGTGATAACTTGCCTGCAAACCCAGTAGCCTGGTACTGAGCTAAATCCTTAGAAGGGATGTCGTAAGGATCGTCGGTCTCAACGTCGTCGTTTATCCGGGAAGAAGCAAACAAACATTGCAGAAAGGTAAACAATCAATATCATGGCATAGTGCACAAACAATGGGATGATGCATGACAAGTTAAGGGTTGCTTCAAAATAACTAGACAACATGAGCACAAATTAAATGGACCCATATGCAAGGGTTGCATATGGAAGATCCATTGAAAATAAGTGGAAACAATGATTATTTATTAGGTGATGGTTGTTATCATGATGAATGCATGATGAATAACAATAACATAACAACTTAAATGCAATTGGAATGATAGTTAACAATTTAGAAAAGCATTTATTAATTTTGGAATTTTGTTACTTAATGGTGTTAACAAGTAGTGATTGTTTTCATCAAGTTAAAATGCTCAAAACAATTAACAAAGTTTATATTTGAAAAGGTTATCAAATTTTAGTTGGATTACATGTTTCACATGTTGAAATTGGACTTTGGATTATTTAATTAGGAATTAAACAATATTAAACAATTTTTAATTGAATTAAACAAGATTTAAATTGTTTAGGCATTTTAAATTATTCAAAACAGGAAACAAAAATTATATTTGAAAAGGTTATTCAAAATGGTATGGAAAACATATTTTATTTGCATTATTTGGAATTGGGATGAATTATTTATGAATTGTTACAAATTGCAATTGAATTATTCAAATTTGAATTTTTGATGTATTTGGAAGTGTCAAAACAGTGCACAAATGGAATAATTGGAAAGGTTATGAAATTTGGAGCAATAAACATATAAAGTTTGTATTTATTGGATGCATAAATTAAAAGTTATTGAATTTTCAAATTAGGTGTTTATTCTGCCCATTAAAGATATTAGAAATAAAAACAGATTTGATTTTAATCCTTTGCTACCGTGCAGGAACCCTACACACACACTGCCAGAGGGGCCCGTGGCCAGCGTGGCAGGTTAGAAGATGAGGTGGCAGCAGGGGTCACTGCTCTGTGGGCCTGCCCCTGTGCGCGCGCTACAGAGAAAAAAGTGGGAGTAAATCCCTGGATAGGACTCGAACCCGGGTGCTCGAGGGCGTGCAGCAGGGACCTAACCACTGCAGTGGATCGTGGTTCGTGAACATGTAGGGGTGGGTTTGTGGTTGAACTGTCCCTGCGAGGTGTTGACTGAACCCGAACAGGTTCAGTCTGAACCGGACGGATCAGATCGACGCCGGCGATCCTCGAGCGGCCGGTGCCCAACTCGCGCCGTGGGCGCAGCAGGCAGTGTGCGGTGGGGCGTGCGGCCTCGTGACGCTGCCAAGGAACAGAAGGGAAGGGGGGAAGAGATGGGCGATCAACTCGGTCTCGTTGTCGAGCTTCTGACGGACAGAGGCGGAGGCGCTCCTCTCCGGCGACGGCGCGGTCGCCGTAGTGCCTCCCGGCAAGCGGCGAGGGGGCGGTGCGGTCCGGAATGACGCCGCGTTTCCATTCCACTCCACGGAGGCTCCTCGAGACGACCGTGGCTACCGGCGACGAGGGAGGAAGGTGGTGCTCTGTGGTCGGGTTTCAGGCATGTTCAGGTTCAGAGAAAGAGTCGGGGAGAGAGGAAGATGAGATCGGCGGCGCAGGGAGAGGGCTCTAGGGTTTCTAGGCTAACAGCAGAGGGGGGGAGGTAGGTTATAGGGGGAGAGGTGCTGTACGGCGGCAAATCGGCGTGGGGTGGAGGCGATCGAGCGGTGCAGAGTCATGTCGTACAGAAGACGACGTCACAGCGAGGAGGACGACAGTGACAGGAGGGAAGGGGTACCGGGCCAAAGGGTAACTGGGCTGGGCTAGGTCTTAGATAGGTTAAGTGCTGCTCTCCTCTCCTCTCCTTTGCTATTTTTGTTTTCTTTATTTTTTTTTTGTAGCAAATGGTTTTGGAAGAAAAACATGAGGTTTAGGTTAGTAAAAATATTAGAAAATTTAGTTTAGGCTTATTTTCAAAAACTTAATTGTTTGTTGCTGTTTTGAAATTAAACCAATTTTAATTGAAATTTCCAATATTAGTTAATATTAGAAAAACAAGGTATTTTCAATAGGGTTTTCTTTAGGGTTTAAAAGTGATTTAATGAATTCAAATTAGTGGTGAATTTCATTGATTCAAAAGATTAAAGATTTTGAGGATTGGCTTGAATTTGAAATGATTTAGAGTAATTGCTTGAATTAATTGATTGAAAAATTGGTTTGATTAAAGCAACAAATTGAGAAGTGAAAAACAAAGAATAAAAGGGGTGTTTTTATTTGTTATTTTGGTTCCAAAAGTTGTAACAGAACAAGTATGAAAACAAGCATTTGAAATTGTTTGACTTTCATGGTGAAAACAAAGAATAACAGATGCAACACAACAGAAACAAATGCAACAATATGATGACATGATGCAATACATTAATTAAACAGGAAATCAAACATTCTATAGGGTAGTTTTCATACTTGGGATGTTACAAAACGCCCCCCCTTGAAGGAATCGCGCCCCGAGATTCCTGCTGAGAAAAGAGAAGGTCCAGAAACTTCTTGGGTAGACGTCAGGGAATTTGGAACCCACCGGAACATTTTCAAGTAAAGGGAGAGGTTTTGTTTCAAGGGTGTAAAGCTGAGTAGAGTGATTCATTTGGAGAATAGACTATCTGTAATAAGGTTGGAACAGAGTTATTGACATCAATGCAACACCAAGAATAATATCAATGTCAGAATCATCAACATGAGAGTAACGAGGAATATGTGGCCTCCCATTAGAATTGGAGTGTTCTTACTTATCTTGGAAGTCAACATTTGAGGCCCCGGAGAGTGAACGGTGATTTGATTACTTAGTGGAGCCAGAATTAGGTTGTGTGTTGTGGAAAAGATTGTTGACACAAAGGAATGTGATGCTCCGGTATGAAACAACACTTTAGCTGGAATAGAATTTAGCAGCTGAACAAGGAAACTTTTGATTAGACGTCGGTAGAAGATTTGAAGTGGAAAACAACAACAAGATTTGAACGGACGAAAAGGTTCTTTAAAAGAACAGGATAACGAAGCAACACCGGGGAAAACGAGAACAAAACTTCTGAGGTACTACGGAGAACCCAAAACACGTGAAATCCTAACTTGAAAGTTTAGATGAGAACGGAAAAATCAACGTTGCACTTCCTTACCAGAAAAGGGAGGGTGGGTGGGGAAAAGAAGAAAAGAACAGAATTCCTACTCTCACGTTTCATTTTTCCTATATAGCTACAAAATAGTTTCTAGACTCAACTGCGACCAGTAAAAAGGGATCCTACAGGCAGACAGGCTCTGATACCATTTGTCGCACCCTGATTTCTAGGGGATACTCACCGTACGAACTGGATAGCAGATGCTTGGATTATGGGGCATAACTGCTCCCACGTCCCAGCTTCCTGGTAGGCCTGCGCTTATGCGCGACAACACAAGCCCTGCTATTCCATCGTCGATGTAAACTATCCACTAGAGATCAAAAGGCACTTCCATCGACGTACTTCAAACCATACACACATGGTACGTCAACGGCGTTTAACAACTGATATCACAACAGATCTCTACGACACAAAAGATTGAAATAAGTTGCAAATGGCTCTCATTAGAGCAGAGATAGCAAATACAATCATTCAGAGGGCACATGCCCCAACAATACATCATTACAATACAGCGGAAGCATTCAACATGTCTGAGTACAGACAAGAACCAAATAGGCCTAAGAGGCCGGAAACAAACAGACGGAGCCCATCCACGAAGTCTCGGATCCTGCCCGGGTCCGCTATCTACTCGTCAGCAGTCTCGTCACACTCCAAGTAGTTGCCACCATGTAGATCCTCGGAAACGTAGGTCTGCGGAAACCACAGCCCCAAAGGGGTCAGTACATAAACGTACTGGCAAGCAAGACTCACAATTCACCAAAGTGTAACCCGTCAACACCAAGCACAGATGCCTTGGGTTCAACGGAAGAGAGGGGATATAAAAGATGCTGCAACTGGCTGCGCTAACCAACTACAGAGATTCTACCACTTCCGGCTAACAGAAAGGAGATAAGATCGAGGGTTGTAACCAACGGAAAGATAACTTCAAACAAACCCATCCTGGATCTCGCCCCTTATCCAAGAAGCAATCCGAGGATAACTCACACATTTGAAATAATGATGGTTCAAATTATTGTGTCAATAAGCCTATTACTAGTCAAGTTATTAATCATGGGTGTAACATGTTTGATCATTATGTTTAAGTTGTCCTGAGTACTTGTTAGCCAGTACTTTCACCAAGTAATCCATAACCGCGGAAAACACGGCTTCTCGAGAAGATTATCCCTGCAGGGTTGCACCAATTTGGCCGTACACTCATGAATAACCCGCCAGATGGAAAGGCCCTTCCACCAAGCGGGGTACTCAACACAACCAACCATTCTTCACATCAAGCCCAAAGCACCTTGGGCGCACGGCTAATCAAGCCCAGAAGAAAATGGACCATCATAGCACTCTAAGACCGTGTCCCCCTATATGCCGACTACAAAAGTTCCACCCTGCGCTGGGCTTGCAAAAACATGCATGCGGCAAATGGAAAACACGAACTAAATGAGGCGATTTGGACGAGATGCGAATCAGGTCAAGTTGAGGGGGGCGCCCATACTCGCTTCCCAAATGCGGGTAGTGCGCTCATCATGGATCAGTAGACAAGACCCTTTTCCTATTAGGGTCGACACTAGCAGGCTCCAAAACCTCTCATGGGCCTCCTGCCGGTGCCTTATCATCAAATTTATTATTAATAGTAACATTAGCAGATTGATTGATTAAACATCGAGCCCCCACAACGTAAATGATATAGTAACAGAAAGTAACGGATAACAGACTCGAACAAAAGCAACCTAAGCATGCTAGTAAGACTCTGGCTCAAACAATGGGTCGTAGGAAGGGAGATGAGGCAATATCAGGGTTAAGGGATTCATGTGATGGGTTCGTAACAGAAACAACTACTACTAAGGCTAGCAGAAAGGAACAACGGAAAGTATCGGTAATCAATGTTGAAAGGAACACGATGGTTCATGTGAGTGATAACTTGCCTGCAAACCCAGTAGCCTGGTACTGAGCTAAATCCTTAGAAGGGATGTCGTAAGGATCGTCGGTCTCAACGTCGTCGTTTATCTGGGAAGAAGCAAACAAACATTGCAGAAAGGTAAACAATCAATATCATGGCATAGTGCACAAACAATGGGATGATGCATGACAAGTTAAGGGTTGCTTCAAAATAACTAGACAACATGAGCACAAATTAAATGGACCCATATGCAAGGGTTGCATATGGAAGATCCATTGAAAATAAGTGGAAACAATGATTATTTATTAGGTGATGGTTGTTATCATGATGAATGCATGATGAATAACAATAACATAACAACTTAAATGCAATTGGAATGATAGTTAACAATTTAGAAAAGCATTTATTAATTTTGGAATTTTGTTACTTAATGGTGTTAACAAGTAGTGATTGTTTTCATCAAGTTAAAATGCTCAAAACAATTAACAAAGTTTATATTTGAAAAGGTTATCAAATTTTAGTTGGATTACATGTTTCACATGTTGAAATTGGACTTTGGATTATTTAATTAGGAATTAAACAATATTAAACAATTTTTAATTGAATTAAACAAGATTTAAATTGTTTAGGCATTTTAAATTATTCAAAACAGGAAACAAAAATTATATTTGAAAAGGTTATTCAAAATGGTATGGAAAACATATTTTATTTGCATTATTTGGAATTGGGATGAATTATTTATGAATTGTTACAAATTGCAATTGAATTATTCAAATTTGAATTTTTGATGTATTTGGAAGTGTCAAAACAGTGCACAAATGGAATAATTGGAAAGGTTATGAAATTTGGAGCAATAAACATATAAAGTTTGTATTTATTGGATGCATAAATTAAAAGTTATTGAATTTTCAAATTAGGTGTTTATTCTGCCCATTAAAGATATTAGAAATAAAAACAGATTTGATTTTAATCCTTTGCTACCGTGCAGGAACCCTACACACACACTGCCAGAGGGGCCCGTGGCCAGCGTGGCAGGTTAGAAGATGAGGTGGCAGCAGGGGTCACTGCTCTGTGGGCCTGCCCCTGTGCGCGCGCTACAGAGAAAAAAGTGGGAGTAAATCCCTGGATAGGACTCGAACCCGGGTGCTCGAGGGCGTGCAGCAGGGACCTAACCACTGCAGTGGATCGTGGTTCGTGAACATGTAGGGGTGGGTTTGTGGTTGAACTGTCCCTGCGAGGTGTTGACTGAACCCGAACAGGTTCAGTCTGAACCGGACGGATCAGATCGACGCCGGCGATCCTCGAGCGGCCGGTGCCCAACTCGCGCCGTGGGCGCAGCAGGCAGTGTGCGGTGGGGCGTGCGGCCTCGTGACGCTGCCAAGGAACAGAAGGGAAGGGGGGAAGAGATGGGCGATCACCTCGGTCTCGTTGTCGAGCTTCTGACGGACAGAGGCGGAGGCGCTCCTCTCCGGCGACGGCGCGGTCGCCGTAGTGCCTCCCGGCAAGCGGCGAGGGGGCGGTGCGGTCCGGAACGACGCCGCGTTTCCATTCCACTCCACGGAGGCTCCTCGAGACGACCGTGGCTACCGGCGACGAGGGAGGAAGGTGGTGCTCTGTGGTCGGGTTTCAGGCATGTTCAGGTTCAGAGAAAGAGTCGGGGAGAGAGGAAGATGAGATCGGCGGCGCAGGGAGAGGGCTCTAGGGTTTCTAGGCTAACAGCAGAGGGGGGGAGGTAGGTTATAGGGGGAGAGGTGCTGTACGGCGGCAAATCGGCGTGGGGTGGAGGCGATCGAGCGGTGCAGAGTCATGTCGTACAGAAGACGACGTCACAGCGAGGAGGACGACAGTGACAGGAGGGAAGGGGTACCGGGCCAAAGGGTAACTGGGCTGGGCTGGGTCTTAGATAGGTTAGGTGCTGCTCTCCTCTCCTCTCCTTTGCTATTTTTGTTTTCTTTATTTTTTTTTGTAGCAAATGGTTTTGGAAGAAAAACATGAGGTTTAGGTTAGTAAAAATATTAGAATATTTAGTTTAGGCTTATTAGGTTAATAGCAAACAATTGCTAGTTTTTGTTTTCAAAAACTTAATTGTTTGTTGCTGTTTTGAAATTAAACCAATTTTAATTGAAATTTCCAATATTAGTTAATATCAGAAAAACAAGGTATTTTCAATAGGGTTTTCTTTAGGGTTTAAAAGTGATTTAATGAATTCAAATTAGTGGTGAATTTCATTGATTCAAAAGATTAAAGATTTTGAGGATTGGCTTGAATTTGAAATGATTTAGAGTAATTGCTTGAATTAATTGATTGAAAAATTGGTTTGATTAAAGCAACAAATTGAGAAGTGAAAAACAAAGAATAAAAGGGGTGTTTTTATTTGTTATTTTGGTTCCAAAAGTTGTAACAGAACAAGTATGAAAACAAGCATTTGAAATTGTTTGACTTTCATGGTGAAAACAAAGAATAACAGATGCAACACAACAGAAACAAATGCAACAATATGATGACATGATGCAATACATTAATTAAACAGGAAATCAAACATTCTATAGGGTAGTTTTCATACTTGGGATGTTACAAAAGAGGGGCCCTCTCTTCGGAGTAGCGGACGACGGTGCTCGCCGTTCCTCTCTCGAGTCGTCGTCGCTGGGGTTTCTCCAGGGGGGCGCGCCGCTGTTCCTCTCTCGCGCCGCCATGGCCGACAAGCTCGCGTGCTCCCCGAGCGCGCCGCCATGAACCTCCTCGCTGGGACGCCGGAGGACAGAGAGGCCGTGGCGCCCGCCGACCTGGAGGCTGCCTCTCGGTCCGGTGTGGTGCTCCCATGGGAGGTCGCGGTGCTTCCGAATAAAGACGTGGCGCTCCCATCGGAGAAAATGGTGCTGCTCCAAGTGGGGCGCTACCGCAAAGGAATTTTTGCTACATTTTCATATTCATTTTTTTTCTTATCTACAAATTTTTTGCTATCAGAATTCTGGTGATATCTCCGGCGAGGTCAGGTTTTTGCTATTTTAGAATATAATTTTTGCTACAATTAGTGTATATTTTTGCTATATTAGTATAATTTTTTGCTATTAGATTCTCCGGTGAGGGAGAGTCTCCTGGCCTGAAAATTGACTTTTGCTATCGTAGCAACTCTTTTTTGCTACGGGTCTCCGGCGAGATTTTATCTTTTTTCAGTTTTCTGGGACGAAACTTTTTTTCGCTACCGGAGCAAAAGCGTTGATTTTTTATTTTTTTTGCTACCGGAGCGAAAACGGGTATTTTCTTTTACTACCGGAGCAAAACCGGATTTGGAGGGGGGATGGACACGTGTCAGCACGGGCCCGGGGCTGAAAATTTTCGAGCCTCTCCGCCCAGCACTTCCCACCCAACAAAGCCTCAAAATTTAGTAAACCGAACATGGTTCTAGAAGGAAGGCCATTGCTATTCGCCACATTGCTCTTCTTTGGACGCCAATCCATGTAGTCTCCTCCAACCGCGGACCCACTCGCGTGATGGGTAGCGGTGCTCTCCTTCGGGTCACTGCCAGTTGGGCCCTCTTTGACCTTATACACAGGAATAACGGCCGGTGTAACAACCCAACCCACGCTTCGTCCCAGCGCCGTTCCATTCAGATACCGCTCCCCCCACGACGCTCCTCCCACCCCGCTGCCTCGCGTGCGTCGCGGCGGGTTTCTCCTCCGCGGAAACCCTAGCCAAACCCCTCCGCGGAATTGCTGATCGATCAACCCCGGCGTGACTCTCTGCGCCGCGATCATGGATGGGTTCGACCTCGACACGTACAACCACCTCTATCAGCAGCTCCTCTCCAGCGGGACGCATGAGCAGGGGGCGGCGCCCTTCTTCCAGCATCCTCCCCCTCCTCCCCCACAGGCGCCGATGATGGGCCAGTGGGTGGGCGATCCGGCGGGTTACGTCGCCGCCCAAGGCTACTCCGTGCTGCCTCAGCCGCTGCAGCAGATTCCGGGTGGCGACATCTGGGCGGGGAACGACGCTGGGTTCGTGCCGGGCCCGGGTGGCGTGGCGCGGGCGCAGGCGCAGGCCTTGGAGGCAGCGGCGGCGGAGGAGTCCATGATGCTTGACGGCGGGGACTGGGAAGGTACCGGCGAGGTGGCGCAGGGACAGGCCTGGGCGGCGGAGCAGGCGGAGAACTCGATGATGCTTGGCGGCGACGCGTTCCCGGGGAACGACCAGTCTGTGCACGGCGGAGGCTTCCCCACCCTGGAGGACCTCGTGATGGGCGGCCTTGATTTCAACTTCGACGACTCCTTTTTCGACGAGCCCTGGGTGTCGGACTTAATGGACTCGCTGGCGGCGAACCAAGACCCGTCGGGCGCGACGAACTACGCGCCGCCGATGGTGCCCGCGGCCGAGCCGAACCAACCGGCCTCTGATTCGGCGAGTCCCAGCACCCAGCTCGGCCCCGGTGAGTCGCCGGTGCTGACGTCCCAAATGCCCGCTTACCCGCCGGTGACGGATTACTCGCATGCGCCACCGGAGTTTGTGCAAGACGGCGGCGTCCCCAGCGTGCAGGACCTGCTGATGGGTGACTTCGACCTGAGCGAGTTAGACGAGCCGACCGTCAACTCGCTCTGGGCGTCGTCGGCCTTGATGAACTCGCTGGCGGCCAGCCAAGCTGCCGCCTATCCGTCGAGTGCGACGATCTACGCGCCGCCGATGGTCCCAGCAGCCGAGCTGAACCAACCGGAATCCGACTGGTCAGGTCCGGGTGCCCAGGTCGGCGCCGCTGACTCGCCCGAGCTGATGACGTCCCAGATGGGCGCTTACTCTCCGGTGATGGATTACCACCAGCCGGCCCCCGCATCCGTTGGCACGCCGCATGTCGCTGAGTCGTCGGGGCTGACGACGTCGCAAATGCCCGCTTACTGTCCGGTGGTGGAGCACCCGCAGGCGCATCAGCCCGCATCCGTCCAAGCGGCACAGGCTGTGCCTGACAACGAGAAGGCGGAAGTGGCCCAGATGGTTGCCGTGGCAGTGCGCTGCGAGGACAAGGTGTCCACGGAGTGGTCCGAGGAGGAGAACCAGCTGCTGCGCGAAGGCCTTTCTCGGTATGTACGTGCGCCTCTGTTATTATCATGTTATGGTACAAACCATGTTGCCAGTTCTTCCACTGAATCCTGCATGAATTCTGCGTCTGAAGGTTTGCCGGCCAAGACAATGTCACCAAGTGCTTAAACATTGCCTCTGGGTTTGCCAACAAGACTGCAATTGATGTGGCCTATCGGATCCGGTGGTTGTTAGGCTTAGAGGTATTCGAGTTCTTCCCCGGATTGGAGAAATCCAGTAATAGAGAAAGTTCATGCATGATTTTTGGTTTCTCAACCCTTCAGATTCAGTCCTCGTCTTTTTCTGACTATATGTACCATGTCTTGATCAAGTTTTTGCACTTTTAGCAGAAGAAGGGAGCTGTCAGGCAAGCACAGCTTGAACAAGAAAAATCTGCAGAAGAAAAAATTATAAAGGTATAAGTGCAACAAACCATGCTCTTCTGAATTTCATGTCTAAGAACTCTTTCTTAGCAGTTTGGCCCGACATATATTTAGGGAAATACTGCTAGTAAATGATCTTCTGAATTTAGTGTGGTGACGTTCATAGATTTCGTGCTGTTTTTTTTTTATGGACAGCTGTTTGCCTGAACTTGAACAGTAGCACCAATAGCAGAGTACCTAGCGAGGGTGTTCTTCTGAATTTCATATGGGGATGTTTGTATATGTGGTGCTATTTTTTTATTTGCTGGACAGCCGTTTTACTGAAACTTGAACATAGCACCAATAGCACACTGCCAATTAGAAAAGAAACTTCAAAAAAATGTGATATTCATTCTCTTTGCTCACTGATGCTTAGAGAAGCTGACATGTTAATGCACCGCCCTTTCCTGTTTCAGTTTGACTCGATAGTATATTGGCAGTATGAAAATATTAACAGAATCAACATTCTTCTGATATAACCCTGTAACGTTGAAATGGGGTGCTCCCTTTAAACAGTAACGTTTCACAATTTCTGTGATTAAGCTGTGGACGGTCTTGTGTTTTCCTTGTCTGGACCTAACAGTCGACTCACTGGACAGGGAAAAGGAACTAAAGGTGCTACCAGGAAAAACAAATACCCGCTTCCCGAAGGTAGATTTATCTTTCCATACTGTGATATACACGTTCTGTCTTTTATCATGTGTTTTGAATATCATTCTGTTAAGGATACATTCTCTTCCATCTACCAGGTATTGTGATGGCCAGTTATTATTATTGTTCTCTTGGGTTCTAAAACCTCTTTAATATCTCAAATACTGCAGCAATGGGTGTTGCCTTTTATTTTTTGTTTGTGTTCAGACGCACAAGCTTTTAGTAATCTGAGTTTCCACTGTAAATGTTTATATGCTTTCACCAGTGTTTCTCTGGTCCTAATGGTCTTTGAGCAAAATCACATGCCTGCTTAACCAATGTTCTTCTATGTCACAGATGTTCTGAATTCCAAGAGCGCTAAAGATATTAGTCGGGATAATGACAGGCTTATAGCTGAAATAGAACAAATCCTAAGAGCAGGGCAGGTCTGTTTCATCCTACCATTCCTCTGTTTATACCATAATAGTTTTATCTGGGCATCAGCATTCGCAATAGCTAGGTGATTGCAATTTATCTTGGACCAGTTTTTATGGTGCTCATATCGTACATGATTGAGCGACAATCTTATCAAGCATACGAATCGAATTTTCCATTTTTGAGAGGTGCTGAGGCTTGATGCTACTGCGCCTAGTTCATCATGGTTTAGTCTCCCTGTAATGACACCATTGACCTGTCTTCTTTCCTTTGTCCGTTTACAGGTGGTGGAGGACTGTCCGGACTACTTGTATTACGTGAAGATGAACATGGACGCTCTGCAGAACAAGTAAACAGATCAAGACCCCACACCAATTAATTAACAAGCATTTGAATCGCGTACGCTCTAGCATATTGAAAAACTCCGAAACTGAAAAGTGATACAATTTGCCTGTGCAGAGTAACGAACACGTCTACTGTTATGGAAGGACGCTCGATGGACGATGATGAATGGGAAGAAGTATTGAAGGATCGTCAACCGCTGGTAAGTGGTTGTAACTCCGCACGCTTTGCTTGCCCCTGTTTTACGATCTGACGTTCTCTTGTGTTTTGTTTCCCTTTTCAACCAGGATGGAATGGACACTGCAACACTTCCATGAACGTCGCTAGAAATGACTCCCAACTAGTACATCGCTAGAAATGCTCCCATCGTATCCTACCGAGGCCAACATTGCCTACGTACTGATGTACATAGATGCACACGTGCAATGCTTTACTCCTTGTGACGGCTATGTTGGACAGGCCCTACTCCCTCCATTTTAAAAGGATTTTCGTAGCCGGTAATTTTGTAAAAAAAACTCGAGCTTTTCCTCTCTCACAAATGGCTCCTTGTGTATAAATAGAAATTCTTACAGCCTCCTCGTGTCCATCTCTCCTCCTCCTCGTATCTGTCCATCATTCTAGCCGCCATCACATGGTTTTAATGATGTTTACACATAAAAGAAAGCACCAAGAAGCATCAATCAAACACATTTAAGTTTAACTCATTTCTATGCATAGACATCTGGTAAGTGTTACTAAAACAATAATTCAGTAGCATAGACATCTTGTAAGAAAAGAGAACAACTTTAAAACTTTTATACAAGTTTTAGGGTGGTTGGTAATTTTAGCAACCATACATCCACTCTAATCTAACGATTGAAAAATAGGAGGTACTAGACTAAAAGTACTAGAAAGTATCCAAAAGTACCAACGATATTGATTTATTTTATTTAAAAAACGGTACTTAATTAATTTTCACTAATTGTCGCACCTGTCACTCTCCCCTCTCTAAAGTGGTCCTTCCTTTCCCGCTCCAATGGCGCCGAGGGCGTCGCCATGTTCCACGTTGCGGATGACGACCTCGCGATGGCCTTCGTTGGCCAAGGCGCTGGTCCTCGATGCCGACCTTCAGCTTCCTCCACGCCGCAGTCCGCGGCGGGGCTCACTCATCCTTGTCCATGGGGGCGCACCCCGGCGGCGGCTGCCGCGTGACACTGCACATGGACAAGCCAACGATAGTGAGGAGGCCCGCGAGGAGCGGCATGCGCGTCCGTTAAGCACACGGTCCAGATCACCGCCAGCGACATGCAAAGGCTGAACAGGTTCCGCCGGCACAACCATAGGACGCGCCTCCCGCTTCCGTAAGGACAGCTAAGCTCGAACTTTAAGGGGAGGAGGCCTCTCCATGAGCCCCCGGAACAGGACGCGCACCTCGGCGTCGCTGGCTGGCTGCCTAGGGGGTGCTCGAGGACCATGGACTGCGACAGCAGAGCCACGTCTTCCGGGCTGCCCAGGAGCTGCGACATGAACACCAGGTACGCCGTCACGTAGCCAGTGTGGCGGTCCATGGCCGTCCGGATGTACCTCTGCTCGAACAGAAGGATTTTGTGGAGGATGTACTTGGTCTTCTCGTTGACCCTGTGGCGCGCCATCGGCCATCCTCAGCACCTTGTTTGAAAAGTTCATGTCAAGCAATGTTGCTCACAGTTATGGTTCGAAGATGGCGACCTCGATTTCATATGAAATTCTGCATCAGCGCTTCTCCTCCACCTCGTGAAGGATCTCATCAGTAGTTAATCACCGGGAGCAGGTGGCAGCCAGCGACATGCGCAAAGGAGGATGTCAACTGAGCTCACCCACCATGCTCTCCTCTCTAGTCTCGACTGACTCACCGTCTCCTCTCACCGGAAGATCACGGGAAATTCCCGTGGACGGACCGCTTGTCTCTGGTTTGTCGCACCCGGACTTCTAGGGGATACTCACAGTCCGTCAAACAGTAGATAAATGGCTTACGGGGCATACCGGCACCCGCATCTCAATATGAGCAGGCCAACACGTAAACGTGTGACAACCATTCTCTTACTATTCATCGTCTGCGCAAACCATCCCGTAGAAATCCAGATACTTCCGTTGACGTACTTCAAAACATACACACATGGTACGTCAACGGCGTTTGAACCAGTGATATCACAACAAATCTCTACGACACAAAAGATTGAAATAAGTTGCAAATAGCTCTCATTAGAGCAGAGATAGCAAATACAATCATTCAGAGGGCACATGCCCCAACATAACATCATTACATCACAACGGAAGCATTCAACATGTCTAAGTACAGACAAGAACCAAATAGGCCTAAGAGGCCGGAAACGAAAAGACGGAGCCCATCCACGAAGTCTCGGATCCTGCCCGGGTCCGCTATCTACTCGTCAGCAGTCTCGTCATACTCCACGTAGTAGCCACCATGTAGATCTTCGGAAACGTAGGTCTGCGGAAACCACAGCCCCAAAGGGGTCAGTACATAAACGTACTGGCAAGCAAGACTCACAGTTCACCAAAGTGTAACCCGTCAACACCAAGCACAGATGCTTTGGGTTCAACGGAAGAAAGGGGATATAAAAGATGCTGCAACTGGCTGCACTAACCAACTACAGAGATGCTATCACTTCCGGCTAACAGAAAGGAGATAAGATCGAGTATCGTAACCAACCTATCAACTAACCTCAAACAAACCCATCCTGGATCTCGCCCCTTATCCAAAGAAGCAATCCGAGGATAACTCACACAGTTGAATTAATGATGGTTCAGATTATTGTGTCAATAAGCCTGTTACTAGTCAAGTTGTTAATCATTGGGTGTAAGGTTGTTAATCATTAGGTTTAAGTTGTCCTGAGTACTTGTTAGCCAGTACTTTCACCAAGTAATCCATAACCGCGGAAAACACGGCTTCTCGAGAAGATTATCCCTGCAGGGTTGCACCAATTTGGCCGTACACGCATGAATAACCCGCCAGATGGAAAGGCCCTTCCACCAAGCGGGGCACTCAACACAACTCAACTCTTCTTCGCATCAAGCCCAAAGAACCTTGGGCGCACGGCTAATCGAGCCCAGAAGAAAATGGACCCTCATAGCACTCTAAGAACGTGTCCCCCTATATGCCGACTACGAAAGTTCCACCCTGGCCTGGGCTCGCAAAAACATGCATGCGGCAAATGGAAAACACGAACTAAATCAGGCGATTTGGACGAGATGCGAATCGAATCAAATTGAGGGGGGCGCCCATACTCGCTTCCCACATGCGGTTAGTGCGCTCATCATGGATCAGTAGACAAGACCCTTTTCCTATTAGGGTCGACACTAGCAGGCCTCAAAACCACAAAGGGCCTCCTGCCGGTGCCTTATCATCAAATTTATTATTGATAATAACATTAGCATGATTGATTGATTAAACATCGAGCCCCCAGAACATAATGGAATATAGTAACAGAAAGTAACGGGTAACAGACTCGAGCAAAACAACCTAAGCATGCTAGTAAGACACTGGCTCAAACAATGGTTATAGGTATGGAGGTGAGGCAATATCAGGGTTAAGGGATTCAGGTGATGGGTTCGTAACAGAAACATCTACTACTAAGGCTAGCAGAAATAGACAACGGAAAATATTGGTAACCAATGTTGAAAGGAACACGATGGTTCATGTGAGTGATAACTTGCCTGCAAAACCCAGTAGCCTGGTACTGAGCTAACTCCTTAGAAGGGGTGTCGTAAATATCGTCGGTCTCACGTCGTCGTGTATCCGAGAAGAAGCAAACAGACAATGCAGAAAAAGGTAGACAATCAATTATCATGGCATAGTGCACAATCATGGGATGATGCATGTCAAGTTAATGGTTGCATCAAAATAAACTTGCTAACATGGTAACACAGTTTAAATGGACCCATATGCAATGGGATTGCATATGGCAAGAGTCCATGAATTAGGTGGAAACAGATGACCTACAAGTTAATTATCATGTGAAAGTTGTTAGCATGATGCATGCATGATGATACCAACAAAATAACAACAAAAGATGCAAGTGGAAAAACAATAAAACAAGTTTGGAAAATTAGTTAGAACTTTTGGGTTACTTAAACATGTCACACAACAATTGATGTTTTCATCAAGTTAAAGTTTGCAAAATAATTGACAAAATTTATATTTGAAAAGAACATCAAATTTTAGTTGGATTACATGTTTCAAATATTGAAATTGGAATTAGGATGAATTTATTATGAATTAAACAATATTAAACAAGTTTTAATTGATTTTTAAACAAGTTTGAATTTAATTGAAGTTTTATTTGTTCAAAACATAAATTCAAACTCACATTTGAAAAGTTCACACTTTGATGGTTTGAAAACATATTTTGCATGTTCAAAAATAATTTAATTTGAGCAAGTTATGATTTTATCAAATTTAATTGAATTAAACAAGGATTAAATTATTTAGGCAATTTTAATTATTCAAAACAGGAAACAATAATTATATTTGAATAGGTTATTCAAAATGGTATGGAAAACATATTTTATTGGCATTATTTGGAGTTAGTATGAATTATTTATTGAATTTAGCAATTTGCATTTGAATTATTCAAATTTGAATTCTAAATGCATTTGGAATTTTCAAAACAGAACACAAATAGGTTATTTGGAAATATTATTAAATTTTGAACAGAAAACATATATAACTTTTATTTATTGGGTTTATAGATTAAAAGATATACAAGTTTTTGTTTTAGTGTGTTATTCTGTCATTTAAAAGAAAATAGAAATAAAACAGATACGTTTTTATTCTTCTGTTACCGCACTGGGGTTAACCCCCAGTCACTGCCCAGTGGGCCTTGTGGCCAGCGTGGCGCGCGCGCGCACGCGTGGCAGCCAGGCTCGCTGACGGGTGGGGCCTGCGCGTCAGGGGTGCGTGCGAAAAAAAGGTGGGTTTTTCCCGTGCGGGTGCGAGGGATCGAACCCACACCCTGCGCTACGCGCTCGACACTCTGAACCAAATGCGCTGCTGCTCGTTTGTTATCAGTAACAGGTGCGCAGCGAGGATGAAGTTCAGATCTGCAGATAACTGAAACTGAACGCGCGCTAACTGAACCTTGCTGACAGAACGACATCGCCGACGACGATTTGCCGCCGTGCTGTGCGTGCGTGGTTGCTGCTGGTGGACGTGCACGGTGCTGTTGCGAGTATGAACCAGAGATGGTAGAGGGAGGAGCTGCACGGCGTGCTCACCGGGAGGTTGCCGCGGATGATCTCGACGGCGCGACGACAGAGACGAGCTCGGCGGCGCGGATCTGGGCCACGTCGATCTCAGCGGCGGTGTCAAGAAGCTCCAGGGCGTCGCGGCGAAACGATCCCCGTGGCCAGATCACGCCGGGAGATACGGCAACGACGGCGGCGAGTAAAGGTTCAGAGAGGGCGCCGCGGTGACCGGAGACGACGAGGACCGCGGCGTCGATTCCGAGCGTCTCCAGGGCTGCTGCCGTGTGCCAACTGGAGAGGGTGGGGTGGCGG